>PVJD01001066.1:0-309089 GCA_004026545.1 Mormoops blainvillei
GGACCACTGAGGAACTGGCTGATTCTCTGTCCCTAGAAATCTTTAGAAAGAAGACAAGCTCCCTGCCATTGACTAGGAGCAATTGGGGACAGCATGGCCCTGAGGACCTAGGGCACAAATACCAAGAGGCCTACTGCCGTGTGTCCACCTATTGAAAAGTTACACATCAAGCTAAAAAACTGTGAATACACGTGTCTTATCCTCCTGCCCTGGTGAGCGCACCTACGTAAGCCCCCGATAGCCACTGGTTGGTGTTTAGAATTCTCTGACTCCTTGAAGTTCTGTGTTCAAGTGCAGTGGAGGGCAGGTCCCAGCCCAGCCTGATCCCAGCCCCAGTTTCCTCATCATCCTTGGCTGCGCACCCCATCGTGAGAGCCCTGGATGCCTGCAAGGGGACACCCATCCGCACATGCAAGCTCTGCCCACCCCTTCCCCATGAGCAGCTGCCCTTGGATGCTGTTCGGCTGGGTTTGGGCAACACACCTGGGGGGGGCCCTGCACCTGCTCTGCAGGTGTCCATCTGGGCAGGAAGGCCGGGATCTTGGAATGGCAGTGGGTCAGGAAGTGGGGGTTGTGGCTTGATGTTGACATGCCTTCTTGGTCCCACAGACTTTGCCCTGTGGGGAGAAGGCATACTCAGAGGATGGGAAGAGTGGGCCCCTCTAGCCAGACCTAAGGGGGCTAAGTGGCAGAGTAGCTCAGCCACTCACTCTGTCCTCTACCAACAAATGATCGGCAGGTGGGCCTGTGAGCCTCGGAAAGGTGTCCTCTGGTCCCTTGTCCCAGTCTTCGCTCTCCTCCCTGGTCCCCAGTGCTCCACTGGTCAGACCCCACCAGGAAGCAGAGGGCACAACCACATTAGGTCATTTACACTGGCAGAGGTAGAATAGAAGGCGACCACCATGGGCATGTAGTAACCCAGGGGTAGGAACAGTGGATGAACCGTTTCCACCCTCAGGCCCAAGGGCAAGGTGAGGGAAGAGGTACTGGAACCCAGGATGAGAGAGTCCTGTCGAGAAGGGCGATTCGAAAACTACAGGGGCCTCAGGCTGAGGGATATAGCTAGTCAAGGAGACTTACGGGTGTTGAGCCAAGTGACTGAAGTCATGGCTCCCTCTCCATCCCCCATCTGGGTTCCCATGGGCCAAACTCAATCAAAGCCAGAGGGCATAGGACGTTGATGTGTCTCAATCCATTTGGCCTCCCAGGTCTAAACATAGAATGGAGAAGGGTGAAAAGTGGGTGGATCTGGAAGAACACACAGAAAATATCTGGGACAGACACTAAACAAGGACTCGGATAGAAATGATCAGTAACAGAAGGTGGAAGGTGGGCTTTTGTGAACAGTTTGCTCTCCTGATCAATTAAAGTTGAAGCCTTGACAACAATGTGTGCGTTCACCTCCGCCCTACATGGTCACTGGGAGTCACTGACATGCAGCTCACATAGACAACGCCACACCAGTGTGTACCAAAGACGCCCAGCTAAGTGAGGCTGGAATCCAGGTCTACCAGCCAGCCCCTGGCTTTTCCCACATCCCAGCCCAGTCCTGACAAATGGAGTTTATACACTCCAACGGAGGCGGGGAGAGCAGGTGGGAGGAAATGGAACCGGGTTTCATGCATGTTGGGTGTGAAAGGACAGCGGGCACCTGACTAGAAGTAAATAGCTGGACATGCAGGACGACAGCCCGTAGGAAAATGCTGCTGACGTGCTCCTCAGGCTTGAGACCAGACGCAGGGGTGGGAGACCGCTACACCTCCTCTCAGCAGAAGCTGACTTAGGAGCCAGGTGGTCACACAGAGGCCAGCATCCCACCATTTCCTCCCATGTCCCCCCTTTCCTACCCACTAGCTCCATGGCCTGACCACAGCCTCATGCACCCAAGCCTTTTTCCTATCATCGGCGCACTTCAAGGTCACTGCCTGGCCTTAGTTCATCTAAAACCTACTGACGAGCAAGGTAACACCTACAAGGACCAGACTCAAAAGGAAACGCCAGGTGGGCGACATCCACTAAAATGAAGATTAGAAGACGATTAAAGGCAGGATGGGAACCGCCTGCGACCTTGGATACTAAAACGGAACCCCCGCTTGGTTTCCCCCGAAATGCCATCTGGTCGGAGAGCGAGGAGTGGATTTTCCGGGGTCCCTGAGGTGAAGCTGCTCTCCCAGCTGTGGCTCACTCAGCCCCAGCGCAGACGCTGCCAGGCTCGTCGCGAGCAGGTTGATCAGAATGGGAATGTGCCAGCTCTCTTGTCATTACTGGCGGGTTTCCTAATTAACTTGCTGATGCTGTCACTGCATCGGAGTGCAGCGCTACCTCTGCTATTTTTAGGGGCCTGCATCAGGAACCCGGTTGTCCCTGAGCCGGTCTGCCTTCATGCGTGACTTGAATGTGGCCACCGTGGCTCACACAGGAAGGGCATGACGCCTCCAGGAGAATCGCACCTTGCTTCTTTAGGGCTCTTTGGCCCCACTTCCTCTTCCCACCATCCCCTACCCCAGAGTGCCCAGGTCAGCTCCTAGCCTTCACAAACCCATCAACCAAGACCATGGCTCTACGAAGCCGGCCGAGGAGAAGAACGTAGTAATTGGGCTGAAGACACCAGAAGCCAAATAAGCCGCAAGGCCTTGGAGCCCCATAAGCAAGAGGAGTAAGTGACGTTCAGGGACAGTGAGTCATAAAAACCAAGCCCCGGTGTGGACCAGTAGTCCAGTCATATCCCCTGGTCATTCATACACCGCATCCCTGGTCCTGGCCAATCGTCTAGCAAATGGGTGCCACTGTCACAGAGGCAACGAGTGGGAATGTATTAGAACAGAAATGGATTTTCAAAATCACTTAATCCAAACCCCTCATCTGATAGATGAGGAGATTGTGATCCAAAGAAACAAAATGACTTATAACTTAGCGTCACACGGGATGTTAGAGGCTAAACAAACCAGGATCCACATTTTCTAACACCCAGTTTACATGTCGACAATATGTGTTATGACCACTGGATACGGGAAGTTTAAGTCCTGACTGAGAGTCGAGGAAATCGTTGTCATCTGCAAAGAGGAGAAAATCATTACTTCAGTGTTTGAAGAGGTTCTCTGAGAAGGCAGAGGGTGCCTCCTCCCGACACAGGAGCTGTCTCCACGGCGTCATGATAATCACAAAAGAAGATTCAGTTCAGTGTTTTCCTCTTTTCTTTAGTTTAAGAACCTCACATTTAGACCAAAGGAGAAGGGCTGAGGGTGTGACAGAGATATGAGGTTTCGATAAAGACAGTGGCAACCACTAATAAATAAGACTGGGCTTTCACTGAACATACTAGAAGAGTGAACACACAGGGAGATGAAAGTGAGTACTGTTTTCAAAGGAGATGAGGAATCTTGTACTCTAAAGAAATTAGTCTCCACTGACTACTTCCATTTCTTCACTTCCCATTCATTTCTTTTTTAAAAAGGATTTTATTTATTAATTTTTAGGGAGAGGGGAAGGGAGGGAGAAAGAGGGGGAGAGAAACATTGATGTGAGAGACAACCATGGATCAGTTGCCTCTCATAGGCGCCCCGGCTGGGGACCAAACGGGCAACCCAGGCATGTGCCCTGACCGGGAATCAAACCAGTGAACTTTTGCTTTGTGTAATGACACCCAACCCACGGAGCCACACCAGTCAGGGCCTCATTCATTTCTTAACCCACTATTTCTACCTTCCCTCTGGAAAAGATCATCGATGACCCTCCAAATTCCCAAATCTACCAGTTGTGTTCAGTCTTGAGCCTAACTGGCTTCCACAGCACTGGTCATAATGAACCCTGAGGCTGTTCATGAAACTTTTTTTTTTCTTCTGGTTCTTCTTTTCTGTTTTCTCTAAGTCTCACTGGTTGGTGTTCCCTGAGGTCCCACTTATGGTTCTCCTTCCTCCCCCCGACTCCTCCCTAAATGCCTTCAAGTCCCATACTGCCCACAGACGGATGGTTCCTTTACGGGGCTCTCGCCTCTGTCCTCTTTCCTGATCGCTGGTGTTTGTTTGTTTGTTTGTTTTGTTTTGCTTTGTGTGCACATATATGTTTTCATGTAGATTAGATCCTCTTGCTCCTGAACCAACAGGTACGCAGTCATCCGAATCAAAGACCCCTATCATCTCTGTCCCCTTCTCTTACTTAATCTTTTCAGCCAGACATAGGCCCTGCCAATTATCTCTCAGAAATGTCTCTTAAATGTAAATTACTCATACTAGGGGGAGGGGGGAATTAATTACTACTTGTCTCTTTATTCTCATTATCTCAGTTCAGACTCATGTACACTTTCTTACCGGCATGACTGCGATAGTGTTTGTTTTTTGTTGTGGTGAAATCCACATGACATCAAATTTACCATTTTGTCCCTTCTTCAGTACACAATTCAATGGCACTAATGCATTCACACTGGCGTGTTATTCATCTCCAGAACTTTGCTGTCATCCCAAACCGAAACTCTGTTCCCATTAAACACAAGTTTTCATTTTCTCCTCCCTCTCGGCCCCTGGTAACACCTATTTTACTTTGTTTCTGTGAGAACTTGACTATTTCAGATACCTTGTAAAAGTGGAATTATATAGTATTTGTCTTTTTGTGTCTGGCTTATTCTCAATAGCCTTTTAACTGGTTTCGTTACCTCCAGTTTTCTTCTCCTGCAACTCTTTTGTATGGTACAATCCAAATTACCTAAGCTAGGAAGAGACCTATTCTCCCACGCTGACTACAAGAGAAAGCCTACACCCCTTAGCATGGTGGTCAAGGCCTTTCAAAATCTGGCCACAACCTACCTACCCAGCTTTACCTCTTGCTGCTCCAACAATGACATCACTCTACCAGGTGAGTCCCTTCATGTCTTTCTCACTGCCTTGCATCTGCCACCTCCCCTGATTGGAACGCCATAGCCTCTCCATGCTCTGAGCCCTCCCGCAAATCCCTGGTCTCCAACCTATCGAACCTCCTCATCCTTCGAAGCGCACCCAGCCTCTGTGCTCCTTCCCCTGTAAAGTTGTCCTTGGTCCTCATTTCTGAGCTAAACCCTCCCCCACCTTGTTATATCGCTTTGCACAACTAGGCTTTATGTACTTTTCATCATGTCTCATACATTTCCAAATTGATGTGTCTTCCCTCTGAGCCTGTGATTCCCTAGGGGGTCAGGAACACATCTTTTTGTCCTTGGCATGAGAGCTGGTGGGGCACCCAACAAATGCATGTTCAAGGAACAAACAAAATATTCATCCATCTATAACTGGGCTAAAATTCAGCCTTCTCTGATACAGAAGGACACATTAGGTGGTCCCCAAAAGGTTCCATAGATGCAGGATTTCAAATATACTTCAGGTCCCCCTGCCAAATACTGAATAGGACATCTTCTCCCAAAATGAAAAGCGGGGATAACAGTTGCTATCCCAGCATCTGGTTCTGATTAATAGCACTTTCAGTGTTATATTTAATCAGGGTAATTACTCAAAGCTGTCATCTTGATCGTCTGAGGCAAGGAGACCCAAAGCACGGGCTCTCCCCGAGGAGGGTTGCCAGCGGAATTCACACCTGGCGGCCACTTGAACTGGGGGTCTTCTCGAAGGGAAACTGCAGATGCCAGTCCCAGGAGGCGTGCTGGCCAGGGCGCACCGCGATCTCCGGGGGCTGCCTGGGGCCCTGGAACAGGGAAGAAACCATGAGGTTTCTCTTCGCTTCTCCTCATTTTCCCAGCCACCAGCCTGAAGCTGGACAGCATTTCACGAGAAACTATTTCGTAGCAAATTATTACACAATCTTTCTTTGCATCTGTAGTGTACTTTGTTTAGCTTCCAAAGCACTGTCACTCATAATATTTCATTTGAGCCTCATGGCCACATGAGCACAAAGATCCTGATGTGGAGAGGAAGAAGCCGAAGCCAACGGTGGTACTGCAGTCTTCCCGCGGCCGTGAAGTAAGTGGGGTCCTCTCCACTGCTTCCTGTCGGCCTCTCCAGTACGGCCGGGGAATCTTGAGATTATTTAAGGTTATTATGATATAAGTTGAAAATATTTTCTCCCAGATAGTGTTGATCTAATTTCCTTCATGGTGTTCTGTTTTGTAAAAGTCTTAAATTTAGGTTTAGTACATCGATCGATATTTTCCCTTCTGGGTCTTGTATTTTGTGTTTGGTTTACAAACGCTTTCTTTATCCCAAAGCTAACGACATATTCTTCTGCCTTTTTGAAATGACTGTGTGTTCACTGCTGGATTATTTGTTCAACAGTCGTCTCACACCCAAGTGCGAGCTCTAGGAAAGAAGGAGCTACACCTGTTTTATTCCCAACTATATCCGTAAAGCAAATTGTGGCCAGGTACCTCAGAGCACAGTAAGTGTTTAAGAGAGAAAAAAAGACAAGAAGAGTGATGTGGATGCTGTTAACAAGAAAGTACAGCTATCCCTGGAAGGAAATCAATATATAGAATTTAGCTAGTGTGAATTTTATAAAGGAATTCCATTAAATTTAACACTTCACATTTCTAGCTACTGACAGCTGCGGTAATCCCAAAATAATCATAAAATCTTGACTTTTGGAAGAGACTTCAGGGATCATTGAGGGGGTCCAGCTTCTTAGCTGGCACGGTATTCCTCTGAATGGCTCTGTCCCCTGACAACAGGCTGTGCGCTTATGTGCACAAGTTCATGGGCACCAAGACCTTTCCCAGGAGAGGGCAGCATGGCTTAAGGACGCCCCCTACTGTTGGCCTTCTGGTGAGCAATTTGATACCTTCACGCACCCAAAGCCTCCACCCCGGGATTTTCTGCCGGGTCTAGAAAAGATCCAGGCCAGCTCCACCTCCTCCTCCTCTCCTTTCTTTTGCTCTAGGACTGATGACCATTTCGGGGCAACATCACATTATTTTGATTGAACCAATTTCAGATATATGTCAGCCTCCACTCGGCCCTTGCTCCTTGCCTCCCGCTCCTCGTAGCCCTTCTTCTACCTTCCTGCTTCATCCCCCAAAGCGGCAGCGGCACCTTCCGGGTGCTCTCAAGCTCCACCCCAGTCTCGATTCTGTCTCCGGCGCCTTCCAGATTCTGAGCTTCCGGGCTCCCTGAACATTTCTCGTCTTCTCAAAGCCCTCTTTTATTTGCTCCTGTCTCGGAGAGAAAAGTTTCCCCTTCCAATGAGGAAAGCTCCGCATGTGCTCTTGGTTCCAATTCATTTGGCTTTCTGGTCCCAATTTACTTTTTCAAATAGTTTTATCTTCCCTGACTTCTAAGAGGCGTATGACTTCCTTTGCGGGGGCGGAGGGCGGGGGATGCTTCCTTTCCTCTGACTTGGCTCTCAGATTGTATTGTCGTGGTCCCAGCACCAAACTTCTTTGCAGCACATTACCTCCAATTCTGTAATTCCTGGTCAGCCCTCATTCTGCAGCCATGGGCAGAAGCCATGGGCTTCCAGTAGCAGCGCTGGATCAAAAGCAATCCCTTGAAGATCTTTAGTGCTTTCCTGCCAGTCAAATGTAACGGCAGCCCACCACCCACAGCTTCCTTCCTTCTCGTTTTATTCATTCAAACGGAATGGCAGGCAGTACGCTAAACCCTGGGTATATGCTGACGGAAAGAAATGTGCCACCCAGATTTGCCTGGGAGTGTGAGAGAGAGCTACCAGGTGCAGATCGCGAGCGCAAGGGTGAGAGTGGCGTGCACGTCCCAGGTTGAGAGCACAGAGGTCCCCTGAAATAGAGAGGGCCATTCTGTCTGTTAGGAGAGAGGGGACGGAGGGCCACATCAGCAAAATGTTAATACTGGGGAGGGGACTGGAGTTTTGACACGGAAGTGATGAGACCCATTGCAGACGCTTTAAACCCCTGGGGCTAGCTTGTCTGTTGACACTGCACTGTGAGCCTCACTCCCTACTGCCCTCTCCTCTGCCTCACGGTGCTCAGGTTCCTTCCAACTGGATCCCAGGACAGATGCTGCCGCTCAGAATCACATAGCTGAGGTTTGAAAGATGGGCGAGAGGCAGCTATACTGAGAGGTGGCAGCTCTGGGCAGGTGGCAAATGTGGGACTTTGAGAGCTGCTTCCCAGAGCCCTCAGAACCCCATGTCGGTGCTGCGGGGCGCCGGTGCTGGGGGCAGCTGAGAGCTCACTCCCATGACCCCTGCACATCCAGGTCTCTGTCCAGGTCTCCAGAGAGCCAACCGAGGTCCTCCTGCCCTTCCTCTCCCAGCCCCTCTGGTGGTCAGGAAGTCCTTGTCTCCTGACAGAACCCTGACTAATACGGAATACCATCTTGAATAATTCTCGCCCGGAAATTGTCCTACCATACACTCAGTTCTCCTTCATTTCAGACCACTCATCTCCATTTTCCCCCAAGATTTCTTCTGTCCCACCCCCCTCCCCTGTACAGATGACTCCAAATCTATTGCTTCTACCTCTGGCCTTTCTAAGTTCCACACCCAAATTTCCCACTATTCCGTAGGCACTACCAGCTGGATAACCTGCTGAAACCCCAAACTCAACAAATCCAAAACTAAAGAATCATCTTCTTTTTAGGCCAGTTTCTTTTCATGAGCCCACATTTCTTTTAAGCACCATACAATTATTTATTGCAGTTACCTGGCTCGAAACCACACAGTGAGAGTGATTGTTTCACTCTCACTCAGGTGAACTATTTATGGTGAGGCTACTACGGGTCAGGCCGCTTGCAAAGGGCTGGGAATATATTGGTCAAGGGTAGGTGTGTTCCCTGCTCTCAGAGAGCTTATAGTCTAGTGGAGGGTCTAGGAGAAACCTAAGAAAGTTCTGAAATTGTTTTTCTTAACCTTTAACTATACCCAATAACTTGCAAAAATTCAAGACTCCGAAATCTCTCTTGAATTTTTTCCCCCTCCTCCCTTTCTCAGTCCTCTTTATCAACCAATAACCTTCACCTGGGCTAGTTCTCTAATTGAGTAGCTAGGTTTCTATTACATCACTGGTGTTTTGTGTTTGGATAAAGCATATGCACATACCATATTTTGAGGATAATTTTAGAGGGGGCATTGGCGGCTCTTTTGAAGCCAAACCTTAGATCCCTTAGGTTCTTTCATTAACCCAAAGAAGTCCGCCTCCGTGTTGCTCCCATCCTCACCATTTCCGCCCAGGGCTTTATATTAATAAAGCCCAGTCTTACCACGTCCCTTCCTTGCTTACAAACAATCAGTGGCTCACTTCTAACGGTACCCAATTCACCTCGGGCTTTCTCACGAGTCAGCTACACAAGCCCCTGGTTCCTTCCAAACTGAGTTGCAGCCCCTAATCACACTCTGTGCAGCCTCCAAGTCTTCCTTTGCTCAGGCTACACCCCGCCCAAGTCTCAGCTTATCCAAAGCTTTCACGGCTCTGACATTTTGTGCTTCTGACACTCATATTCAGTCTTGTTTTACAGTTAACTATGGAAACTTTTTCAGAGTACGAGAGCAGAGACTGTCTTAGCACCTGCCGTAATGCCCAGCCTCAAGTAGATGTTTGAAAACATGTGAGACTAAATTAAACCCAAATCTCTTTTACATCTTAGTACCAGTTACGTCCCTCATCCCGTTTCTGCTCCGACGTAACTGTCCTTAAATATTTGAAGACAATTACCTTGTCTTTATCCCTTATCTGTACAAAATCCAGAAAATGCTGGCTAACTCGGCAGTCTGATTCAGCGTGAACAAAATTCAATACAAGCACAAAATAGTCAAAAAGTCCCCAAGGATTCTGTTTCCCAGCCACTCTTTGACTCGTCTATGCTAAAAACACATCTCTTTATACCCTTTCTTCCACTGCCGCTTCGCTAAGATCTGGGGGAAACAGCTAGTAACACCCTTATCTTAGTCATTTTATAAATATAAATGAGAAAGCTGACAAAGCACGTTGGGCTCTGAGACAGAGTGGGGTAAGACAGAGTCACGGGGTGATGTAGCTGAGGACGGCTAACCATCGGTTCCCTCTCTGCTATACAATCTGTGATCCAGGACAGAGACCCAACTTCTTTGGGCCTATTTGTCTTCTTTTGCATGTTATGGAGATAACAGCCAAGGAATTCATGCTGCTGAAAGAGCAACATAAAATAAAGAAGGAGGTCTTCTGGATGACATGTAATATGCCAGGCATTTTATAAAGATCATTTTAATTTTGCAAATACTAAAGCTGAAAATAAGAAAACCACAGGTCATTTATGTCTCTTTAAATGCTCTTAATTAAATTATTTATGAGGCTGAGAGTTTTTAAATCTCCCAGCCCGGCCCCCCACATACACATTCTATTCGGCCTATTAATTTCTCTTGATCTTAGACACTGACTCCCTGCCACTGTGGAAGGAGGTGTGATGTCACTTACAAACACCTGCCCATTACACTCAGTTCCCCTCAGAGATTAATCACAGGCTGATTTTATTCTTCAGAATGACTGATTCTTATTACAAGTGTTCCCTGAACATCTGGGCCAATGTTTATGTTCTTTCCCAATGATACAAACAATTATTTACCCTTTAAAGGGATTCTTCTAACCATATACTCATGCCTTGAAATCAATTCATTCCAGAAACAACTTTAGAAGTGTCTCTTCAAAGGCAGTTCTTCCTGGTAGGAACTGGCCTGAGTGTCTGAAGGCTGCGTCTGCACTAAATTAACAATGTGTTAAGTGCAAAGAATGAGGACTGATTTTTATAACAAAATGCGTATTTGGTGTTTTAAAAGAGCTCATGCTAATGACCTCTGTCATCTTCCACTTGGGCAGAAACAGCCACATCTGACAAAGGGTATGTCTCACGTTCATGTTTAAGGTACATAAGCTGACTTTTCAAAGTTTACATAACTTAAGTATAAGCAGGACCTTGAATCAAATGATGTTGGTAAAAAGTTGATAGAAAACTTAAATAACATGCAGTGTATGTCAGGTCTTCAAGTTCAAGCAAACCACACTGGACAGTGCTAACGGCATTCAGCTCTACGTTGGTTATCATAGTAAACCTTGTGGAAATGTTAATACATTGTTGACACTTATTACCTACTTGCAAAATACAATTTATATACAGTTAAGGATAGACTATTTTTTCCACCTCTGCAATTTCTAGAATGGTTCCAGTGCCATGTAGCCTAGAAAATGACCAACATCCATCGGAACTGGCAACCCTCCCATCAAATTGCAATAAAAGGCAGGTAAAACTTGCCTTGAAGGCCCAGACTAAAATTTTAACCATGAAAACACTCTCCTGTTTGATGAACCTTCGGAAAACAAACCACTGACTGGAAATCAAAAGGGCTTCCTTGGAAAAGAGGATGTTAAAGAGAGAGCAACCACTTCAGGGTAAATACACGGGCAGAAATGGACGACAAGGTGACTACTGTTCACTGTCCCTCTACCTCATGGTCTGCTAGCTTGTAAAATCCAAGCACAAATCAGGACTAAGATGGTAGATTAAACCTACATACTTGACGATATTTCCTCCCACGGGTCTGCAAAAATTCAAATAAGAAAAAAGAAAACCAGAACACGAAAGGAGACAACAGCAAAACATGGCGACCTGGAAGGCAGATGGCTGAGTGAACTCACCCAGCTGATCTGAGGAGCTGAGACCCAGCCCATTTCACATCACACAGTCCTCAGCAGCGCAGAAGCCGACAGTGCCAGGTACCCCCAGAACCAAGGGTAAGAAGTGCAGGGTAGGGCTGAAATAAGGATTAGTGAGAAAGACGCTTTAAGAGGCTCGTTCCCTAGATTCATTCTCGAGCTCCACACCATAGTGTAACCACGTTTATCCTACGTGGGCCGATCTTTGGAGACTTAATCTCTAGAGAGGAAAGAATTCATAACAGGGATTAAATAAATATATGCATAATGAATACAGGGACCATCGATATAGTTCCGGCAGTCAGACTCTTCCCCTCTAGACCAGCCATTATAAGACTCTTCTGCTTGGCATCTGAACAGCCCCAAAGAAAAGGTCCTACGACATTGACAGCAGGGGTTCCCAACACAGAGCCCACCCAGATCTTCCTACAATGAAGTTCAAACATGGCAAGCCTTCATGTTTCCAGAACTTCCTGTGAGCTTTTTAGTCTTATTCATGAACAGATAACCCAGGATTGCCAGGAATTTGAGAAGTCTCTAATACGGAAGATAGAGAGATCAAAGCAAACGAACAGCTAAAAACCAACCTGGGGAAACAGAAACAGCACAAGGAGAATAAACCTATAGGTATAAACAATGAAGTCAAAACCAAACTTCCTAGGAAGAAGAGCAAAAGACAGAGATGGGAAATTGGGGAGAAAAAGAACAGAAGGAAAGTTCAGGAGGTCTGCCATCTGAATAATGGGATTTTTAGAAAGGAAGAAGAAAATAACTGCAAGAAATTCACCAAAGAAACAAGAAAATTTCCCAGAACTTAAGGACACGAGTTGTCAGATTTTAGAAACCTACTGTGTGTCCAGCACAATGAATTAAAATAGACCCACACCAAGGAACATCATTGTGAAATTTCAGAGCACAAAAGACACAATTTCTACAAGCTTTAGAGAGGGAGGAAAAAAAAAGATTACACATAAAGGATCAGAGTGGGTTTGGATTTTTTAACAGCAATACTGAAAAAGACAACAGGGTAATGCCTTCAAAATTCTAAAGGGAAAAAATATCTATAATTTAGATTTCAGTATCCACCAAACTATCAGCTGAGACAGAGTATTTTCAGATGTGTCAATTACTAAAATGTGTATCACCCACACACTTTCCATAAGTTACTAGAGGATGTCACTCCAACAGAATTAAAGAATACATTAAAAAAAAAAAAGACTACGGTATGGCATATAGGAGCATGGTCGGGGGCGTAGAGGGGGGAGACACAAGAAAGGAAAGAGATGAAAGGAAATACAAGGAACGACAGCTGTGCACCAAAACTGAGTATTGTGACCCACGAGACAGACATTAAAGGCTGTCAGTACGAAGGCTCTCACTGCTATTACAGTCTACCAACAGACCGCCCAGTTGGTCTGGTCCCGGCTCTCTTCTGCACTTACCCAATTTTGACCAGACCTAATGAAATAGATCTGTTCCCCTCTCCACACCCTGGTGAAATTATCAGCTGACACATTTTACACCAGCCCAGTCCCATAAATGGTGTATGACCTATTCCAGAGAACCGGCAGGAAGCTACTGTGACCTTACACACAAAAATCACACCCTCTCTCTGCCGCCCTCCAGGGCGGGACTCACGCGACTGCCCTGTTGGATCCCCAACTGTACTGGACACTGTTATGCAGGATTCACTCATGAGCTTGAACATCGTCTTCCCCGACATCGTCTTTTATAAATTAGCAGAGAAGGTGAAGCCCAACTATGACCCAGAGAGTCTGTTTATCTTCTCCTAAAAGCCTTGATCTAAGAGTGACAACACTGCCCTTTTCTTAACACAGCTGGGCTTTGGTTTACTGCTCAGCTTTCTAGAACTTAATGTATTATTCAGGGATACACATGGCAAAAGTAAAGAAAGATTAACACAGAAACCAAGATAACGGTCATCGGAGGATGGTGAAGAAAAAGTATATTGGAGAAGGGCAGATGGGGGGTCTTCTTTTAGATAGGGCAAGTTCGATTTTTATTTTACTATTTTGTTTAATTTTTTTAATTCTCACCTGAGCACATGATTATTGATTTTAGAGAGGGGAAGTGAGGGAAGAGAAACATCGATGCAAGAGAGAAACGTTGACTGGTTGCCTCTCGTACGTGCCCTGACTGCTAAACCGCAACCAAGGCATGTGCCCTGACCGGGAATCGAACCCACAACCTTTTGGTTTATGGGACAACACTCTAACCAACTGAGCCACACTGGCAAGGAAGCTGGTTCTATTTTTACTGGAATGGTAAGCACATCGATTTTCGTTGTTTTATTATTATTATTTACATAATATTTATGTATGATTCATTAAACATACAATCACAGCATAGCCTTTCCAGGTAGAATTTCCCTCCTTTTACAGACAAAGCAACATTTTTTATTGATATACCTATATCTCGGGGATATCTAACCACCACCCCACCCCCCAAAGCCTTGATTACAATTTGCTGCTACTTGGTTATTATATACGTGTGTGTGTGTGTGTATATATATATATATATATATATAATCTCCATTACTCTACAGTGCAATGTGAATGTTCAGGAGACTGAACCAAAGTTCACAGAACAAACAGAATCTGAAGTTTTAGTCCTCTCATCTACAGTAACATTTTGGTAAATTAGAAAAGGAAAATATCAATTCACTATTCACCCAGTCTCAATATCTATTTGTGGTGACATTTGAGACCATCCCAATAACGTTTTTCAAAAACTACGTGGAACCTGTTTATTGGTTTGTTTTTGTTTTTTTTTTTGAAGGGGGGTTGGGGCAGGAGGTTGGTAGCAAATTGAAGTACAATGGAAAGGGAAGAAGAAAATCAATCCTAAAACAATCCTAATAAATCCTAAAGGATGTGAGATTTAGAAGATCTACTCAATTCATCCTACAAAGATTCCCTTCATGGATGTGGCTGAAAAGGTGCGAGCTCCAGCTTTGGACTTCTGAATGGAATCCAAGTCAGGACATACGAACCACACAGAACCCCAGGAACTTGGTAGGAACACTGCTTTCTGTCCTCCCCCCTCTTTGGGTGGGCAGTGTGACCATCTCCCCGGAAAGGCTGGTCATGAAAGATTTACATCAGTGTTTCCCGATCTCTTTCCCATCACGGCACCCACACTGGCTGCTGCCACCAGATCTCCCCAAGACGAGCCGCGTCTCGGCAGCCCACTTGCTCCTTCCTGAAACAGGGCTTCCCAGTGGGGAAGGTCTGGTGCACAAGGGGACGTGGTCTACCGAAAGCCACTGGAAAGGACTTGAGCACGAGCCGAACTTCAAAATGGCAGCGACTGACAATGAAACAATCCCCCACCCCCCGCCCGATTTCCTCTTCTACGCCATCTTGCCTATTGCCGAAGATGTACAATCAGTGGAAACATCTGCTGACCACTATCGCAAAACGTTTCGAACACACATGCAATAAAATGGAAAAACAAAAAACGAGAACAGCCCAAGGGTCATCATCAAGTTTTGTTTTATTTAAGATTTTAGTTTTAATTCTGAAGAAAGAGGTACATTTCCTTGTTTTTAGTTTTAGCGTCAGGTTATAACCAGGCTTTTGTTTTCTTTTCTCCTGTCTTTTCAATACTGCACAAGTGTCCAGGAACTACAGGGTTAAGTAAAAGCTGCAGGCAGGGAGGTCAGAGGTTTGCTGCCGACGGTGATCAGCGGCCCCAGAGCAGTGCTATCTCAGAGCGCCCTCGTCCGTGAATTTAAGGTCAAAGAAAGAGAGATTCTGACAGACGAGAAAGACTGAAGAAATCACTTACATTTCAGCTTACGTTATGAATAGGCATTATATCTGTGAATACTTTTTTTTCTTTCAAACTTTTGAATTTACTTTAAATCTAAAGCCAAGAACTTTTTTCTCCTTTAAAAAAAAAAGTCACTTCTCCCCTCTTTGAAAATAAACTCTTAGCAATTGGCCAGTTACTACTACAGATCAGTCTTTCCATCAACTTCCAATAAATTCTTTTGCTTAACGACATAATCAAGTGTTCTCCATCAACTTGCCAAAAGAATTAAAACTGAAATTTAATTTATAAAAGCATTTTTCCTGCAATAGTGATAAGCTGAATACAAGATAGATGCCAGGGCCCCTGCTTTCCCTCATGCATTTAGCAATCTCACGTCAATTAACCTGGTTTTCACACTTCTGCAGCTGATATGCATTTACTTGACCTTTCCTATAGATTAATCGTCATTTTCTGCTAAGCAGATTATGTCATTATTATGCGCGACAGACAAACAGTAATTTTCTAAGTACCGAGACTGCCCTTTGATTTCTTTTTCCTTCCTTAAAAAGGCATTTTTAGGAAACATTCAACAGTGTCACACAAATGCTGGATCAACAGAAACTTTTACAGTTAAAAAAAAATAAAAGATGGTAATGACCCTGTGATCGCATTGCATCTGGGGAGAGGGAGAAAAAAAAATTGATCGGGAACTGGATTCTTCAGAACTTAAGAGGTGAGAAGGGGGCTGTGGGTGGGCTGAGAGGGAGAGAACAGGGTGGGACGAATCCTGCATTTTCTTTCGAATGGTTTCTCCTCTTTCCCTAGTGGCGGTCCAGTGTTGAACTCTGTAGTAAATCTGTGGGGGTTTTGCTGGGGGGTCTGAAGGCCGTCTGAAAGCCTGGGGGTGGGGAGTGGAAGCTGGAAGGATTTGAAGGAGGAGGGTAGGGGTTCCAACTGGCTCTGTGCAGAGGGATCTGTGTGCTGAAGGGGGCGCTGTGGTGGGTTTGTGAGGGAGCGGTGCTGGGGCCGTCCACCTCTGTGAGGGCCTGAAGGGACTTTAGCCAGTGTGGAGGATTGTCATCTTGAAGAGAGTCTAAACTGTTTCCTGAAGAGGCGGGAACGCCTGAGGAGAGACAAGAAAACAAGAGGGAAAATGGTGAGTTTGTGCACAAAGGGTAAGAGATTCGCCAAACAAACGAACAAACAAACAAAAATAATGTTAAGGTGATTAGTTTACCCAAAAAGAAACAGAAGAGATTACATTTTTTAACTCCTTCCAAGTAAGACCTTCTTAATCTTACATTCCTTTTATCCCTCACCCGCAATGACCATGACTCATTGTCCCAGGAACCCATGCCTCCTCTTCAACTACACCTTGTCCCCCACCGTCACAGAGGAGAGCTGCAGAAACGAGTCCCCAGAATTGCAGACATTATTTCCCAATTGCGCTTCTCCTCTAATAGGAATCCATTAACAAGACAGCCTTATAATAGAGAGCTTTATTTTTAGAAGTGGAGTATGTTCCTTTAAGAGGATAAGTTAGATTGCCTTATTGTACTCAGAGACCTAAAACATACACACATGCTGCAGACGTTAGCACCTACTTACACCAAAAGAAGCAACCTAGGCACCCAACGCCTTATCACACAACCAGGCCGACAGAGTGAAGCGAGACTGCACCCCTGAGAGAGAAACAAGCCACCCACACTTGCGGCTTTGTGCGAAGAAGCTTCTGGTGAAGAGCCTTCTGTTTAAGTTTAATCTGCGCGATAAACCAAACTGATGGCAGTCAGTGGAGCTGAAGGAGTGAGAGAGTTACCTGTGATGATGGCTGGGTCTGTCCAGCTGCCAGGGCTGTCCCAACTCAGGCTGTCGGTGGTGGCAGTGGTGGACGGTGGGGCACTGTGGTTGGCGTTGGAGGGGGAGGAAGAATTGGGCAGTCCACCAAAGTTGATGTTAATGTTGGGCAGAAGTGCCCTTAGCCCGTCCTGCCATTCCTTCATATTTAAACTCTCTACAGAACTGCTGTTGTCTGGGAGATTTACCAACAGAAAAAAAATGAAAGATAAAAAAAAAAATAAAAAGCTGACGTTAGAAACAGATGTTGTTCTTTAGTGGTTAAGCGGGAGGAGAATCATTCTTTCTTTATCGAGCATTTAAAAGGAGTCGTCCTAGCAAGATAAACTTGGTTCGGATTTTGCTAGTGAGCTCAGAGCCCCTGAAACACGTGAAGAAAAACTTGCTCAAGGATCAGGAGAGGGAGCTTCTTGTCCTCGTGGCATCTTCACCATTTTGTGCTTGCAAGTCAATAATCCAGGTTAGAGACAGAGCTCCAGAGCACAATTTGGTTCCAGCTACATTAGGAAGTTGGTGAGGCATTCAGCCAGCTGAGCTGATTTTTCTATCTACACATAAAATCAAGCCTGCAAAGTTCCACATAGGAGCTTATTTCTGAGCCCGTTAAAAGGAAGAAACGTCACTTTATGGAGAATAAATATAAGGTAATAGAAAAATAATTAAGTTCTTCTTGATTATAAAACTGTTCATGCATTTCAGAGGAGAAAGGCATGATGACTTAGGCTTTTGAATTTGAAGAGTATTTTTCCATTAGTCACAAAGGACAAAGAGGCAGAGGTTCAGCTGCCTTTCAGGTGGAGAAATTTCCAGCTCGGTCTGCCTGCCCTGCTCCGACAGTTCTACCAACCATTGAAAACACCAGTCCGAAGTCCTGCAGCTCCCTGGGTCTGTTTATGAACAGCATCAGACACGGTAAGACACTACCAATGTAAAAGAGCTTTTTATAAACTGTGACTAACTGATCTACTGCCATCCAGAATCCATAAAGGGTAACTACTAACTGGCTGGGGGGGAAAGGGGAAAGTGTAACTACTGCTTAGAATAATTGTTGCTTCAAAATAGGAACATAGGGCCAATTACCAACTGGGGTTTTTGAGAAGAGCCTAGAAAATTTGTTTCTGGTTCCACAGAATTGATTAGTAATCACCATTGATGATGATGGCGATGATGACGACTTCGTAACAGGCCTAGTCTACGCCATTTGGGGAATTCAGAATTTTGTTTTGTACCAATCGCTGATCGATGCCACATTATGTCATGTTTCAGCAAGTGATTCGCTGAGCCCTTTATCAACCTAATTTAAAAAGAAACAAACAACTACAACCGAACCCAACAAACGACATCTCTGAATTTACTAGGGTGAGGAAAAGGCAATTTGCCCACCACACACAAATCAGTAGGAGGGCAAGTAAATTCTTCCAACCGACTTCATTTCATAATCAGTGCAGACTTCCTACTTCTCTTCCTTCCATTTGCATCCTTCTACACATTTTCCTTGTGTTGTAAAACTTACATGCGCTCTCTTAGTCAATTTATTTCTTTCAATCCTCATGTTGTGAGGTAGACAGAACAAGGGGAATACTTTGCATTTTTAAAAAAATATTCCATTGACTTCATTTTTTAAAGATTTTATTTATTTTTAGACAGAAGGGAAGGTGGGGAGAAAGAGAGGGAGAGAAACATCAACGTGTGGTTGCCTTTCGCGCACCCCCTACTGGGGACCTGACCTCCAACCCAGGCATGTGCCCTGACTGGGAATTGAACCAGCGACCTTTTGGTTAGCAGGCTGGCACTCAATCCACTGAGCGACACCAGCCAGCGCATAATTCACATTTAATGGATAAAAGAATAGACGCCAGAGTAATTTGTCCAAGGTCATAGAACTTGTCCAAGGTATAGTGAGGACTTGAACCCCGACTCTACCTGAGTTGTTTTTTTAAATACAGCCAACTCCCTCTGTATTGTACAGACTATTAATAGATTTTTTTAATGGGCCAACTATTTAAGGGAAAACGCAGGGGCCTATGAAACCCATGATTAAAAGAAGGCAAAAAAGAAACACAGCAGCATTATAGTATGCCCATTAGCCATGATTAGCAGGGTAGAGAAATATTTTCGCTGAAGGAACAATCTGGACCTTGGAGGGGGCAGGGGGCAACTCTAATCAACCACACAATCATCAATATTCCCGTGGGTCCAAATGCATGCGACCTTAATGAGATCACACTAATTCGGTCCTAGAATACCCTTAATTACAGAAAGGTTTGGTGGCTATGATACATTCAACCTTTAAAGCAGTCACAATGTCAGACTGAACTTTAGAAAACCGGGAGGGACATAAAATCCCCCTGATACGCAAAGATGATGTGTAACTACATGGGGACATTTCGAAGAAGATGAATGGTCTTGAACTAGGTAGCCAAAGTGAACAACAAGCAGATGATTTGAGCCTCTCTCCCCCACCGAGTAGGGACAAAGAAAATGCCCACAACTCACCAAGACTGATTTTCTCCTTCCTTTTGCTTTACACTTAGAATCGGAACTAAGAAACCCTTAATTTGCATTAACAGAATTAACACTGCATGTGTATAAGCTTTATCTGAAAATCAGTATCAGAATAAAGTCAAATGACATTGGTTCACGGGCAAGGGTTATATGGGAACTCTACTTAAATTTCCACTCAATTTTGCTGTGAACATAAAACTTCTCTAAAAAATAAAGCCTATTTTTTAAAAAGATAATTGTTTCTCTTTAGACTCATGAAATCAGGAAAGAGTCTGTCAGTCAAAGAAATTCACATATGGCACATAGCAGAGAAACAGTAAGAGGAAACGGAGACGGAGACGCTCCCAGGTGAACTATAATATACCTGGGGAAATAAATTAGCTACTTTAAAATGCTTACGATGTTGCCAAAGAACAGTCAAGTGACCTGGGCAGTTTGGGAGCCTGACGGGCTGGTGAGTAGTTTACAGAGAGGCTGCAAGTATCACAGGAAAGTGGACTGACGTGTTTGGCTCAGAATGGGCCTGCTATTCCAAGCACAGAAGAAGAAAAGTTTTCTTCACTGGTTTTCTCCACTACTGCTGTGCCATGTCTTGGCACAAAGAAAAGGCAAGAGAAAGAAAAGGAAAACCTAAACACCATCAAAATAGCTCATCTCTGCCCAGCGCACCTGAAATCTCCCCCTTTGCCTGCTCACTGTCTCTGAGCCAACTGTGTTTCTGCTTCTGGGACTTCTGTTAGTTCCATTCCTTGCAATGCAAACAGCAGGACTTATTAACCTCGGCACTATAGACATTTTGGACCATATAATTAGCTATTTGTTGTGGGGGCTGTTCTAGGCATTGTAGGATGTTTAAAAGCATTCCTGGTCTCTGCCGACTAGATGCCAGTAGCATGTGTACACAGAAACATACACACACACACACACACCCCCTAGCTTTGACAACCCCAAATGTCTCCAGCCAATGACCCCAAATGTCTCTAGCCAATGACTCCTGGGGGGCAAAATCATTACTGGTTGAGAACCACTGAAACAAAGGAAGACTGCTTTGTTCCTGGGGCTCTGAATAATCCCACTGGAATACGACTTCCCTTTCAAATAGCACCTGGACTTTGACCACTACATTCAATTTGATGCAACTTCATTTCCCACGCTGGGGCATAATTCAATATGTACAGGTCAGTAGGCCTAATGGAGAAACCTTGGGCTGAAAATGGCAGATGTGCTGCATGAAACAGCTCCGCGCGGATTATTCATATCACATGGGGCACGTAAGTCACTCTGTTAACATCTCAGGACCCAACTTCGTAAGTAGGAATAACATCGGCCTTGCTCTCTCGTCAAGGTAAAATAAGAGAAGGGAAAGTAACGCGAAGCCTATTTATTACCTGATAAATGTCTAACCACACTTTTTTCTCCAGTGCGCAATACTGAACAGATAGAAAACGTTCCAAAAAGCCAGGGCAGAGGAACGCTCACTTGCCAGCAGCTGGCTCTGCCCACTATGGCCTCCTCCTAGGAACGCGGGGTTAACACTCAGCATTCTCACTGAAGTATCGTGTCGTCAGTCACCAAAGTATTGCAGAGAGAAATAAGACATTAGAAAGCACCTTAAACTTTCCACAACTAGAAGAGACCCAGCGAAGGACAATGAAAGCCAAGGTCCTAAACATTTTATATTAAAATGAGTGACTTTAAAGTATTTCATTATTAGTAGTATTTTGGGAAGGACCGTCTATTGTTAAAGGATTGCTAGTATGTTTAAATGTTTTATGATATCGAAAGAATTTTAATTTGTGATTTTCAAATATGTACAACAAAACACTATTTTTTGGTTCTCAATCCTTTGAGGGCAGGACGGTTGTTCATAGTGGTTTCATTTTTCAGTAGAGAACTCAAAGACATGGGACTGAAAGCACTTTCAGACGCCACAGGCCACACTCTCACATTCACTGTGTCAGAAGCATCAGTATGCTTTCATTTTACCTGGCTTAGAACACCTTTTTGATCATCGCACACGTAGCAAGATGACAAGTCTAGTTTTCAGCAACAACAAAAATTGCTTTTAAAATGGACAATATGTACGTGTTAAGGCTGCCAAGATAAAGGTCAAAGCAACTGTTCCCTGAACGCGCACAAGGACAAAGCGCTTAAACCACGACGCTCGACGCTCGTGCGCCAGGAGCTTAACACCTTGATGGTGAGACACTGCAAATATGGGAAAAGGTCAATAACTACAACCTGAAAAAGGACCCGAGGGAATGCCATATTAATGAATGCTATAAAAGTTTAGCAAAACGAGCCCTGGCTGGTGTGGCTCGGTTGGCTGGAGTGTCGTCCTGTGGACAGAAAGGTTGCGGGTTCAATTCCTGGTCTGGCCACATACCAGCTGAGCGCTCGCTCCCCAGTTGGGGCGCACAGCGGAAGGCAACCAATTGATGTTTCTCTCTCGCATCATGGCTCCCCCATTTTCTCGTGCTCTCTCTCTCCCCCTCTCCGAAAGTAATGAAAAAACTTGTCCCCGGGTGAGGATAAAAAGTTTAGCAAAATGAGGGGCCCATCAGGCACAGGCATGGAAATGGGGTGCTGGGTGAACAGTGGCCCGAATTCATTCAGGGAGCTGTTTTAGTTACTATGTAAACCCCTGCACCTGAAAAACCCACAAGTTGTTGCAAGTACCTTTGGCATTTTTACACAACACTAGGCTACTTCAACTGCTTATGAGGAAGTACAATGGCTGACTTTTAGAAGGACACAGGACAGAGCCTCCGTCAGCCACGGTGCCCTTCTCCAACACACACCCCCCCTCCACCTCGCCCTGTTATATACTATTTCCTATCAATTTTCGGCTGGAGTCCATCTCCATCAGTAAATAAATGATTTTAAGAAAACCTAAACTTTCTGAAACTTCAACAGCATACCTCTAGCAACTCAAATATAAACAAATTACGCTTGTGCTATATGTCAAACTCAACTTTATAGGCATACAAAAATTCTATCAGAGAACTTAAAAGAAAGTCTTCATGATACACAGAAGCTGTACCCAAAAATCATTTCGAGTTAAGTAAAATTTGCAGGATAAATTACTATGTGAATGAAGTCTTTCAAACAGACTTATTTTTTTCATAAACGATCTGATTTTATGTTATTCTACTTAAACAGAGTTGATACTCAAATCTCTAGAATTATGTTTATTTTCAAGCAAGACAGACCAGTAGTGCAGAGCAGATTTGCTTAAGGGTTTAAAAGATCTGAAAGTAGAGATTAGACTAAGTGAAAAGTTCTTAGAACTCAAAAGAAAATTCTGAGAACCATAGAACTGAACAAAGTAATAACAAAAAACAGGTAAAACTTATTCCCACTAGAAGGAAGTAGAAAAGACATAAACAAGAAAAAAGAGGCCCTGAAGGTCAGCTACCTACGACTTGCACTCTCTGGACTATCTGCACTCCCTGCCTTTCTCCTGTCTAGAGTACCTTCCTGATCTCCTCCATGAATTTTTACTCAGTCTTCCCAAAGTCTGTCTTTCCTCTTCCGTCATTCCAGATGACAGAACTTCCTATGGTCTGAACCATGCTCATGTGGCAGCGGACGAGGCTGTGGCATCTGCTGGAGTTACTGTTTACCTTGACGTGTGAGCCATCTCTCCGCCCTCACCACCTGAAAGGTCTGCGCAGAGACATTTCGTATGTTCTTCGACTGGTAGCTCTGCATCTTAGAAACTGACATGCTTCCACCTATCTGCTGAAGCCAAGGTGCGGCTTGGGGAGCTGGAGTATCACTTTGCCCAAAAAGCCTGTTTAATTCATATCTGTACCATGCTATGAATTAAACAGTTCTCTCCAAAGGGATGCCAGTCTTTCCGAAAGCAGCAATCAGCTAAGTTTTAGGGTCCAAAGGGCTTCTCTGCATGAAAACCGGAGAAACTCAAATGATCCGTTTTCAATAGTTCTTGAGATGTTCCAACACAAGCAGTGTAAAAGTGTAATTTTAAAAATCCAACACGGCAAGATCATTTAAGCAAGAAAGGTTTTTTAAAACAGATATTTTAACATTATGTATACAGGATAATAAACAGGTCTAACTAACTATAGTCTATCATTTTTCTACTTCAGGAACTATTCATTCACTCACCATGTACTTTAAGTCCTCCATTACGTTAGTACCAACCATCCCATAAGCTAAGTATCCGCTTCACTTGGCAACGAGACTGAGTGGCTCTGGAAGTTTAAAAGGATTCGCCCTGGGTTACACAGTTTAAAAGTGTCCAAGTCGGTAATCACACCCAGTCTGACTCCAAAGCTCCAGGCACCCCCAGGCACACTACCAGCCAGCCCTTGTCCTAGCAGGACGCCTGGGCCAAGAGAAGGGGAGGGCAGGCACGTTTAAATAATCGCACTACGTGATAACCAACACTGTGCTGCGTGAAGGGGCACAAAGAAAAAGCGAGCACTTCCGCCATCTTCCCTGTGGGACGAATGGGAGAAGCTCAGAGGAAGAGAAGCTGAAATGGAAGAAGGAAAGGACATTCCTCACAGAAGAGAGTGGCAGAAGCAGCTAATCCTAAAATGGGAACATTTCAAAATACAAGGAGATGTGTTTTACACAATGTGTACTTTTCTAGAATGTTCCTACGAGATCTATCATTGTTTGGGGGAATCAGATCACCTAATGGAAACCATGAAAACATCTAGACATTTGCTTTATAAAGAATCTAAGGAAGCAGAACCTATTTTTTTTTAAAGCCATGAAAAATACTTATAAAAAATGTCCCTATATAAAGCTACACACAGAATGAGAAAAGAGTACACTTAAAATTTAATGCAAAAGATAAATACATTCTTAGAAGCATTATAACCTGGATGTGCTGGAGCCTGAACCAGAATATACACGCAACAGAGCTAACAGATGAGGAGGTGCAAAAATCCAGTGTAAGAAACATGCACAATCTGAAGTCGGAAGCTCTGGGGGAAGGCATTTCAGTGAGCACACTACCAAGTACCGACTCGGAGCAAAGCTCCGCAAGGACTTCCGAGGATGGTCAGGGAGCTTACGACCCAGGAGAGGACGTCGCCAAGACAAATGACAGAACTGCAGAGCCATGAAGGGTATCAACCCCCCTAGCGTCGCTGAGGTCTCAATCTGCCAGGAGAAAATAAACCTGATAACATTCACTTCCTGGCCATCTCGCTTTCCCAAGGTGAAGACAAGGAAGAAAACTTGTATTCTCGGCTCGTGACCAACAAAGAGTTGGTTGCCTACTGGGAACCAAAGCCCTAAAAGTGCGTTACATAATTTTAGGATTTACAGAAGCGAAGAATGAGAATAACAGGACTTGAGTTCTTGGATGGCGGGCATGCTGGCTAGTGTTGCGGGTACCACTGTGAACTGCAATCGCCTGTTCACATGCTAGCTTTCTTCCTACTAGACTGCGAAGCTCCTCCAAGAAAAGGGCCTTGATTTAATTCTCTTTGTATATAGTGAACAGTTCTGGAGCTGAACCTAATGAGGTATTAATGTTTCCTAAATGAATGGCACTGAACAGTTGCATCCAGGTTTTTCTGAAACAACAGCTTTCTAAAAAAAGGTCAAAAAAGAGGATGGGCCAGCGCGGTCCCACGATTTTAGGGAGCAGTGCTTCACAGATCACAGGAGATGCTAAAATACGACATTCTGACTATGCAATGATAAATAATTCTAGTAAGAAAAATAAACTGGGGAAAATCTGGGGAAAGCGTCGAACGGGGAGACTCATGGGATTAGACTTGAAAAGCTTAGAAAAGATGGATGGAGGTATATAACCTACCTGTGTAACAGTATCATAATCCATAATGACTGAAGCTTGTGAAAAATGCTGAAGGCAAGAAAAAGCTAAATTCAAATAGGAGAAAATTAGGAAAAGTCAATCCTCTGCCTGATATCACAACGTTGTCCCGAGGGAAAAGCTAGCTATGTGCTGTATTTTGCCGTGTATAATGTGTTCCTGTGTATAATGCATACCACGTTTGTGGCCCAAACTTTCAGGAACAAAAACCTGTTTTAATTTTTTAATTCAATGTTTTTTATTTATATTTAGAAATAAACCAGTTATCGTATTCCAGGGTACTGTTTTGCATATGGTTATCGTTATTGCTTTCTAGAGTTACACTTTTAACACATAAGCGTAAATAAAAGAATTAAAAACATTTATATAGATTAGCACTACCCATGTAAATGTGCATCCTTATTTTTCCCTCAAAAATTTGGGCAAAATGGTGCGCGTTACACATGGCAAAATACAGTAGTTGCATCTTCATTTCGCTACCTTCCACCTTCTTTATAATAAAGAGCACACAGCCCTCAAATCAGAAAGGACCGACTGAGCAATGGATAGAACTGTCAGCAGAGATGCAAAACATTTTTTAAAAAATCTACTCAATGTAAATGAGTGTAAAACCACTAGGTACAAAACGAATTTTGTTCTTCAGATGTGATCACGAAACCATTGTTAAACCAGTGCCAGAAATGCAGGAAATAGCAGACTCTAGAAGTTACATGCGTGTAATTAGTTCTTGGGGAAATTCTGAAACACATTAAGAACTGGGCAATTTCTCTTAAAATGATTAATGCAATAACAGGTTTAAGCAAGCACTGCTCCCTTGCTTGTGTCTGGGGCATTTTTCATGGGAAATAATATGTAGCATTTTGACTAGAACCTCAGTGCCCTTCTAACTGAAACACACAGGAAGTTCAACTTTTAATGCTGAAGTGGAGCAAGCAGTCATGGAGGCAGGGTCTGCTGACAACTGTCTCCCTTTGGAAATGTCCTCCTTCTACGTTCCACAGACCTTTTCCTTTCCTCTTCTGTTGCCTGCCCAAACCCGAAGACTTTGCAGCTAGTTCCATTCCCATCCCACTGACACATAAATTCCATAAAACAAAAGCAACTGAGTAACCAATGAGAGCCAAAATGCATTTCCATAAAGAACCAATCACATTGCCCTGGCTGGTGTGGCTCAGTTGGTTGGGCATCATCTCACAAACCAATAGGTTGTGGGTTTGATCCTCGGTCAGTACACGTGCCTGGGTTGCAGAGGTTTGGTCCCTGGTCAGGGCATGTGCAAGAGGCAACTGATTGATGTTTCTCACTTTGATGTTTCTCTCCCTCTTTTTCTCTCTCCCTGCCCCTCTCTCTAGAATCAAAAACAGGAAAAAATTTTTTAAAAAGAACCAATCATATCAAAGTAATTTATTCTCTGAATAGGTTTCCTAGGATGTCATAAATATATCTGGAATCCAACAGTTTCTGGTAAGTTTTCTGATGGTACCTTTTGGGATAAGATGGTAAAGTACAGCATGGGTACCAGCAGTATTTAGATTTGCAGAGAACTTAAGATACTGGGTGTCAGCCTAAAAGTTTCTGCTTGGCATATCTTGGGACTCCATGCTTTTTATTACGCTTTAAAAACCCCACAGTTAACTTAAATATGCAAATAAAAACCAATTCTAGAGATGACAACGCCTGTAATTAAAACTTCAACTATTCTTAAATTTAAATTCTCCACACAAATGTTATTAATAATGTTAGCAATAACATTTACCTATCACTTTATAATCACATAGTTCTTTCATAAGACAAACTTGTAAGATGGTGATATGCAAACAGGATACACTCTACATCAAATTCAAATGCATGAAGAGTAACAGACAGACATTCAGATTTTAAAAAACTCATTAGAAAAGTACAGGATGGACAATCTAACTAGTCATGTGTATGAAATAAGGTCTAGCCTGTAACGCTTTAAC
Source organism: Mormoops blainvillei (assembly GCA_004026545.1). NCBI lineage: Eukaryota > Metazoa > Chordata > Mammalia > Chiroptera > Mormoopidae > Mormoops > Mormoops blainvillei. The sequence goes on from PVJD01001066.1 coordinate 27,500, forward strand.
AGGCTTCTAATATTTAATATGACAATCCGTTAATGGAACTTTTAAAAAGGTAGCATTAGGACCATATAAATAGATGTACAATGTCTAAATTAAAAATTGTATGACATTGGGCCACTCACAAATGAGAAACACTCTGAGCCTGTTTCCTCATTTATGAAATGAGGATAATACCTACCCCACAAAATATTTTTCTAAAAGAACTCTGTACACTGAAAGGAATGTACAAATATTGGTAATATTGGTTTTAATTAAAAAGTAGATTATCTGATCACAGCGGGATTATTGAAGTGTGAGCTTCATATTTTAAGAAAGGCATTCATTGGCAAGTGAATTTATGTGTAGAGGAGAACTGAACTACAGAGAGAACTAGAAACTAGGTTAAGTGTTGAATGGTTGAAAAGAGCTAAGAAGGTTTCATTGACATCTAGAAGTTACTAGACAAATGGTAACTGCTTTCACATATTTAATGAGAAGTATAAATGAGAAAAAGATGTTGGTTTAATCAAGAGAAAAAATTCTTTAGCAATTACAAGTTGCCCTAAAGATCTCCCTACTATTAAGAAGTACAGACCGGCAGTTACAAAACAACCATGGGAATATAAAGTACAGCACAGGGAACACAGTCAGTAGTATTGTAATAACTGTGTGTGGTGCCAGGTGGGGACTGGAAGTATCAGGGGGAAGACTGTGAAGTATATGATTCTGAAATCACTGGGCTGTACATCTGAAACTAATACAAAATAATATTGAATGTAAACTAATTAAAAAATAAAATTAGAAAAAAGTATTAAGCTCCCCAAACAACTCATCATTACCCATAAAGAGTTCCGGAAGGAAAGGCATTTTACAGACTTTCTGAATTGTGTGTGTAGGCCTAAGGGAAAGACATATAAATGGTAAAAGCAGGCTTACAGTTATGGGTACAGGGTTTATTCCTGTATTATTTATTCTTATATAATTTTCCATTAAAAAATATACAGGGAGAGAGGGAGATTTGTATCATAAATGAGAAACTGAAGTTAAGAAAGTTGTTACTAGGTAAATTTTTAAAAGCTTGTGGGGGGGGGGCGGGGGGGCTGGTCTCAGGGAAATCAAAGTCTAGGGTTGAGGCTGCCTGAGCCCCGAGGTAAGGAAGCCAGGAGAAAAGGACTGCTCGTGGAGTGGGGAGAGGAGTCTTAACACTGACTGCCACAGTTCACGCAAGAGGTGAGTTACAACTCACGTCCAAATGAATCTGATTACGAGCTTCCAAAAGTCCAGATGGAACGCAAAGCAGATCCGGGCTTTGCAGGCCTCCAAAAGCGATCAGACTGAGGCTAACATCACTCGCTCACACGTTAGTTTTCATTCAGTGAAGATTTACTGTCGACTCCCTATCATTTTCTCTGGAGCTTGACGTTACACTGTTCCACAGCAGCCTCCGAAAAGTCATGCTGTTCTGCTTTGTTTTTGTTTTTCTTTAGTGGATCACTAGGAGTTGGCCATTCTGAACAAAGTTAATGGTTTCTGATTGTTTAGTGTCCATAAATTATTTTTATGGGGGAAAAGTTCCTCTTCAGGCTTGCACTAACACCAAGGTATTTTGCCTCCTATGTAGCGAATCCCCTATGGCTATGTGTCTATTGAAATTCCTAAAATTTCTGATGTTCATAATTGTCTTAATTTTCTAAAAGTTACTAAAAACACCAAACCCAGTTTTTTATTCCATTCAATCACACAACTCACTTTTATTTCAACAGTGAAGATTAGTCTCAACTTTTTTTTTTAAGATGGCTCCTAACTTATCTTAAGGATTCAAATCGGTCACAAAAATCCTCCCCCAAAGAAGGCTAAAATTATCCATACTCTGACACGTGACTTTAATTGACAAATTCTTCAGAACTGGGCTATGACCTTCATTTTTAGGAAGTGTTTTTGGGCATTAAAACAATAATTTACTTTATTTCTTAATTTCAAAAAATGAAGTAACTTCATTATTTTATACGAAACAAAATTAAACAGATATGGGCACCACCATGGTGACAGACACTTTCAACCCGACAAACCGAGCATGTATCTTTAAGAGTTCTTCCTCACTGTACTATTTACCCAAACCAAGACACAGTCATTAGTTTGTTTCAAGATTATTTTATACACATTTGACTTTTGAAACAAGCATTATGCTCTGAATTTAACTATTTCCTCTATGTAATGTATATATTTTTTAAAAAAGTTATTTTATTTTTTCTCCTCCTTACTATTTAGTCACATACTAGGTCAAAATAAAAAAACTTTTTGCTTCCAACTTTCAAATGATGTCTTGATTTCAAAAGAGTTAGTACTGATACTGCTGATGAATTCAAAGACTTCAGTGTTCACTGCCGGTCCACTAGGAGCCTTAATGTAAAAACTATTTATATTTATTTGAGTGTTCACCTTCAACTATGATTTATTACCGTTGAATTTGGAAAAAGTTTCCAGATATAGTTTTGACAGAATCAATTCTCAATCGGTGCTGAGTCTTACTGTGCAGGAAGGAGAGAGGGAAGATCAAATGAGCACATTCTCAAATATAAATCAGAAACTACATTTCTTATTTTACTACATCCTGGAGGTTTATACTGAAGTAGAACTAATATTTTAGTTAAAAAAATTAATTCTCTTAAAAATTACACATATTGGTAAAACACTGAATTTTAGTCATATTGCCTAGAAGTATTAAGTGATTTTTAAAAGAGCTAGAAAAACTTAGAAGCTGGGGAAAGTGAATAATGAGTCTTACAATATCACAAATCTTTATCAATTTGACATTTAACAGTGGGTGGTTGTTACTCAGTCTACTCCAAAACCAGATTGAGCTTTCTGTTTAAATGCGTTGTTTTGAATTAAAAGAGAGAAGAGAATAAGATCACTTAACATCAAAAGCCAGTCTGGAAATAGTTAAAATAATTACTGGGGAAATAGCTGATCCTAGAGACCAGGCGGCCTGATATGGATAGAGCATTCTCCTTTAAAAAGGGAAAATTCACGCCTGTCAGGAATCCCGTTGGGGAACCGTACGGGTAGTGCACATTAAGGTCTAGTCCAGGCCACCGCCTCTAATTGCGGCAAGTCACACAGAGAAAGCAACCACTTCTTCGTCCAAAGAAAAAGAAACTAGATAGGTTAGCATAGAGACTAAGGCTCGGGGGGTTAAGAATTAAAACCTGAGAGCATATTGGAAAACAAAGGTTGCACAGCTGTGTGTTAAGTATTTGGAGATTATGAAAGATCGTTGCTTATTTTAGTAACAGGCTTTACTCCAATCATCTACCATTTAAAATACAGGTGAGGTCCTGGGAATTTACGCCTAGCAGCACTGACCACGCTAAAATTCAAGCCAGATACGTTTATACCTATCTGGGATGAGGGACGACCACGGTTAGGTTACTAGTGACCATTAACGGTTTAGGGGTAACAAGAAACATACCTGGTACCAAAGCCCACCCTAAATGGGAGGTAAGGGGAAATGGCATGTATCAGTAACCCATCATCATAACTTTTAATAAAAATGTAAGTGGAACAATGGTATACAGCCTAACACTCAGCTTAAAGCCAGTAAGAAACCTTGCCACTTGGTCGATGAACTCATAACCTAGGGTCTCCTTTACCTTTAGCTGGATACTCAATTTGAAGATGTAATTAAGAAAGAAAAGAAACAGCGTCAGGGTGTCAGTCTTGCAAACACCAATGAGTAAGCTGATAATGTTTGGAAACATCCCAGGAATGCTGCAGATCACTAAGTTCTGCTCGTGGACACATTACTTCGGCGTGCCAGACTGCCAGTAGCGTGCGTGCCAGCACAGTCCTCGGGATGAGGCCTCACCTATTAGGCAACAGCACTAGGCTAGAAAAGTTGATTGCAGTCAGCTTTCCTGCATTTCTTCTTGGACATGGCAATGATGTTATCATCTTTGAAATCCTTGTGGAATTTCCCCTCTGTTTCATTACGCTGAAAACAACCTACTTGGTTAAAAAAAAAAATCAGCAGATATGCTCTCATTGTACATGGGGTAGCGTATAGTGGCTCTTCAAAGATGAATCTGTGTTCACACCTTTAGTGTGGGTGTAGTACCATATCTTGGTGCCGTTAATATGAGATTTTTTTAAATTAGAGATGTCACCAGTCTAGGGTCATGCATATTAGCCACCCCCCCCCTTTTTTTTTAATATTTATTTATTTTTTAGGGAGAGGAAGGCAGGGAGAGAGGGAGAGAAACATCAATGTGTGGTTGCCTCTGGAGTGTCCCCTACTGAGGACCTGACCTGCAACCCAGGCACGTGCCCTGACTGGGAATCGAACCAGTGACCCTTTGGTTCGCAGGCCAGCACTCAATCCACTGAGCCACAGCAGCCAACGCACATGTTAGTCTTTAAACACTTTTTGGCACTGTAGAAAAATCTTGGGTAAACTTAATTCCGTCTGTTGTACTTGTTATCTCATTTCTGACACTGGTAATTATTTTAAGTCTACATGAAGAGTACCTCAAGGTTACATTTGCCCCCTGCTAAAGTTACTCCAAAATCTCTGGGCCACACTGAACACAACGCTGTTTTGACAACTTACAGGATCTGTGATACTACTGGCAGAGAGGTGGACACTTTAAAAGCCTTCCGTTCACTACTGAAAGCCCTGGGCTTGCAAGAACTAATTAAACTATGAGACACGACAAAGTTTAGAGAAGAGAGACATTCTGAATCTTGGAAGTCTTTTTCTCCTTGAGTTCCATGTATGAAAGCAAATTCAGCAGATGGAATGTGATTAGGAGCCCATCACAATCCTTCTGAGTCTTGTTTATTGTAAGTATCATTAGGTCTTTAAAAGGAGGATTGTTAAAGATTACGCTACACACTTCATAGCTCTGAAATTTCATGATTCCATGGCAAATCTTTCTTTCTGATTATCCTTTCCTTAGGTTTCCCCAAAGAATGTGACATGAGATGAGTATCCTTAGTAATGGGAGTGAAATTTGATGAGAAAAAGCTATGAAAATATTCGTTCAGGTAAAACATGACCGGGGTGAGGTAGCATCAGTATTATAACCTTGTTGCATTTAAATAGGGTCTTTATTCCTTTAAAAAAATTTAGAGAAAGGCAGAAATACAGCATTTATCCTAAACATATAAATTAATCAGAACAGCAGGCATAAAGACATGACAAGCCACAGAGATGGCCTGACGCTTTTGTCTCTGGTACATCCACTAAGTGGAGGATTTAACTGAAAATTGACATATATATAAAACCCAAAACACACACATTCAACCTTATACTCATACAGATCTAGGCTTACACTTGAACTTCGCTAAGCAAATCTTTTCTTACATAACGCTAACCAAATGTCAAGAAGACAGAAAGACCATTATTGCCACTTCAAAATTATTCTGAACTATTTTGAAACAGATAGCTGTTTCAAACATTTTTACCTACTCAGGAACTGAAATATCTTAATGTCCCTTGCCCCATGCCACCTTTTTGGGAGAGAGTTGGGTATAAAAGTCACTTGATCCACAATTTAAGGACTGCTGTGACGTGCGGGATATTTTAAGATCTGCCTTTCAGCCTACTGGATACAACACCGGGTCCCGGTGCAGCTACCAGCACACAACCCCAACAAGAAACAAGCCAAAATTCTCAGGAGTTAGAGTGGGTTATTTATTGTTCTATTTTAATATTTAAATAGTTAAAGAACAGTCTGGGCCACTGAATTGTACACTTTCAAGTAGCTAATTGTATGTTATGTGAATTTCACTTCAATTTTTTTTTTGTAAACAGTACTGGGTGCTTTAAAGGCTTTAGAAATTATACGGGGAGGGGGGCATCTTTTGTAACAGAGCATAATAGTGGGTCTCAGTACCAAACAGAAGCTGGAACGACAAAACTGTTCTAAGCACAGTGTGTTCCAGGGCCAGTCTGGAGCTTCCAGGAACCTTTAGAGTAACCGTAGCAACATGTGAACTGGGCTAGAACAAAGTCATGTCAATAGCTACCTCAGGCAGTATGATCTGAGGCAACCTCGAGCAAATGGACTGGTTCAACAATTTCTAGAGGCTTCATGGAACTTCTAGGTACTTCAGTCATATTGTCAAGAAGTTTAGATTGCCCTTGGTTCTAGGAATCGAACAGGTGGAAACCAGATTTCTGTGTAACTCAAGCCCAGGGAAGATGCTCTACAACTATGGAACAGAGTAGATTCTCCTTAATGAACCTTGACTTCTCAAGAGTGATTCTTTAGGAAAAGCTTCTGATTAGAGAAGCTGTGGGCTGACATGCCCAGCAATATAATACTAACGGCAGCTAATCACAGGGCAGCAGGGAGATCCAAAGAGCAGTGGCTGCTCAGTCCTTCGGCATGGTTCCACACACTCAGTATTCTTGATCAATGACCTGTACTTTGAAGCATTATTATTTTTAAATGTCACACTTGATATCTCAGCTGACATATATAAAACAAGTCTAGTGAGTGTAAGATATTTCAGTGTACTGGAAACTAAGAGTGCTTCTAAACTAGGTACATTTACTATTAATCAAATAAGGAGGAAAAATATGTTCTGTATTCTTTATGTCTCCACCCCTGTTCTACTACATCTTCAGCAATTTTTCCTAAAGGTCACATCTAAGAATACAAAAATATAAGGACCAAGAGGAGATTAGTTTAATAACTTGCAGGTATGTATCTATTCATATAGCACATTCTCTTTTGGGGAAAACTGTTAAAATATTTTTATAACAAGTTATGATAAAATTCTTCCTTACTCTCTTCTCTACTCTTCATCAATCTATTGCTTTTAATTCCAACTTGTTATATAAATAAAACGTAGTCCAACTAGGAAAAGCTACTTTCCCTATGTAGATGGAAAGGTGTTTCTTTCCAGTGTGTAGGTGAGTTTGGCAGACACTAGCTCATACCTGTAATGTGGGCTCCTCGATACCAGGCTCCCAAAAGGCCGTACCTACTCTGTCTGAATCCTTCGCAAGTAACGTGTCCACCAATCCCGCACGCTCCCTGGGCTTACTGCCACCTGCCCAATCTCATCTCTGGCTTTTCCCAGGCCTCCCCCTTCAGTCGGCTCCCACGTCCTCCTTCTGTCCTTTGAGAAAGGAATGTTTATTCCACTGCACAAAGTTTTCCTTCGGATGATCAACTTACAGGAAGCCTGTCCCTGGATTCCCCAGCAACAACACCATACTTTCCACAATTCTCTTTTATCCAGTCTGACTTCCTACTCTCGAGAAAGGACTGGAGGGGAAGCAGGTAGAGAAAAGGTTGTAGGGGTGACAAAAGCTAGCCTTCTTTCCAACCTCCAGTCATAAAGCTAAGATAACTCCCACCCTTTTTCTGGTTCTCACTCATCACTCAGCAGAGTGGTCATCACACTAACCACAGTCCCTTAACTGCCATTCGCTTAACAGGACTAGACCTGCTCTGTCCTTCTGAAATCTAAAATCATTGACTCTTCAACACACGGACACCACCAGTTCTTTCCTGCCTTAGTGGAATCCTCTACATAAGATTAGGTATTTTGATATTATCTTCTTGAATATCTTTGTGTCCTTTCCTTCTTCGCCTTCTAAGCAAACTCTCAATAGTTGCTTTGTCCACAACTGATGCTTTGTGCTGAACCAGAGGAAATATAAAATCATAAACGTTTAGACTCCAAAAATGTTTAATTTGATCCTTATCTTTACTCAGCAATTCTTTAATTTCTTTCCAATGCCTTTCTAGGCTTATTCTCACAGATGAGTTTAATCTCCTTTGCTTACAGGCTCCCAACTCCACTCTTTTGCCCCCATCCTCACACAACATGCCTTCAACAATTACTGATAGGAGCCCCTTTATCTATCCTCACATTCTATTCTCTCTCCTAAATTTTCTGACTGTTATTCCTACAAATATGAGTGGCAGATATATCTCACTCTCTACAGCTAAAGCCATAACCGAAGCTCCTCTCGGAGGCTCACCTCTTCCAAAGTCCCTACGGCACCCTACTGTATCCCACGGATCGGCCTGCCTTCTCTGCAGCTCTGTTGCTTCCGTACATGTTCTGCCTTTACATATTTAGGCACCTCACTTATCTTCAAGCATTGCCTTCTAAGGTCTACCACCCAATTAGTCAGCATCTTGTTTGTCTCCTCCCTTTCGTTGCCGAATCTGTTAGGTGACAACTCGATGACTCCTGTATCCCTATCCTTGACATTTCCTCATGAATCCTAGGAATCTGGTTTCTAGCTGTGGCTTTTCATGGAAGTTACACTTTTAAAGGTCACTAGAGACCTAACCAAACCCAAAGGCTTTTTCCTAGGCTCTTTCTGACTTCAAACTCATCATTTCTTCCCCAAACTTACTACCTTTCTAGTCCAGGCCATGTAATGTGCACTGGCCAGCAATGACACGCTGGAACTGCTTTCTAACGGGTCTTAATTTCAAGCACAGATATCACCAAATTGATCTTCTTAAAATGCTACAATCAAGTTATATCTTTATCAAAGAAACTATAGTTCTCTACCATCGACCGTACCCACATCAAGACTAAACTCTTCTTAGCGTTCGAGGCTTTTGCATTCTTATGCCATCTTCCTATGTGGCCTGTATCCCCCTGGATGAGCCCAGCTACTATCGGTCCTCTCCTCCTCACCCCCACAGAGCACACCAATCTCTATCTCTAATTCTTTGTTCAATCGGTGCCTTTCACTGTATTTTCCCCTTTCCTCATCTAAATTTCAGCCATCCTTCAAATTAAAAACAAAAACAAAAAACTACTTTTTCTGAAGCCTGTCCTTGAACCAGCCCATAATAAATGTTTAGTGAACTAATCAGACAGTATGCTGACACAAGTCACGTATCACAGCATTTTGCGGGCAACACCTACATCTACTACTGCCACGTACACAGCACAAGGAGACAACGTGTTAGGTACTCATTCAGATCAAAAGGCTAAGAGAGAGGGACAGGACTAAAAGCAGAAGGGCTAGCTTGATACTAGATAATTGACTTGGGTCATATTTTGTAGAAAGACATATACTGTATCATGCTTTGGGTTCTCACCTCTTCATAATTTTTTTAAAATACTGTGTTTTCAGTTGTATGGTATCTATCATTTAGAGCCAATTAAGCAGATTTGAGGAATTTCATGATCAAAACACAAAAATCCCAAACCTTACAGCTCAAAGTAGGAAAAAATGTCCTGTTGTTCATGTTTGCATAAATAACATGGTGGTCTTCATTCTGTAAGATTTCAATGCACCTGCAGTTCACTCCTTTCTCTGGGCTTTCTGAGGCCACGCCTCTGTGGGAGGGGCTGCCTGTAAGACTATTATCAGTGCAGAACAGCTCCGGTAGTCTTGAAGGTGCTTAGAATACCATACAAACAGGGGCCATGTCGGTAAAAATGTACACAGACACAATGCTTTGAAGTTGTTTTCTTTTAAAGAACACATATACAGAAAGCCCTACTTAAGTTGCAGGGTGCTAAAGTGGACGACATGAGCATACACACATACTGAGAAATACTTCAATTAGACTAAGAAATGTATACCTTCTCTGTTTTTTTCACTCCTGCCAAACTGCGTATTTAAAAATTGCAGGTATTGGTATTCAATACCCTCTGTTGCCACTGTCAGAGCAACAAATAATGAAATGAGTCTGGACTGCTAAGGCTGTTCTTGTGGTTAAAATATAGCAAGAGCTGACCACATAGAAATAATCTGAAATAAAACTGTTACCAGACTGTTATCCTTGACAATGGGATCTGTACTTGACACAGTCTTATATCCCTCAAGATCTAGCTCAGGTCACTAGACAGAGTAGGCACTCGAATATTAATGCTTTGTTGAATAAAAGGGAGAGTACACAAAAGCACCACCTGGGAAAAGAAAATGCAACAGTAGAATGAAAAGTATTAATCAGAAAACATTTTCTAATGGAATCTTTAAGACAATAAAGAGGTATTTGATATTCATCATATGACTAAAATCATTCAGTCTAGGTGTCTATTTCCTACAGTGGCACTAAAATCATTCTGGGGTAGAAGTCCCTAACATTTTTTCCTTGGGGTTGTCACCAAACCCTTTGCAAATCTAGTAACTATGAATCTTCTCCCCAGAAAAAAAAGTGGACAGGTGTACATACACACAAACTCATAATTTTGCAAGTACACCCAAATATTTCTGGACTCTAGGTATAATTTCTCATTCATGGAATAAACCTGTCACCTTTTAAAGGTTAGGTAGGTAGCCCTGACTGGTGTGGCTCAGTGGGTTGAGCACCATCCTGCGAACCGGAAGGCTGCCAGTTCAATTCCCGATGAGAGCACATGCCTGGGTTGCAGGCCAGGTACCCAGTTGGGGGCGTGAGAGAGGCAACTGATTTTTTTTTTCTCTCTCTCATATCAATGTTTCTCTCCCTTTCTTTCTCCCTCCCTTCCCTCTCTCTAAAAATAAATAAATATGATCTTTAAAAAGAAAAAGGTTAAGTAGGTAAAACATACAAAATCTCCCTTGTGCATGATAGATCAATGATGCAGTAATTTATCAAAATTAATTTAAAGACTTTTTTTTTTAGAATTTCTCGTTTTTTACCATTACTTGGTTTCATCAATTCACCTGCTATGTGAAGTGATGCTTTCTTCTGTGCTTTTATGCCTATGATTTTAAGACTTCACTTTATCAAAAACCATACTAGCCCTCACCGGTGTGGTTCAGTTTGCTGGGTGTCGTCCCACAAAGCAAAAGGTCGCCGGTTTGATTCCCAGTCAGGGCACATCCCTGGGCTGCGAGCCGGTCCCCGTTTGGGATGTTTCCGCGGGGCAACCGATCACATTGATGTTTCTCTCCCTCTCTTTTTCCCTCCCTTGCCCTCTCTCTAAAAATAAATAAATAAAATCTTTTTTAAAACCATTCTTTGTGAAATATTAAGTAAGCAAGAGAGTGATGCTTATTATTCTTCAGCTTACAAGACCTCAAATTACAAAGACAGTTAATGGATAATCCTTAGCTTTCGATGTGAAAATACATCAATTGAAGCCTGACGGCTTCAGAAGCACTGGCCTCATGTACGGTGTGTATGGAAGTGGGGAGGGAGGGGAGAGGAGGAGGCAGGGAAGCGGTGCTGGGGTCCAGCACGTCTGGGCAAACTACCTGACAGTCTTTTGGTACTGGTTGGGAATGAGAAAGGAGAGAGCTACCACAGGAAAGAAGCCTTGTTTAACAGGTGTTCTCTCAACACAGAGAAGTAAGTAAGTAGGAGCTAACCACCTCTTCCATTTTTGTAAGAAGATCCAGGGGCTGAAAGACTTGCACTGGTGGCTGGAGAAAGCGATGCCCCACTCATCTCAAGGGGTTCAAGTTTGTTCACAAGGCCCAGGGCCTCAGCACCACAAGAGACATTTGAGTGAACGTCTTTGTCTCTTACAGCAAAAATAAAACCATCATTAAGCCATGATAAAAGGCTTCTAGTAAGTCCACAATATTTCATTTGTACTCTCTAAATTTCCTGTAATGCTGTCCTAAAATCATTTTCAAAAAATTAGAGATTGTCCTTTATGCAGAATTTCACAAAAATAATTTAAATAGCTAGATCAGCAGGTGTTTCTACACCCTCGGTGAACCAAACCAAAGGATACCTAGAACAGATTTTACTTTATCCCACTATAACTCAGGACAAAGCCATTTAACTTGTATTATGTCTAATGGAAAGTAATCAGACTTTATGTAGAGAAGTACCCTTGAAAACTCCAACTCCAGCATGATATTAAGTATCATCTCCTCATTAGGTGTTTTATTACTTATTTTAAATCCCTATGCTTCCTTTTTTGGTATTCACATTACCCTTTTAATACTTTTAACAAATGAAGGTAAATCTTTTAAGTCACAATTGTTTTTTGAAAACCTCAAGTGCAGCTCTGACTTTTCCCCTTCTTGCCAGGTGCTTAATTTAGGTCCTGTTTTCTGCATCAGCTTTTGTCCACTGCTCAGAACTGAATCCAGCTTATTGTTTTTCGTGATCAATTTTAAAACTATTTCAAAAAATTGTGTGTTATCCAAAAATATCACTTTACATTATGTCCTAAGGAAGTACTCCATTCTGCTCTGTGATTAACTAAAATTATCTATGGCAACTTACGTGACCTAATTTTAGAGGATCCCCAATCTCTTCTCTTCCACCTTAGTCCCATTCTGGTCAGGTACTTGTAATATGGTTTTATTATCACATTTCAAATATTAAACAATGAAATTTCCAAACAGATATCCCACAGAAGTACCATTTGTTCAAAAGAAAAATGTCACACTACTATGGTTGCTTCTCACATACAATATTTACCCCATATTCAAGTTTCTGATAAATCAACTGTAAGTTGAAATTCTGTTTCTGAGGCATTTCCTGGTATACTAGGCAGTGCATTAGAAAAGAGATTATATTGCATTTAGTCTATAATGATTATTTTTTTAACCGTCTATATATAATTAACAACCATTCAAAAAGAAAGTGCAAATGTGCAAATGAGAGAACAAAAACAGTTTCTAAACATGTAATGCATAATATAGGATATAAATCCATACAACTAAAAACAATTGCTGACAACATCCTTCTGAGCATTAAATGACACCACCAATTTTGTTTTATATGTATTCTTTCTTAAGTATTCAAAGAATGCAATAGACATTATCTTCTTAATTCTCAAATTTTTCATGATTATATTAGGATATTACCATTTTTTTCACAAATCAGAAAGCAAGGAACTACCATTATCTTTGTATATTTTCAATAATAGAGCCAAAATAAGAACAATTCTAACTAATCTCATTTGGGATCTTAATTAGTACTACAAGTTTATTTGTGAGTTAAAAATAGTATCACTCATGAGAAACAATGCCAAAATTATTATGCTCATAAATTGTGTTAAAGGCCTAATGAAGAAATACTTTAGCAACTATGAGGTAACACACTAGTTGTAGGCATGAGGAACGTTTATATTGGCTCTTTTGGGTGTATACAGTAAATGCAAAATCAGAAAGGAATCATGCAAAAATCCGGTTGCCCATGCAAGCACCCCAGAGTCTAATCCTCTCCTCTCAGTTCTGTTGTCAGGCCACAGTAGTGTGGAGACTTGTAGGCTGCTGTCCTTGTTGTAATGAATGGGAAGAGGCTGACAGTGGCATGGTCGAAACCTTCACCTCTTCTTCCCCTGTGGAAAAGTCAGTCATGGTCTAGTTACGGGTGACTAGATTTGTTAACAGTCCCTTTAAAAATGATTTCAATATTTGGAATACTGATACATATATAAAATACATGCTTAATGGTTGGAATCTGGGTGTGAAACAAGTATGAATTTTAAAATATAAGTTTATCAAGTACCTAGAAAGTATTTACACTCTAAACACATCCTTAAATTTAATAATACTATGTCAGGTATGAGAACAAATGTATTTAGGATTATAAATATACAAAAAGGAAAAAGAGAGACCAGGAAAGCCATTCTTTTCCAAGCCAATTGGACCTCTTAAAAATTCAGATACTGCTAATAGTAATAGTATTTTGTGAAAAAATTAAAACCAAATTCACAGAAGTGAAAATGTGATTTTTAAAAGGGAAAAAGGACAAATTCATGTTTTAAAAGCAGAAATTATGTTTAGAAAAGAGAAATAAAAAGATAAAAATATTACTTTGGCAAATTACCATATAACATCTGAAAATTTACCGTTAATGTGAACTTTTGAAGTGATTTGAAAGTAATAAAATGCTAACAACAATACAATGATCCAATTGACTGAAACCAAGATGACTACTTCTAGGTCAAAGAACTATACATGAAATGAGATCAGTTCTCCTAATTATAATTGATAATTATTTGATGACAAGTGACTTGTTTCACACATGGCTCAAAATTCAATCAAGTCACTGTTAAAACAGCTAGTTTAGAAACAAAGAAAGTTTAAAGAAAAATGCCCTCTCAGAAGTAAAACTGAATGAACAAAAAAATGAAGAAAAAAAATCCAATCCTACGTATATCTTGAAACAACAATGCTTACAGACTTAGACTTAATATTTTTTGTTTTTCCAAATTATTTTTAGCATCATAGAATAAAAACATCTTAGCAGAGTTCCTGAAAAACTTATCTGCAAAATTACATTTGGAAAGATAGCTTAACTGACGAGAAGAAAAGGACTTTCAGTATTTGGAACAGGTTATTTCATAGTCTTTCAGTAAATTGGCAAGGATTCTATAAACCCTAAGTACATAGCCAGAAGGATGTGAAAGGAAAATTTTATGCTGTAGTTCTTTGCGAGAACATGGTGCTAATGAACACTCAGTAAAAGATTAATTTTCATCAAGTCAATAAACTTCATTCTATTTTGTAACTACAGGTCATATCCCTGGCCTGGGCCAATTGTCTCCCGAATATATATACTGTTGATAAAAAGGAACCTGAAGTGTGTGAGAGCAAAAATCAATTACTACAGCAAGAAAGCCAAGTTAAGGTATATGCCAGTGACCTTCATTTATGAAGGAGAGTATCAATGTTAGAGTGGAAAAACATTCCGATTACTGAATTTGGGATCTGAATTCTTATTCTAATTCTCTTACTAATTGAATGTGTGACCTTTAACAGATTATTTAACCTTTCTGGAACACGGTTTTGCCATTCCTAAAATGAGAGGTTGGAATAGTCACTTTTTAGGACCAGAAAAGTCATTTTTTAAAACAAAAGCACATGGTTCCAATAATAAAAAGATCTGTATGGACTTACTATAATTCCCACTAATTAGAGATTCCCCCAAGAATATTTACTTCAAAATTCCTTCTAACATAACCAAATGTGCTGCCAAGAAAATGCTGCTAAAAAATTCTCCTAATTAAGGAAATAACTAATTTTAAACACAAAAATGTTTTCAATTAGGCAAAGGAAATGGAAGCCACATTTCTGTCCAACCTCTGGAAACTGTCCTACCCATGATGGGTTTCAGAGATATCAATTTTTAATAATTAACTGAAAGAAATCAAAACTAAAAATTTAAATACAAATATGTAATAAATATAGATGTGGTATCTGTATGATATGCAGGTGACTGACACCTCTGAGTACTGGCTTCTGAAGGTGGGGGACCCTATTTTGCTCCACATATCTAAAGAATAAATATACATGCCTTTTCCAGTATAGAATATTGTTTAAGCATATCTTAAAGTGCCTGGTCTCACTGACACAGTGTGTACTCCCCATTATCAAGCTCTTAAGGAAAAGCTACCCTGTGTAAAAGACCACGATATTTATTCATTGCAGGATACAAAGTTGAACCTATTTCAATAGTTCAACACAAGTACAAATGAGTTACAACTAGCGGTGGGGGAGGCAGATACTGCCTAGGTATTAAATTGCTTCAAATCAGACACAGTTAAAATGTACATAGTTTTCTAGAATTTTACTTTCTGTCATTTCTAATTATTACTAAAAATACTAAATCACCTGGCTACAATTATACAACTATTCTGTTTTGAGGCTTAGCACATTCAGCTTCCTGAATATCTATCAAATATCTACCAAATATTTATAGGCCATAAGGTGATTCTGTGTAACTCTTGATAACAACTTTGGTACATTAAAACTAAAATTCCTCTAGTCATCAGAGCCTTAAAAATAATCTAATAAGCTTAGCAATAACTCACCATTTAAATACCAAAGAAGTATGCATAGTCAAAATCTGAAAATCTGAAATAACAAACTCTACCCACCTCCCTCAAATTTTTTTCCATAAAGTATCTATCTACTTTAGATGAAGATTTCAAATGACTAACATGAGGACAACTACACTCACAAATCAGTGATTAGTCATTACCACTGTGGCATTTCCAGAACGCCCACCGGCTTCAAATATCTGGATTAAAACTGCTCTTTTTGTGCTAATGGACAATATGATAATAATAAAACTGGAAGAACAGATAATGATCATGTAAGAAGTCAAATAAAAGTAACCATGAAGACAGCTAAAAACCAAAGCTCCACAAAGGCATCCTCCTCCTACCACACCCAGTTCGTACTGTTGGCCTTGCTGTCCGAGCTCCCCACTTTCTCATCCATTCTCTCTACAACACAAGGAGGCACCTCCTGGTAAGAGAAGGCAGTCTGATTCCTTCTTAACATCATGGCGTGGTAACAAATTCCTGCCTCTATGCCTTTATTCAGACATTCCCATCAACATAAAAGGTCTTTCTCATTGCCTCCTGCTACCCCATGCTATCCAAGACACCACAGGACAGATCAATTTCTACTTCCTCAATGAAACCTCCCCAACAATAGAAACTTCATTAATGTCTCTGGGATTCCAGTATTATATAGTTAACACTTTCACACATAACCTTCGTTTTATCTCTACTACACTATAAAGTACCTAGAAACAGTATCCATATTTTATATTTCTTTTGTATTAACCATGTGGCCTAGTTCATTCTTGGGCAAACAGGAGCTCAAACATTCACTGTAATTGGTTTCCTATTTTATTTTTAAATGTTTAGAATATTTAGGGAAATGTAACTTTATTTTAATATTATAATCAGTTACAAAGTACGCTACTAGTAATTAAAATTCCACATTTCTCAAAGATTAAAACAAAGCAAAACAAAATTACACTCTAATATGCTGTCTTGAAAGGAAGAATAAAAGGAGTACCAGAAACTAAACATTTAGCGTCTCTGTGAATATCATATAGATAAGGGTTAAAAAATGTCACCTACTAACTACCATATCAAATAAACAAGTATCAGGAGTCCCACTGATGTGCAAACTACTATAGTAAGTGCTATCAAGGTTATGTAAATTAACTTCACTGTATCAACTGTTAACTTCACTATATCAACAGCCACAAACAATACTCTCAGCCCACCTACTTGTCTTAAAAATGAGATTTTATTGGTCATAAAGATATTACAGCCAAAGAATTTTGATGGATCTCTATAAATTCATTTATCAACCTTGCTAAAAACAAGAGAACACACACCTTGCTGGTAAAAGCACATTATGACAGTAACACTGTGCCATGCCATCTCTTAAAGGCTATGACAAAGGATAAAAAAAAACTTAATGAATTATACATGAGTGAGGGACTATTCTATTCTACTTGAGAGAATCAGAAGAGGAACAAACCCTTTTACCAGTCACCTCTAAAGCCCAAATTAAATTTTTAAAACCTATTAAGATGATTCCTTTAGATATAGAAGTCACTTGATCTAAGGCTATATGGGACCTTAAAACCCAAAAGTTCTGAAACCTCCAAGGTAAAAGTACAAAACCAGAAGTATTCTGGCATCACTTAGAGGAGCTTAATATGACGCCACCCCCAAATAAAAATGACACAGCAGAAGGGAAAACCTCTCTCCTTGAACAATTCCTTTTTCACAGAAAGTATACTTAATGCACATATATGTCTGTGAAACATTGATAATCAAAGTTCTCAAATATTAAATACTTTATTAATAGATAGCACAGTTTTGATGTGTGTCTATGTGTTTATCAGTCAAAATAAGTAACTGCCAAAAGTAGTTAGACTGGCTTTGTCCCTTATGCTCTTGCTTATTACCATCTTAAAATTTTTTTGAACCAGTGTACTTTTAGAATGTAGAATCAAAAATTTCACCACGGTGATGGCACCACAATTTCAGAGCCTATTTTTCCTTTTTCTTTTTGTATTTTTATGGCATGTGCAAATTTGGTAACTATCCTAGTAAGTGAAATGACTCCATGCAGTAACTAGGTATAATACTCCACCATCCTTATAAAGCTCAATATTACAAGGCATCCACCCAATTAAAAATTTTTTATATTATAAGAACTTTAATTTTTTTTCCACAGAAACTTCCAATACTAATGATAAGTACCCCGTTATTCAAAAGTTCCCTCCCTACCCGCCCAACAACCTGAAGGCATGAATTATTCACAAATTCTCAAGGGCTATAAACGAACCTACCTGTTATAGGGATCCCTCCCAGACCTGTGTTGTGCTGTGGCGGGAGATTCAAGTCCAAGAAATTACTATTTGAGGTGGGGTTTGCTGTGTGGTTCAAGTGCATGATGCTATTGCGTGGAAAGGCCATCCAAGGATAGCGGGCTGCCTGGCCTGGAAAATTGAATGAATTATAAACTGCTCGGTGCTGCTGAAATTGAGGGAACCTCTGTGGCAAGACTGAAAAGGTACTATTGAGAGAGTTGGCATTTGTAGGTGCAGCAGGATGCAGGAATCCAGAGCCTGGACCTTTGGCGGTTGTAGTGTGTAAAGAGGAGTTCTGAAGAGATGTGGGTGAAAGGGAAGGCTGGTCTTGGACTGACAGTTCCTTTTCAATCAGGTCTGCTAAGGCTTTTCGAGTGACATCAAAGGGATCAAAACCCAAGTCATCCTCTGGTTGTTTAGAAGAACCAAAGCCAAATGCTGCTTGCCAGTCTGTAGAGGACGATACTGGGATTGTTTCTGTTGGGGAGAAAATTAGTGATGAATTTCAAATACATAGCTTACTTTCATACTTAATGAGAATCCATATTAGTGAAAGTTAAATATCATGTTACAATATAAAGGCAAACAAAATATGTATGATTTCTTACTATGTGAAAATTGTAAAATTACACAAGACTTCATATATTTCTAGAAATCATTTCGTTAAGTTACTAACTTCAAAAACTCTGAATGACATTTACCAATTGTGTTAATCAAAGAAAAAGTACTTGAAATACAAATTATACTCAGTCTTTCCTAATCAAAACCCAGAACAAGTCATTTAAATGAAATAAAGTAACAACAAATAGAACAGAACTAGTGAAGTTCACATTTTAAAATGTATTTATTAAAGACAAAGTATAAATAATTTTGAATACTGTATTTTGCTGTGTATAATGCACACCTCTTTGCTCAAATTTTTGAGGGGAAAATAATAATGCACATTATACATGGGGATAATGGTTACACACCATGGGTATAATAATCCCATGTAACAAAACCATGGGTGTGCATTATACACAGCAAAACGTGGTGGGTGCTTTATATACTGCTAAGAAAAAATTAATGTAACTTAATAAAGTATCTTTAATCTTTATAGTTTTTAAAATTTGTCTGCTCCATTGACAATAGATGTGTTTGTCAATGTTAATTTTATGCCATCCTTCACATTACTAAGAGAACTTAAAATGAAAAAAAATGAAAATGGCTCAAAAATATAAATTCTAACATAAACTAACATGTCTTTTGTCAGCTGGTGAAAAATCTTAAATTTAACTACACAAACACAAATCTGATTAAAAATGTAAGCCCTTAACGCTTCCTAAAGGAATAAGTGTTTTATTACTGGAAAAAAAAAAAAGATCTAACCACTAATTTCTGGGGAAATCAGTCTGTTAACACAGAACTAAGTTCCAGGACAACTTATCTAACCATCCAATTCCATGCAGTTTATTTAAATGATTACATTTTTACAAAAAAGGAAACAGGGTGAAAAAGGATAAAAACACATCCAGCGAGGGTCTTATTTTAGTCCGTGAGTGCGATTACTAACTTGCGGTAGTGCTATTATACACCCACCTGATGTGAAGAGACTCTGTGGCTCTGGTGCTGTGGGCCAGTCACTAGATGTCTGTGGGGAGCTGGGGAAAGGAGGAAGCCCACTTGGAATAGGGTTGGGGTGGCGAAAGTTATCTGAGAATAACGACTGTGACTCAGTTACTGCCCCTTCAAAAGGAGACCGTGCACTGTGATTGGATGAACTGATGGGGATGCCTGGGTTAGATTTTGATAAACCAGGTGGTGGTGAAGGTGTATCACTGTTAGATATCTAAATAAAATGGGAAAAGAAAAGAATAATCAACATAAATTTATATGTTTTAATAAGCCACGATTAAAACAACTTGCAACAAAGAGGTATTTAGAAGAGTGGTCTTAAACTGGCATACTTAAAAACTTAAGAAGTGTACAAATTAAAAAAAAAAATCCATCAACGTACATAAGTACTCTTTTCTAAAACTGACCCTCCTGAAAAGACTAAGCCAGGCTCCCTCGTTTTGCAGCCTTTACAAACTAACTTCTCTCACTTTGCACAGAAAAGACTACTTACTCTCTGGGGCCTAACTCTAATATTTTGCTCAAAAGAGAAAACTTTCTGGGAGCCACACAAAAATTGATTAGAAATACTCAGGTTGGTGATGAGGAGGTGACTGACTCTAATGACTGGATTCTTTTGCAAACTAAGTGATTCATTAGTTTTGGGGGAGAAAATAAACATAAAGAAGACCTAATCAAGTTATTTCCAAACACATCATTAAAAATAATTTTTATGATAAATCTTTCTTATGACTTTTAGGTATTAATTCAAAGGAGTTGGAAAAATCTGAGTGATACTGACACACTACTGTTTTTTCCACTTCCCATTTATATGAACAAGACATCTTAGCACTTACATTTAGAAAAATAAAAATATGACTGGGATTACTGCTGAAACTGTACCAAAAGGTAATATTCATCCATAGATACATGAAAACTAATTTTAAAATGGCCCTGTCTATCTCAATAAGAAATGAATTTCCAATATAATTTTAGTGTTTAATAACTATTTTTTTATCAAAATCTATACTTATATAAGTTGCTTTGATCAAATCAAAATATCAATATAAAAAATCAGCAATATCAATATGATATGCTGGAAGTTACATCTTTTATAATTTTTTAAACCTATTACTCCAAAATCTTAAATGTAAACCTAGAAAACACAAGGGGACACACAGATTTTCAAATTCTTTTATGGAATTTGTGAGTAAAAATTTTGGAAAAACAGTGTATTTCAGATCTCTTAAGTTTCTCACAACCACTGTGGAAGAGATTAGAACTATAAATTTTTACCAGTGTAATAAGGTATACAGAAACTTACCCAGTGAAAAACTAGCAACTGGACAAAATGATACAAAGCATGCTCTAAAGATCAGGACCTCATTCAGTATCACTGTGGGGACAACTCTGAACATAGTTATCATTTCAAATCCCATAGTCATTTGGAGGGGAAAAACTGTTGGGAGTAAGTACACTGAGAAAATAGAAACTAAAGTTGACAGCAAGGGACAGGGAAGCGTGTGGCATAGAAACAACTCTTAAAATCAGGAAGGTATAATGCGCAGTCTGGGACCATTTCATGCAGGGTCAAGAAGACCATAACCCTGACCAGTGTGGCTCAGTTGGTTGGGCATTGTCCCACAAAGCAAGAGGTCACTGGTTCGATTCCTGGTCAGAGCACATGCCTGGGTTGTGGGTTCAGTCCCTGGTCAGGCATGTGTAAGAGGTAGCCAACCGATGTTTCTCTCCTTCTCTTTCTCCCTCCCGTCCCCTTTTTAAAAATAAATAAAAATAAAATCTTTAAAAAAAAAAAAAAGACCAGTAACAATAGACTCTAAGCACACTAGTATATTGCCATATACTAGTACAATAATATATGATCAGGATGGTAACTCTGAGTCAAGGAAGGGTAAATTACGCTCTATAGATTCTGTGGAAAAAAAGAAGACTGATCACAATACATTTAACAAGGATGTTAAATTGTTAAATATTAAGCAATTTACATTATTTTGCACTATTTAGAAAATTCACTTACACAGAATACCTGTTTTGGGGGTGGAGGGGGTGGGGAGAGAAGATAAATGAAAAGATACAGTATTAAAATCTTACCTGCTGGGAATTGTCACCATTCCCTATACTGAGAGAATCTGAAGGTTTGTCAATGGGGCTGTAAAAAGAAAACAAATCGAATAAAATCAGAGTAAAATAATTCTCCCACAATCAAAACAAACTTCCCAAAAGTCAGAAAAACAGACATCTTATCCTCTTAGCATTTATTGAAGCATTATGATGTAAGACATTAGGTTGATGTTAAGAATACAAAGAAGTATAATAAGATAAAATCCCTACCCCCGAGCAACTTACATTCTAATTAGGTTCTCCAAAAACAATGGGTGAAACAATACTTATTTTATTTTATTTTAAAGTACTTATTTTAAAAAGTACTACTTAAAATGGGTACTGTTCCAAGTAATAGGTTAAAAGTCTAACCACTTTAGTTTTGTGCACATACTAACACATTCCCCGTTAAACTTCTTGAAATAGTACCCATTTTTCTAGGTGTTTGGCAGGGAACATAAACATTATTGGAATGTTCTTTATAGGTTCTTAAGAGCAATAAATTTAATACTTCAACATCCTCATCATAACCCTACAGATGGTGTGGCCATGTGTACACACAAGCACACGTGCGTGAGATTAAAAGAAACAAACTTCCGTGCTAACAGTTGACTCTTAGAAAAAGAAAAACAAACATTAAATCTTGACTCCCACATAAGAGAAAATAACATGCAGTGCCACAGTAAAGTGATACAGAGTTGATAACTTAAAGTCCATTTTAACTCATGTCACTTAAAACAAAATCTTTACAAGCACTGCAACACTTACATAGCACTGACTCAACTAGCAAGCCATTTCTACTACTGACTTTAACGCAGCACAGGAACAGAAATATTAACACCCAAAAACAAATATTTATTCCTGATGCAATACTAGAGCCAAAGAAAAAAATTAAGATTCCACATTTCTCAAAATTATTTTATTGCTTGAAAATACATAAAGGCACCTTACGGACAACTTACTGGTACCACATTTAATTGCTTTAAAATTTTTTAACAAGGACTAGTACCCAACCTGAATACCGAGAGTACCTTCTGCAGCAACTGTCAGATGCTCTAGAATTTGACAGATAGGTCTGAAATTTACTTCAGGAGCATCTTTACTTCTTATTATTCACAAAATATCTACAATCAACAAGTTATTAAGTCGAGTGGGTAATTACAAATAATTTTAAGACAGAGTTCCGAGCCTAGTTCAGAGATACTTGGGGCAACAAGTGCACACAAGTACCAGCCAGCGCCAACTAGCTGATGGGACTGTTTAATTGACAGATGCTACAGGTCTTTGGAAATGAAGCCACCACCAGGAGGGCATTTAGGGAACATTTCCTGGGTGAGTTCAAATTTAAGTAGGCCCTTAAAAAGATCTACACATTCAGAGAAGGGAGGACGAAAAGGGGAAAGAGCGTTAAAGGTAGGGATTATCGATACAAGTATATCAGGAATCAAAAGGTGGTAGGCAGAGCTGGAAGAAAAGTCAGGTAACTAGTTTAGCTAACGTGGGATGATTTTAAGAATGGGAGGTAAGAACAGAAAGATGGACAGAGGCCAGACATTAGAGGCCAAAGAAAATCTTTGAGCACAGAAATGATAAAAACAAAGCAGTGTTTTAGAAAGATAAATTTGGTGGTACAATGAAGTACTGACTGGAACATAATACAGATTAATCTAAGATAAACCTGTAATATTTTTAAAAATGTTTATGTGGTAAAATGCAATTAGTATAAAATTTACCATCTTAGCTTTTTTTAAGTGTACAATTGTTACCAAATATATTCATTCATTTGTTGTTAAATCAACACTACCAACCATCCCCATAAACTCTTTTCATCTTGTAAAAACTGAAATTCAGTACCCACTAAATAATACCTCACCAATTTCCCCTCCCCTGCAGTGTCCACCACGATACTTTCTGTATGATTTTGACTACTCTAAATACCTTGTGTTAGTGGAATCACAGAATATTTGTCTTATAGTGACTAGTTTATTTAACAAACAATATCCTCACAGTTCATTCACGTTGTAATAAACTGAAGAACGTCCTTCCTTTTTAAGGCTGAATAATATTACATTGTATGTATACAACATATTTTTGCTTGTCCATTGATCTGTCCGTGGACACTTCGGTTGTTTCTACGTTTATGCTACTGTGAGTAATGCTGCAATGACATAGGTATACGAGTATCTCTTTGAGGTGCTGCTTTCGATTCTCTTAAGTGTATACCCTGAAGTGAAGTTGATGAATCATATGCTAATTCTATTTTTCAGTTTTTGAAGAACTTCCATACAGTTTTCCACAGCAGCTGTACCATTTTACATTCCCACCAATAGTGCAGAAGGGTACCAATTACCTCACATCCTTTCCAACAGTTGTTTTCTGCTTTTTTTTTTCATGTATTTATCGTCCATTTGTGTATATTTTCTTTGAAGAAATGTCTATTCAAGTCCTTTGCCCATTTTTGAATCAGGTTATCTAATTTTTTTGTTGTTGAGTTTTAGGGGTTATCTATATATTCTTGTTATCAGTCCCTTATTACATATGTGATTTGCAAATATTTTCTCCCATTTTGTGGGTTGTCTTCTACTGTGGATAGTGTCATTTGATTCACAAAATTAAAAAATTTTCACGAAGTCCAATTTGTCTATTTTTTTCTTTTATCTGTGCTTTTGGAGTCATATTCAAGAAATCATTGCCAAATCCAATGTCGTGAAGCTAGTAAATGTCATAAAGGTCCTATGCTTTCTTTTAAAGGTTTTAGTTTTAGGTCTTACTAGGTCACTGATGCATTTTGAAGCACTTTTTAAAATTTTTTTAAATATTCACCTGAGGATATGTTTATTGGTTTTAGGTAGAGAAACCCTGATGTGAGAAACACTGATCAGCTCCGATGGGGGAATCAAACCCACAACCTAGGTATATGCCCTGACCGGAGATCAAATCTGCAATCCTCTGGTGTGTGGCACGACGCTCCAAACAACAGCCATACAGCCAGAGCTTAAAGCAATTTTTGAATATGGTGTTAGGTAAGGGTTTAGCTTCATTCTCTTGCTTGTGGATATCCAGTTTTCCTGGCACTATTTCTTGAGAAGACTGTCCTTTCCCCCATTGAACTGTCTTGGTACCCTTGTCAAAAATCATTTGACCCTATATGTGACAGTTTATTTCTGTACTCTCTATTCTACTCCATTGGTCTATATGTCTGTCTGTAGCCAATAAATAACACACTGCTTTGATTACTGTAGCTTTGTACTAAGTTTTGAAATCAAAAGGTGCGGGTCCTCCCCTTTAATTCTTCTTTTTCGAGATTATTTGGCTATTTGGAGACTCCATATGGATCTCAGAATGAGTGTGCTAGCTGCAAAAACCCCCACTGGAAGTTTGATATAAATTGCACTGAATCTATAAAGTTACTGAAGTTTTGTGTTGAACTGACATTTTAATAATGTTAAGGCTTCCAACCCATGAAACTAAGATGTGTTTGAATTTATTTATGTGTATTCTTTATTTCAGCAATGTTTTGTAGTTTTCACTGCACAAGTTTTTTCTTCCTTGGTTAATTCCTAAGTATTTTATTATTTTTGATGCTATTGTGAGTAGAATTGTTACTGTAATTCCCTTTTCAGTTTGTTCACGGGCACGTATAAAAACGCAAAAGATTTTTGCATGTTGGCTTTGTATCCTGCTACATTGCTTAATTCATTAATTAGTTCTAACAGAGTTTTTTTGGTGGAATCAGAGTTTTCTGCATGTAAAACCGTATCATCTGCAAACAGGTATTTTATTTATTCTATTTCATTTTGGACACCTCTTCTTTTTGTTAGCTCACTGTTTGGGCTAGCACATCCAATACTTCGTTAAAAAGAAGTAAAAGTGTGTGTTCTTGCCTTGTTCCTCATCTCAGAGGCAAAACTTCCCATCTTTCACCACTGAGTATGATATTCACTGTTGGTTTTTCACATAAGGCTTTTATTACATTGATGTAGTTTTCTTTCATTCCTAGGTTAATTGCTTTTGTTATGAAAAGGATGTTCAATTTTGTCAAATGCCTTTCCTGCAACAAATGAATGGTTTCTATCTTACATCTGCTTATGAGGCCTACCATATTGCTCAATTTTCATGCATTAGACCATCCTTCCTACCTATCCCACTTGGTCCTGATATATAACCCTTTTAACGTGCTGAATTGCTTTTTACTATTTTGTTGCAGATATTGTATTGATGTTCGTAAGAGTTACTGGTCTGCGGTTTATTTTCCTTAGAGTGTCTGTTTGGCTTTGGTAATCAGGGTAAAAGTGGTCTCACAGAATAGGTTAGGGAGTGTTCCGACCTCTTCAAATAAAAAACAAAATTTTTTAAGAAAGATTAATATCAGTTTTTCTTTAACTATTTGGCAGAATTCATCAGTGAAGTCACCAAGTCCAAGGCTTTTTTTGTTGGAAGATACTTCACTATTAATTCAATCTCCTTACTAGTTATATATCCATATTTTCTATGTTTTCTTATTTTTTTTATCTTGGTATTTTGTTTCTATGCTTCTGTCCACTTGATCTAGGTTATCCAATTTGTTGGCATACAATCGTTGACAGTGCTCTCTTATAATGCTTTATTATTTCTGTAGAATCTGTAGGAATGTCCCTACTTTCATTTATGATTTTAGTAATCTGAGCCTTTTTTCATAGTCCATCTAGCTAACAGTTTATCAATTTTGTTCATCTTTTCAAAGAACCAACTTCTAGTTCCATGGATTTTCTCTACAGTTTTTTATTCTCCATTTCCTTTATCTCTGCTGTAATCTTTATTATTTCCTTCCTTCTGCTAGCTTTGGGTTTAGTTTGTTCTTTTTTTCTTATTCTTTAAGTTCTAAAGTTAGGTTGCTGATGGGATTTCTCTTGTTTTTTTGATGTAAGCATTTACGGTAATCCCTCCTTAAACAAGAGTTTTGTATCCTGTGGTTTCAGTTATCTGAGGTCATCTGTGGTCTGAAAATATTACATGGAAAGTTCCAGAAATAAACACTTCATAAGTTTTAAATTGTTCATCATTCTGAGTAGCATGATGAAATCTTGTGCCATCCTGCTCCATCCCACCTGGTACATGAATCATCCCTTTGTCCAGCATATCCACGCTGTATATGTCACCTGCCTATTAGTCACTTAGTAGGCTTCTCAGTTATCGATCAACTGTCATGATATCGCAGTGCTTGTGTTCAAGTCGCCCTTATTTTATTTAATAATATCACATTCACATAATTTTTATTATAATATATAGTTATAACTGCCCTATTTTATTGTTAGTTATTGTTGCTACTATCTTACTGTTCTTAATTTATAAATTAAACTTTATCATAGGTATATATGTATGAATAGGAAAAAAAACACTATATACAGGGTTAAGTACTATCCCTGGTTTCAGGCATCACAAGGGTCTTGAAACTTATCTGCTGTGTATCTGGAAAGGCTACTGTATAGCCATAAGTTTCCCCCTTAGCATCACTTTTGCTGGTCTCCTTAAGTTTTGATGTGTTGTATTTTCTTTTTCATTGGTCTCTGGGTATTTTCTAATTTCCCTTGTGATTTCTTTGATCCATTAGTTTAAAAATGTTTAATTTCTGATTTTCTCAATTATCCAGATTTCCTTTTGTTAATGGTTTCTAACTTCAACCTGTTGTGATCAGAAAAGATAACTGGTATGATATCTGCCCTTTAAAATCTATTGAGACTTAGTTGTGACCTAACATATGGTCTATCTTAGAATATATTTCACGTGCGCTTGAGAAGAATGTATATTCTATTGTTTGGGTATAACGTTAAGTATGTATCTATTAAATATAGCTGACTAAATACAGCACTGTTTAAATCTTCTCTTATTTTCTGTTTGGCTGTTCTATCCATTATTGTGACTGGGGTATTGAAGTCTCCAACTTTTTTTTTTTTAAGATTTTATTTATTTATTTTTAGAGAGAGGGGGAGGGAGGGAGAGAGGGAAAGAAACATCAATGTGTGGTTGCCTCTCACGTGCCCCCCACTGGGGATCTGGCCCACAGCCCAGGCATGTGCCCTGACTGGGAATCAAACCAGAGACTCTTTGGTTCACAGGCTAGCACTCAATCCACTGAGCCAAACCAGCTAGGGCAAGAAGTCTTCAACTATTAGTGTAGAACTATTTATCCCTTTAATTCTGTTTTTCCTGCCATTAGGTGCATAAATGTTTACAACTGTCCTATCTTCTTGCTGTACTTAACCTTTTATTAATATATAGTGTCCTGCCTTTATCAGGGCACTATATATTGTGGCTCAGTTGGTTGGGCACTGTTCCACAAAGCGAAAGGTCGCTGGTTCAATTTCCGATCAGGGCACATGCCTGGGTTGTGGGTCTGGTCCCTGGTTGTGCCATGTATGAGAGGGAACTGATCTATGTTTCTATTCTCTTTCTCCCTTCCCCTTTCTGTAAAAATAAAATCTTAAACACACACACACACACACACACACTCCTATAATGTCCTCCTTCGTCTCTTACAATCTTTTTTGACTTAAAGTTTATTTTGTCTGATTAGTATAGCCACACCTGGTCTCTTTTGGTTACTACCTGCATGAAGTATCTTTTTCCATCCTTTTAATTTCAACTTCTTTGTGTCTCTAGGTCTAATGTGAATCTCTTGTAGAAAGCATATAGTCAGATCACGTGTTTTTATCCAGTCTGCCAATCTCTGTCTTTAGACTGAAGAGTTGAACACACTTACATTTAGAGTGATTACTGACAAGGGTGGAGTTACTTATATCATCATTCTATTTTTTATAGGCCCGCCCCCATTTCCTGCATTACTATCTTTTTGTGTTTAGTTGACTTTTTTGTAGGTATTTAAATTCCTTTCTGATTTACTTTTGTGTATATACTAGAGCTATTCTCTTTGCTGTTACCATGCGGATTACATTTAACATCCTAAAGTTTTAACGCTATAAAGTTATACAAACTTAACTTCAAGAGCATACAGAAACTCTGCTCCTTTATAGCTCCACCTCCACCCCTTTGAGTTGTTGATATCACAAAATGACCTCTTTATACACTGTGTGCCAAAAAACAAACAAAAATTGGAGCTACAAATCAAAGTTACAGCAATATGGTTCTTATATTAATGTACTGGACCTTAAAGGTGTTGATCACTTAAATCATGTAGGAAACAAAAAGTGTAAGTTACCAGCCATTGTTACAATATTACTAGCTTTTGTAACATATTTTTCATTGTTACCTACTCTGCCACTTATTCACCTTTGCTGAGATCTTTATTTCTCTATAAGGTTGTGGGTTACTGTCTAGTGTCCTTCCATTTCACCTTGTAGGGCTCCCTTGAGCATTTCTTTCCAGGCAGGTCTACAAGTTACAAATGCCCTCAGCTTTTGTTTGTATGTCTTAATTTCTTCCTCATTCTCTCAAGACAGTTTTGCTGGACACAGGTTTCTTGGTTGATATTTTTTCCTTCCTTTAGCACTTTAAATATATTGGCTCACTGTCTTCTGGCCTCTAAAGTTTTTGATAAAAAACACACTGATGATCTTACTGAGGATCATTTGTATGTGATGACTTGATTCTCTTGCTCCTTTCAAGATTCTGTCCTTGTCTTTCACTTTCTAAAGTTTGATTATAATGTGTCTCAGTGTGTGTCTTTTTTGAGCTCATCTTAGAATTTGTTAAGCTTCTTGGATGTTTATATTCACCTCTTTTGTCAAATTTGGGAAGCTTCCGGCCACTATTTCTTCAAATAGTCTCTCTGCACCTTTTTCTGTTCTCCTTCTGAAGCTCCAAAAAAGAGTATGCTGGTCAACTTGAGGATGTCCTACAGGTCCCTTAGGCTTGGTTCACTTTCCTTCAATCCTTTTTTGTTTTCCTCAGACTCGATAATATCCATTGTCTTATACTGAAGTTCACTGATTCTTTCTTCTGTCTGTTCTAATCTCTTTGAATCCTTTGGTGAATTTTTCATTTTAATTATTGTACTTTTCAGCTCCAGAATTTCTTTTTGGTTTCTTGATATTTCCATTTTGTTCATACATCATTTTCCTGCCTTTCTTCAAATTTAGTTCCTTCACATGTCATTTAGTTCTTTAAGATTTTTAAAGAGAAGTGTTTTAAAGTCTTGGTCTAGTATATGTCACTCTTTTTCAAAATCAGTTTCTGTTGATTTATTTTTCTCTTTGAAATAGGCAATATTTTTCTGTTTCTTTGTATGGCTTGTGATTTTTTGTTGTTGTTGCTGTTACTGAACACTGGCAATTTGATTCTAGGAATATGGTCCCTTTGGAAATCAGATTCTCCCCCTACACCAATGTTTGCTTTTTGTTGTTGTTTGTTTGTTTATTTTTGGGGGTAGGGGGAATTGTTGTAGGCTGTCCCTGTGTTGAGAGGATAAGCCTTAGGTACAAACTTAAGATCTTCTCAGATCCTTTCTTAGACTTTCCCTGGACACACAGAGTCACTTTCTAATTTCCCCTATATGCAGTTGTTCTTTAATGTCTGGCTCCCAAAAGGGTGAAAAGTGAAAACTGAAAGGAGCTGCGCATTAGTCCTATAAATCCCCTTTAACTCACTTCAGAAAGAGGGAGAGGAACTCGCAAAAATGGGAGAAGCACAACAATGGTTTCTTGACTCATTGTCTTCACCTCTGTGACCAGGGGCAGTACTTGGCAATCAGAACAGAGTAGAGATCCTCAATATTTGGTGCACAGGCTCCTTTGTGCCCACTCTGGCTCCCTCAAGCTATGTGCAAGATGCTTTAGAAACATGTGCACAGCTGCCTATCATGCTGTTACTGTGCTAAAAGCTGAAATTGATCAAAATCAACCAAGTCTTTTCCTAGATGGTGCAAGCCTTCAACAGACTTCAAAGTTCCAAAATAGTTACATTAGACAGATTGTGCCAGTACAGTTTTTGTTAGGTAGAAAGAGAGATTTTTCTTGCTACCTACACTGCCACCTTCCCCGCACTCGCACTATTCTTACAATATTGGAAGCAATACTAATAGACACAAAAAGATGAAAGCAAGTATTACAAAGGAAGGACCTTGGTTAACCTTCCCAACCACCACCACTGAAGAGCACGAAATAATAATTTTCAATATAGCTGAGATCAGTGTTGTTCACGTCAAGGGCAATATATGAAAATACTGCATTCTGAATAAATCTTAAAAAGGCTTATGAATTACAACTAATTAGAATAACATATATCATTTTGTCCACCATGCCAGCTGCAGCTTTATAAGCAGGTTTTTTACACTTATCTTGGGAAAGTTTTATCAAAGATTCTTAAAAATTTCTAGATCAGTGTCATCAATCCAAAGACAGCCACTGAAAAACTGGATTGGGGCAAGATATCAGTAAGCTGATATTCCACTGAGTTTTAGTGTATTCTTCAATTTATTTTTAGAATAATTAAGAAGTTCAAAGAATGATAAATGGAAAACATAAAGATAAAACTAGAAATTGCTCTACTTTCTATGTGGGTTATAAAAAGTCTATTAGGGTTAAATCTGCCATTATAAGTGCAAGTATCATTGTAAAAGTAGAAAAAGATATGAGTCCCTGAAAATGCATGTAAAACCCTTAGAAGATTTATATTTACAAATTCCAACTGCAACAACTATGAACTCCTTGGATCTCTAATGGCGGGACAGAATGTAGACAGCCCAAGGTTACCATTAAGAGGTCAAAAGTTCTTACAACTTCCCTGGCACGAGATGTCAAAGTTGCTTTGTCATTAAACTCTGTGTCTGCTTAAGCTGTGATCCTATTGAAAATTTGTTGTTTTACACTCAACATCCACCTACCCATGTTGCCCCATTATCATGTCAAGAAGGTTACAAAAGGAAAACAAACTATAATACACACTACTTTTCTACTAGTGAAGAAAGAGACCTACTCTAAGAAATGAACTATTCTCGGATCAAACACTACCAAGTCCAATTGGTATCAGATGAAAGAAGACTGGGTATGCTAAGGTAAATTGTACATAGCTTTTTTATTTAAAACAAACAAAAAAATCTTCAAGTTTCCTTTTCTTCTCTCCCTGCCCCCACCCCACCCAGGTCAGCACAAAGCTTATTAGCCACTTCTGCTTAGAAAGACCTCTTTCTGAACAGGACTGTTCCTCTAACATACCAGCCATGAAACAGCCACACACACAGGCACATCTCGAAGACAATGCCGGTTCAGTTCCAGACCACCATCATGAAAAAAGTATCACAATAAAGCTAGTCAACCTTTTTGCTGGTGGAGGGCCTTGCCTTCAATTAAAAACAGAGAAGTCCTATGAAGGACAATAAAGCAGAGCGCAATGAAATGAGGTGCGCCTGTACAGGGCCTTTCATTTGTGCCTCAGGTTGCTCTAGAAGCACATCTTGGAGTAATGGCAGTTGTCCCTGAGATTCCCTGGTACTGGTTCTAGAACAGGCTCCAGCTTCAGTTCTGGTCCCAGGTTTGGCACTCTGTGAAACCACGCTTGGTGTGGGCTCCAGTCCTGGCCCAGGTCCAGCCCTGCCCCAAGCAGTGGTTCTAACTCCAGGCTGAGCTCTGGCCCCAGTGCTGGCCCCAGGGTCTGGCTCCAGGTGAAGCTCCAGCAACTACTGCAGCTCATCTACCTGTGTGTTCAAGGCCATAATGAGCCTGTCTTCTGGGTATATTCTCCATTCCTGGAGATTAACTATCTCCTGGTAGTAACTTCATCCTAGAGGATTTGGGGGAGAGGAAGCAGAGCACGTTCTCAGCTATGTCCTCCGTAGTAAGCAGGTGGTAGTGGTGGACGCTTTCAGTCGGGGTGACTGCATGCAGTACCGGCTTGGTGCAGGGCCGCACAGAGTAGACAAGAACCTTATGGTTCTCTGGTGTTCTCCCTTTTGATGATTCACTGAAGGAAGGTGGCATCAGGAATGATCTTCTTCAGCAGCTGGTGCTCCTGGTTCTGGTTCACATAGCCCATGATGTGTCCATCATTCCAAAGATTTGTCAGGTGGTCACGTATCAGGTTCAGGATTTCGTCCAGCATGTCCAGAATAGTTTGCCTGGGAGGCTCTCTTGCTTAACGAAGTCATCTCGACACAACAATGCACACTCAGTCCTCGAGTTCTGCCCAAACAGCTTGTCACTCAGCTTGTTCAGCTGCTACCGGTCAAGGGCTTGGCCAATGCAGGAAGACGCCAACTGAGAGCAGGGCCCAGCAAAGTCTAGGAGAGCTTTCTTTTGTTTTGTTTTGTTTTGTTTTGGTGGGGGGGGGGATAGCTAAAAAGAAGTGCTGATCCTGGGGGTTTGAGCTAAGCAGACTGAACCAGAGAACTGAGGCCCAGGCGGCTGACAGTAAGTTCACTTTAGATACAGAAATAATAACCACATGGAGGGTGTCTGTTTTCAGCTCCTGCTTCAGTCTCTGGTAGGTGTATCCAGCCACGTAGCCGATAATGTGCAGTTCCTCTGTCACAGCCAGTAGCCTCATTGCTGCCCTTTCCAAATCTCCTGAACGTTGCTCTATCAGTCAAGTAGCCAAAGTCCCAAATTAAGCCCTGCCCCTGCCCCTCCTTTGGAGGCCAAAATTTTCTGTCTTGAATCTATAATGCATTATAAAACCTCGTAATGACAGTCTCCGGTCAATGGATATTTCTGCAGTCCTGGAATCTCACCGGTGGCATTGTTCATACAGTAAACTTCCTCCCAGTCTTCAGGTTGAAAGGTTGATGGGGAGTTTAGGGCACAGAGGGTTGTTTCTACCACAAAGCCTTTGTGGAGCAGACGATGTAGCAATTCTGTGTCCTGGGTCTTTTGTAGGTCTATGCCTTTGGTCAGAGGGTCATCCTGATAGCTAACCAGGGGACTTCAATCCTTCCGCTCCATCGGCACCAGAGGCAGGTGAAACAGCTTTGCTCCAGCTGTGAACCACTTCTCCAGTGTGTTCCAACTGTGGTCCAGAGAGTTCCAAAGCAGCTATACTTTCCAGGCCTCCAACTTTGGCAGCACTTGCTCAGTTGGGGTAGTTAACTGGATTAGCAGTGCTTTAGAAGCACCTAGAACCTCATTTCCCCTTTTATCCAGTTCACTGAGAGTCTCCCACAAAGCTGCTACTGTCTGGTCCATGGGAGTCCAAAGAGGTTATCCACACTGGGGTCTGGGCCTTTGATTGAAAGCAGAAGATATCCTGCTGGTCTTTCAGTTGGCTGATGGATTTTACCAGCTCTTCCATCTTAGCCCTCAATACCAGGATCCAGGGTTCAATCTCATGCTGCTGGCTCTCCATAGGTGCTTCAAGGTCTGGTTCTCCTGGTTCGACTGAGCCCTTTGAGCCTGGATCAGAATTAAAGAGATTAAAGATCATCTCAGCCAATTGGGTAGGACTCTGGGGAAAGGTCTGAATGTCCTGACAGAACGTTCACAAGTTGTGCTGCAGCAAAAAGCACTCAGGTCCTGGCTACAGCAGCCATACTCATAGTTCAGTTGGCAAAAGAAGTGGAAGAAGAGCATTTTGGCCTTGGAGTTATCCTTGCCCAGTGCAGTCTCCTGGCTGGTTCTGGTCTTCAGTCCAGATTGCTAAGTACAATAAAATGTCCATCAGCGGGAGGCTATTTGATCCTGAAATGGGCTGTCAAGATTCTGCAAAATCTCCCACTGTACCATTTGGGATCTAAGTTTGGCTGGGGACTCAGGCCCCACTCCCTGTGCTGGCTCTGGTCACAGCTTCCATTCCCTAAAGGGAGCTCCAGCACCAGGGCCTCCAGCACTATCTTAGCTTTAGAACCTCTGACCCACCCCCCATGTAGCAAATCTGGATGCTAAACACCCAAGCTCGACATTGCCAGCTGGGTGCACCAACACTAGCTGCCACTCAGCTCAGGCTTTCTTAAATCAACCTCTTTCTGCCACACTGGAAAAAATATCTTGCATTTTGAAACAAAACTTTTGTTGTTCATTCTATTTTCAACAGGAAAGATTAACAACCATTTGCACAGCACGAAGCAGTGGGGCAGACGTTGCCTAGTAAGGGAAAAAACCTAGGAAGGTATTGGGAAGTTGACGCATATTAATTTGGCTCTCTTGGATAAAAGCAAAGAAAAACAGATGATATAAACTGAACTAAACTGAAGAATAAGAGAGGCAAAAACAGGGTGACAATCATCTTTGAAAAGGCTAAGAGTTGGAAGACCATCTGTATCTATAGTTCAGTCAAACACTGCCAAGTCATATGCCGAGAGAGAGAAATCATGACACCTGAAGACACAGTTGACTGAAGAGCACTGCATTCAGGTGGGACTTAAAAGTTCTGATAGGTAGTTTGGTCTCATAACACAATCAAGACATTATTTCCAGAAGGTAATGCTGTATTTCTAAATCCCTGTAGATAAAAATTCCTAAATATATGATATTTTCATACAAACAATCTCACTAATTTTTTTAAAAGTTCTAGCCCTAAATAGTTCTAAAATAATGATGAGGTCACGGATTTCTCAGCAGTATTTTTCAATTAAGCCAACAACTGGAATCCAGTGCTATGAAGCTTTTCAAAAAATAAATACATATGTTTATGTTTATTTAATTAAAGTACGGAGGTATGTTTCCAGGCTCTGCCCCTGGAGATTCTAATGCAATGGATCTAAATAGAGATGCCTGACATCTGATGATCACTGACTACAGGAAATGAAGAGGAACACAGAGAAAAAGACACCTAACAAATCAAGTTTCCTCAACGTCCCTGTATTTATTAGATTTTAGAGCCAGAAGGATTATTAAAATCAAATTGAAATACTTTGTTTTATAGGTAAAAATGCCAAAATTCACGACTATCACAAGTGGGCAGTCAGATACAGCTGCACCTCCATGTGGCTCTTTATATGCCTGGCCAACTTTGCTGCTTCTAACCTGCCTCAGAGTCTTCAGCTGGTAAACAAAGTGCCTCAATCTAGATGATGGTATTTCTAACCCCAAACGTAAAAATAAAATTCCCCAGTCCATAAACATCACTGCTGTATATCTTCTTTACTCCCCGTTCTTGTTTGTATTCGTCATTTCAAAGTAATTTATTAACATGGAAAAACAGCACATCTATAGTCCATACTCAATCTGACAGATATACTCTCAAATTCCTAATAATGGGGGGAGAGAGAAAACGACACATTCCTTTTTAGAATTTATTTTCATTTAAGTGAGACAGCGATAAAGGCAGGTTGTAGAACTTTATATACTTAGTATCATGTATGTGTACTGAGGGACCATGTCAGGGTTCAGTGAGGATTAGAAGCTATGATACTCTTCATATCTGTACTCTAGTGTCAGTGTATAAGGTTCCAGGTTTTGCTTTCTTGCAACCTTCTAAAGCCACTTTTCACCTCATAGGAATGCCAAGAAAAGAGGGAAAGGAACCATTTTTCCTTTTCCCCTATAAAGTTTAATTCTCAACTTCATTAAGAAAACTTCTCTAGGAAAGGACTGGGGAAAGAGTTACGCTGTTCATCACTTCAACTTGGTAAGTATTCCCATGGGAAGAAGAAAACTTATCTACCCATCTGTCCCTATCGCAGTGCCCTGCATGCTGGTAATGCGGAAACGGGTGCCACAGTAGACCTTTGCTATCCCTGGCAGTCAAACGCACTCTCTTGCAAGGGTTAGCATAGAAAGAAAACAAGCTAGAGGAGCCTGCTCAAAAAACAAACAACAACAGCAACAAAACACAACTCTCTCTACCTTGGGCCATCAATCATCCTTAATAAATTTTGGGGACCTACTTAAACAAAAAACAACCCCTCTTCCCGTACAAAAATACTTCCTATATCATCTACTTATGCAAAGCACAGAACCACATCAAAATTTATTCTGAGTCCCAGCTGAGATTCAGTAGCACTGGCTTTGGGCAAAGTAATTAAATGAGTACACTGTTTTTAAATCTTCCTTGGTGTTCCCCGCTACAACTGTGGCTCCTAGGAAACTCCTCTCCTGCTACTGAAACAGTTACGAATGTGCTGACTGACAGTTATACTGTGTATACGGTAAAGCCAATAAAATATTAGCAAATCTATTTATAACTGATCACACAAAAAATAAAGAGATGCTAAATACTACTTATAAATGCTGAAAAGACATTGGTAAATTCCAATTTTCACTTCCAATCTAAAGAAAAAAGCTCAGTAAATTACAGAAAGAATAAGGTATTTTCATACTGTGATTAAAAATATTTACTTCAAATAAATGGTCAAAATCATACTTAAGAGTAGATAATACACTGGAGATACCTCTATAAAAGTAAAGAATGGGACAAGGATGCCTTCTAGCACCACCAACACTGTTCCTTAATTTTTAGCCTAGGGATTCTCAAACAGGAAAAAGCGGTGGTGGGAGGTCCGATACAATAAAACAGGAAAAAGACCAAAAAGAAAAAAGAAAAAACAAAACCCTTTCCTGAGAGACACGAATGACTTAAATAGAGATGCTAATGGTTGAGATGACTCAATGTTAAAATTGTATAATATATATTCTCCAAAATTGGATTTATAAATTCAAGTATTTTGAAATACAGAGTGGTCAACTCACTGAGGAAAGTTAGATCTGTGTACTGCACATAAAATACTTAAGTATACCAATAAAATATGGCATATAATGAATTCACTATGCATAAAAATTTCATTCTTCATCGACTACAAATTACAATGAGATAGCTTTCTGCCCTGGCTAGTTCAGTCAGTCAGTGTCGTCCCAATATGCTCAAGTTGCAGGTTCGATCCCTGGTCAGAGCATACACAAGAATCAAACAATGAATGCATTAGAAAATGGAACAACAAACTGCCATTTCTCTCTCTCTTCCTTCCTTTCTCTCTAAAACATCAATAAATTAATAATTTTTAAAAATAATTATAAAATGAGACACCTTTTTTGTTTATCACACTGGCAAATGTGCAGGAAAAAACTACTCAAATGAAGGATATTCATACTTTTTGACTCAGTAGTTCTATGTCTAAGAACATCAAAGATAGAACCAAAATGTTTATATAAAGAAAGTCCATCACCATGTTATAATTAAGAGCAACGAAATGAAAGTAACAAAATACATACCAGCAGAAGATTGGTTTAATAAATTTGCAATACTCATATATGATTAATACTCATATAGGATTACTACTCAGTCATAAAAAACTGTTTTCAAGACATCGGAATATACTAATACTAATGGGTATTAAATTTTAAAAGGTAACAAATCAAGGGCATTTTGTGTTTATATACATTCCCTGGGAGGAAAAATATTACAATACTACTAGGAAATACATCAAATCATTTTCAATAAAAACGTCTGAGTACTAAGAATACATATAATATTTACTTCTGTATGCTTTATAGTTTTATAATTTCCTTCAATAAAAAAATACTTTTTATATTCAGTAAATATTAATTAATAGCAAATGTTATCTGAGATAATCTAAAATTTAAATTTCTGCTCTGAATTTTCTAGGGACTATAAACCCAGAGTATGATTTTAATTCGAATGACATTTTTAGTGAGAACAATGATGTGTATATGTTAAAAACAGCTGAAATAAATTTTTACAATAACTGCATTCTCATGAGAAGCACTACAGAGTCAGCAGCTCATGAAGTAATAGCATATGTTTCACAACAAACACAGAGGGATAGAAAGGTACGAAAAGATGAATGGAAAGGGTCAAAGATTATCAACCCAGAGAGCTATCTTTTGGACTAGGTTTTTATTCTTAGTTTTGATATACCTCATATACAAAATTCGCATAGTTTACTACACAGTAATTTTACGTTTTATTCTGTGGCCTCTTCTATATATATTTAGATAAACATGTACACGTGTTCATGTGTATCAACAAGAATTAAATTATTTATAAGTAAACTTCACTATAAAAGGAAAGAAACTTAACAAGGACTTCAAGAATTAAATACAATTTTGCAGAAACTGACTCTGACAATAAGCCATGCAGCTATTATCTGTATTTGTAAAATGGCCCTTATATTATTTTAGTCCTAAACAGACGCTGGACTACACATGTAACACCCAGACATATAAAACATTACTTAAGCACATTTAACTTTGGAATAAATTTTTTTAAAAGGGAAAACCAACATATCTAAATTAATTATATTTATTTGCTTTAAGTGAATTCATTTTATAAAAGTTAAACTTACCAAATTTCAAAAGAATAAACAAAGGTCCTAACTCATCAAACTTAAGAAACATTCAGGATAAAGTACAACCCCCAAATTATTGTGTTTACTAATCAGATCATTTTCTGACAGGCCATTACCAATATCATACATGATATGAAGTGTGCCATTTCAGAATGAGACTTGTTGTTGAAGACTGTGGATCTGCTTAAATACTGACACAATGTAGATATGCACAAAAACAAACTGTCTCTTAAAAGGAATAAGATTCGGAATACGGGACACCCTCCTCACTCAGAGCATGTGAGACTTTGGTGATTCCTGAGACTAGACAACCGTGAATACTTGTGTCCCCAACACACAATACTTCAATAACTCCCTCTCCCTTTTAGTATTTTGTTCCCTTCAATATTTTAAAGGGAAAAATGTCAATTAAGTGACAAGGGCCTTTTAATAACCAACATCCCTGAACGTACTTTTGATAATGTATTTATCAGTGAGGCTGTTGCTAGGGCAAACCAATACAAATGGGAAGCTATTAAGAGGCTCACATAAATTATCAACAGGGAGCAGCAGGCAGCAAAAATTCAAACCCAGAAATTTTGACTCATCATTTCCTATATAGCACAACAATTCTACATAAACAATAGACACTGCAAGGATTCTGTCTGAAAATGATGTAGAAGAAAAAGAGAAGGTCGACAGACATGAAGATAAGGTGTCTAATTACACGAATATCGGTACTTACGTATCATACCTCTGCAGTGGGGTCACTTTGT
The DNA here is from genome assembly GCA_004026545.1 of Mormoops blainvillei. NCBI lineage: Eukaryota > Metazoa > Chordata > Mammalia > Chiroptera > Mormoopidae > Mormoops > Mormoops blainvillei. The sequence continues at coordinate 67,129 of PVJD01001066.1, forward strand.
TCTTATTCTTATCAACTGAACCCGTAGATAGTTGAAGAAAATTGGGGTTTAATTTATACAATTCTTGTAGTAGCTTCTGTTCATATTCTTGGTGTTTACCTGCCTAAATGAAAGAAGAAATTAAAACTGCAGTGAGGTTTCACAAAATGGCTGGTATAAAATATTGAATTACTTTCTGAATTATTAAAGATATCCTAAATAAAACATGTAAGGGTTTTTCATGTCAGAGAAACCTGTGAGGAGGCTATCGCAAAACTTCTTCTAGACCAATGAAATCCCCCAAAACAACAAACCTTAATCGATGGAATATATATATTTTATATTTTATATATTTTATATATATATATATTCCATTAATTAAGGCATTCATCAACCACTTTATTGTGCAGAAAAAGTATAGTAAAAGACAATATTTTTGCTAGATCAAAAAAACTTACTTTTAAACATCATCTTCATATAAAAATTAAGTATTATAATATGTCATTACTAAATTTTCTGAAGATCACTGAAAATCAGTCAATTTCTTTCTCTAGATTAAAAGTTTTATGTTTCTGCATGACATTTAATGTACTTTAAACCCTAGACCTGGGGTTGCCAATTTACAGCTAGCCACTTTGTTTTTGCAAATAAAGTTTTATTAGAACAGTCACATTCATTTGTGAGCTATCATTGATGAATTGTCTGTTATTTATAAGTTGTCTAAGGCAGCTTTCCTGCTACAACGGCAGAGTCAAGTAAGTGCTGCAGAGACCATGTGGTCCAAAAAGCCTAAAATATTTACTCACCGGCCCTTTACAAGAAAAGTTTGGCAATCCCTGCTCTATACATAACAAAGAAAATTCTGTATTTACTGTAGTTGGTAGTTATATGTCAGAAGTCAATGTCACAAACATTAGGGGAGAAATTAGGCTAAGACTGACTGTGGAAACTAGTCATAAACAGAAATAAATTGCAATGCAATTACTCTGAATAACTTTTTACTATCTGCGTGTATATCATAGCTAGAATGTCATTTTTACTTACCTTCAGGACTGTTAATTGTTTTAAAAGTGTGGTCTAAATAGATGTTTAGGGAAATCCAAAACCAAAACAGAACAGTTCAAAACAAAACAATAAAAGCAAGCAAGGACAGGGCAACATCCTCTAATCGGGCACAACTGTATCATGCATACTGCACAATGCATCGTTCCCGGTTCCGAGAGGGCTCTTGCCTGTTCAGTTGGTCTCTAAATATTTCATAGGGTACTGAATGTTGAGTTATACAGTAACAGAAAGAAAATCTTCTGATTTTTGCCATGATATAATGTACTCAAATTTTTCTACTTTGAGAAAATATTTTAACAAAGAAACCCCTTTACAGAGTAAATTTAAACTCAGGTAAAAAGGAGCAAGATGAATTCCGGACAATATCAAATGAATTTTAAATTACTAAGAACAAATACAATTAGATGTGGATTTTACAATTTTAACACATGAAAAGCCTTGAAAATTCTTTCTGTAATCAATACTTCAAAAGATATTATGGCTTTCATCAGCCGCAAATGGCTCGGGTTGATACTCGAATGATTCTACAGGGGCAGATCCTAAAACAGGTTAAATCCCATTACAAATTAAGTTCCAAGGGACTGTCCAACCATTTTCTTTTTAAATTTTTTTTCAATTTCTTAATTACAGTTAACACACAATATTGTAACAGTTTCTGGTATCATTCATTTTCTTTTACTGTTCAATAGTACTTAAAAATGAGATAAACTGGAGCTCAGAAATTCTTCAACAGAGATTTGCATTGTAATAGTACCTCTGAGTAAAGCAGACTCCCCACTAGTCAAAATTCAGTTTGAAATAATTAAAGCTAAAATTTCATCCAAGAAAGCTTCATGAAAGGAAGGAAGAAAGAAAAAAAGGAAGGAAAGGAAGAAAGAAAGAGAAAGAAATCAAAAAGAACTTAGTGGGTAACTAAGAAGTAGGTTAAGTCATCCAACAAAGATCTTATTTTAACACTGCTTTTGGGTCATAAAGACAACAACGTCAAGAAACTGTAATGTATTTATTATAATGGGATTTAATCTGTAGTACCTCCAAGTCAAAAAAGGTATTATTTCATTTTATTTAACAATTTGCTCTTAAAGGAGCCCCTACTAGATTTTCTCTAGTTTGACCTGGAGAATAAAAGTAGTAATCAATGCCCCCCACCTTCTAAAAGAGGAGTATTCCTGCAAAAGTCCACAGCAACAATCTGAAGTCCTCATCTACAATAGGGAAGTACAGCATTGTGCTTTGGTATAATCCTCATTTAATATGCCGTATGGTCAACATTTTTACTTGTAAAGACATGTTTATACTACAAATTGAAAGGAGACAGACAGGAGAAGAGGAAATGTAAAAATGAACATAAAATAATAAGCCTTCAATGTACGCTTTACATGAGGACCCTTTCATGGGGAGAATCACTTTATAAAAATAATGTGAGCTCACCAGCAACACCTGATAGAATATTATTTTCTAGCATGCTCCATAAAGAGTAGAGGTTGGGGTGTGGGGAGCACAACTCATAATTTCAGTATCACGCTTAGCTGTCATTTTGCTGACATTCCCCTTAAAGTAGCATTTCCCAAAATGCTTTCCTTAATCAATAAAGTTCCAATTGTACAATCCCATCTTTGGTATGTATTAGCATATTAAAAGACTCTGGGAAGTCCTATAGGAAAGAAACCTATTCATGTTCATTAGTCTAGCATTTTCAAACTTAGTGGACCAAAGACCCACTTTTATTAGAACAACAGCCTACAGAACTGACATTCCATGGAACACTGTTTAGAAAATGCTACTTAAAAGTAATGCCAGTTTACAAATATAAAACCCCTAATTTAGCAATTTTAACTTATAAAGAGGAATCCTCCCTTTTCCTGCAAATTTAATAATTCGAATTACTTTACTACCTGCATTTCCTCTTTTGTGAAACTGGCCGCCTCGTCCCCCAATTCATGTAGATACATGCAGTCAGGCTTTGGACACTGCATATTCTTTAAGAAGTAACTGCAGTATTTTGTTGTACCTAGAGATGCCTGCAGGAAGAAGAGAGGGGAAAAAGGACTCAAAATGTGAAATGACACCACAATGAGAATTTCCATGTTCTGTGTTTTCACTTCAGCTAAAATGAGACACAGACACAACAAAACAAAAAGTACGGCTGTGAATACTAGAGAAATAAACCATTACTAGCAGGACTTATTAAAGATGATGCTCATTTGAAAAAACTGAAGAAAACATCTCAGTGTACAGTATCTAGGACTTGAGCATCCAAATCTTTTTCCGTTGCAGTGAGAAGAGAGACAAAATCTGTTCCACATTATGAGTAGTCAGGCACCTAAGAAAGCAACTTCCTTTTTCTAATTGTGCCATTCTTCCTCCGTTTACATAAAGCATTGCTTGGTGGGACCCTTCACTCAAACCTGCACTGATCAATGTCAAAATATTTAAGGACAACAGATCAGAACTATTATCTGTTTCTGATAAGAATAATAGATTCATTTTTACAGAAAAAAATGTGTAAATATAGAAGATTTTAAGTGATTATTCCCCCCTATAATGAAAGTGTTTATTCATACCCGGCAAAACAGGACCATACATAAGTCGTCAGTAAACAAATTAGCTGTCATAGGTTGGTATGGGTGCCTAAAAAGCAATCTTCAGAAAGATTCCCTTCAAAAGTAATATATAAATACTAGGTACTCCTCTACTTACTACATTTTATCCCTTCTCCTTTAAAAAAGAAAAAATCAAGAGGCCCACATTACCTTAAGCGTTCTGCCGTCTACCACCACATTGTTGACACACTGAATGGCTCTGAGAGCATCTTCTGACCGGATATAGGTGACATAAGCACTGGCACTTGGACCCTAAAGTAAAAGCGTGCTGTTATTTGTTTCGAATTCAACAAAAACATTTAAAAAGGTTTCTCTTTTTAGCCTAGGAAATTCTAAAAGCATTTACTACTACTATCATTAATAATAATCACAATAATTAGAAGTTGTACTAGCTTTAATTAAACCATATACTAGCTCATTTTTAAATAATCATACTTAATAAATTTTATCGGTTTTTAAGTAGACTAAAATAAGTATGAATTAAAGTATCATCTTTGGACTGGAATTTATTCTTTTAAAGTCATTTGACAGGCTTGCCAAAGTTACAAAAAGCAAGTTTTGAAAGTTAGATTTTAAAAGCTAAGATTTGAAGATGCTTGTCAAATTATATTCTCCCAAAAAATTAATGCACTTGGCAAGAACAGTCTATCTGCTAACAGCAGTGTAACAAAGAGGCTCTATTAAGTCTTCAATGTCTGAAAATATTAATTAGAAATAATCTAATTATTAGACTAATTAATAACAGACTGAACTTCGCCTCCCCTTCAAACCATCACTAAATCTTTGTTTTACTATTTCCCTCTTATTACTATCTCTTCATTGTTAAATCCTGGAAGAGTCCAATGAACACCAAATATGGCCCCACCCCACCAACAGAGGTCACTACACTACTTAAGTCCTTGACCCTAAAGCTTTCTAATCATAGAAAATAAATATTCCACTCTGGCTGGTGTGGCTCAGTGGACTGAGTGCCGGCCTGAGAACCAAAGGGGCACGTGCCTGGGTTGTGGGCCAGGTCCCTGGTAGGGGGCACAGGAGAGGCAACTACATGTTGATGTTTCTCTCCCTCTCTTCCCCTCTCTCTGAAAATAAATAAATAAAACCTTTAAAAAAACAAAAAGAAAGAAAAGAAAAGAAATTTTCCTCCTGTACAGCCCAGGTCAAACCCAGACCACAAGGAGGCGAGGCAAAAATTCCTATAATTAGTTACCTGTGAGCCTGCATATGATGTGCTGTTATTGATGACAACTTTATGTATTTTACCAAACTTCCCAAAATATTCTGGTCGTTTTAAAACCTATAAAAGAAAAAGAAATAAGATATAAACTGTCCCTATTTTCATCAACTTTATCCTCTTCAGTGAAAGCAAAATAACTTCTAACATTTTCTAATGTGACTATTTTCTTAATTACAACTCGTATGGTTAACCTTCAGGAAATCATCAACATGCTCTAATAGCTATTTTTTACTGACCCACTGAATAGAAACTGAGGCTCACTAATTTTGGTATTCTCTACTATGTTCTAATTTCTGCACCAAAACTCTATGGGGTCTTATGTTTACAATATTCTTAAACACAAAACAGATCAAATATCCTGACCACATTTTCATTAACAGACAATCCCTATAAGAAATTATTTCTCAAAACGATGACCAAAATTATGTATTAAAGAGATAAAAATTCAAGGACCTAAGCAGAAACTAGTCTTTACTCATAAATCTACTGTATAGTCACCACCACATGCAGACACGGAGCGCACACCTGACCAACATGTGGTGAGTGGACACTGATGCCATCCTGAAAGGCAAGTAGTCAGTGTTAAAAAAGAAGAAAGAACTAAGCAGGTAGAAATGTGTGTGGTTAATGATTAGTAAGGTCTTCCCCCAACCCCTGCAGCCCCCAGAGCATACTTTAGGAATAAGACAGCAATGCACAAATGAACGGATGAATGAATGAATGAATAAATAAACAAATCTATTGTATGTAATACCTGATATATTAAAGCATTGTTTTATGAACTACAAATTCCAAATATAGTAACAGAATACTCAACTGTCAATGCTTTATGATTTATCACTTTGCTTGTGTATACATATTTAGTTTCCTTATGTCAGTCGATATTACCATTTCCCACCCTCCAATTTTTTTTTTTACCTCTCTATTCCTGGTAAATAATGTACGTGAGGGAAAACAACAGTTTGGAAACAAACTTTCATATTTCTTTCTCTATTACTTACGTTACTTCCCCATGGCTACTTCCCCTCATACTTGTGATCAACTTATGTACTCATTTAGCTTCTCTTAAAAACTTACTAAGTTGTGTGCAAGGATATTATAAAGTATTTGGAAAGAATACTTTGCATACACTTGCACAGGTATGCACAGAAAGCTTCCTTTGAAAGAGAGCTTGCTGTTTGGGGAGTTTGTAGGAATAGCAGGTCTACAGCTAAATTTTAGAATAAAAGCCCTAGCTGGGTGGCTCAGTTGGTTGGAGCATCATCCCGTACACTAAAAGGCTGCCGGTTCGATCCCTGGTCAGGGCACATACCTACATCGCAGTGGAGGCACATATGGGAGGCAACAGATCGATGTCTCTCTCTCTCAAATCAATAAACACGTCCTCCAGTGAGGATTTTTAAAAAATTTAGGAAAACAACAGAATATATATAATTCTGAAGTAGCTGAAAATCATGGTAGAGGTTTTTTTATTGAGGTACTTACTGGCAAATTAGCCAAGTTTAGATATGTTCTGTATCAAACATAATCAAAGCTTTGTGAAATAGTCTATGACTGGGATATCATTAATTCTTAATAGTTTGCGACTTATTTAATACACAGCTGACCCCTGAACAACACGGTCTGAACTGTGTAGATCCCCTTCCGTACAATTTTTTTTCCAATAAATACACTGCAAAAATTTTTGGAGATTAGCAACAATTTGAAAAAATCTCACAGATGGAACTATCTAGCCTAGAAATATCAAAAAAAAAAAAAATGAAGAGCTAGGTATGTCATGAATAAATAAAATATATGTAGATACCAATTAATTTTATTACGACCATAAAATATACACAAATCTAACAGAAAAGCTTAAAAAGTTTCAAAACTTATGGAGACATACACAATGCCATTTGCAGTTGAAAGGTGCAATATTAAATCAAAACTGCATAAAATTAACTGCAGTATATACTGTGCTACTGTAATAATTTCATAGTCACCTCCTGTTGCTACTGCGATGAGCTCAAGTATCACAAGTATCTGCTTAAAATGCCATACGATGTTAATCATCTCTGTGTGAATGGTTGTCTTGCCAGTATACCGGGTAGCACGGTAAAAAATGACCTCTCAAGGTTCTCGTGTATTTATCATTGCATTTAGTGCAATACTATAAACCTCAAATAACACCATGGCACCCATGTGAAGTGCCACTAGTGATGCTGGAAGTGTTCCCAAGAAGCAAAGTCATGAAATTATGAGAAAAGGCTGAAGGGCTTGATATGTATCATAGACTGAGGTGTGCAGCTGTGGAAGCCGCCATTTTGAGATAAATGCATCCAGAGTAAGAACCACGTAAAAATAGAAAAGGAAATTTGTGAAGCCCTTGCTGCAGCTACACCAGTATTTGTGAAAGCCTGAGACTTCTGAAAAATACCTCTTTATTTCATATTGAAAATGCAGCTTTTATGTGGGCACGGGATTGCTATAAGAAAGGCATATCTATAGACTCTAATATGATTCAAGAAAGAAGCAAGGTCATTATATATGACAACTTAGAGCAAAAGAAAGGTGAATCAGCTAAAGAATTTAATGCCAACAAAGGATGATTTGATAGTTTTAGAAAGAGATTTGGCTTAAAAAATGTCAAGATAATAGAAGCAGCTTCTGGCGACCAAAAGGCACCAGACAAGTTCCCAGATGCCATTAAGAAAATCATGAGGAGAAAGGATATCTGCCTGAACAGGATTTTAATACAGATGAAAGTGCTCTATTCTGGGGAAAAAAGATGCCACAGACATTTATTAGGAAAGCAGAGAAGTGAGCACCAGGATTTAAGGCAGGAAGTGAAAGGCTGACTCTACCATTTCATACAAATGCAGTCGGATATATGATCAAGAATGCCCTTATCTATAAAAAACTGCTAACCCCCGAACTTTGAAGGGAAAAGATAAACACCAGCTGCCATTCAGTTAGTTGTATGATGACAAGGCCTGGGCTACAAGAACCCTTTTCCTGGATTGGTTCCATTGATACTTTGTCCCTGAAGTCAGGAAGTACCTTGCCAGTAAGGGACTGCCTTTTAAAGTTCCTTTGATATTAGACAATATCCCTGACCACCCAAAAACCTATCAGTTCAACAATGAAGGCATCGAAGTGGTCTACTTGTCCCCAAACACAATGTCCCTTAACTTGGCCACTAGATCAGGGGTCACAATGATCTTTAAAGTTCATTACAGACAGGGTGCTCTGGAAAGGATTGTCGACGATGTGGAAGAGAACCCTGAGAGAACATCATGAAAGTCTGGAAGGATTACACCACTGAAGATGCATCATTGTTACAGCAAAAGCTGTGGAAGGTATCAAGCCCAAAACAAGAAAACTGTCCAGATGTCGTGTATGACTTCAAGGGTTTTATGACAGAGTTGATAAAAGAAATCATTAAAGAGGTTGTGGATATGGCAAAAAAAAAAAAAAAAAAAAAGGTGGGGAGAGAAGGGTTTCAAGATAAGGATCTTGAAGAAATCAAAAGCTAACAGACATCACATCAGAGGAATTAACAGAAGACAACTTGCTGGAGATGAGTGCTTCCAAACCGGAGCCAGACAATGAGGAAGATACAGCAGCAGCGCCAGAAAACAAACTCACGTTAGATAATCTGGCAGAGGTGTTCCGATTATTCAAGACTGCTTTTGACTTATATGACACAGGCCCTTCTATGACCCGAGCAATGAAACTAAACCAAACAGTAGAAGAAAAATTGGTACCATACAGAAACATTTTGAGAGAAATGAAAAAGCAAAAAAGCCAGGCAGAAATTACAATGTATCTCCATAAAGTCACACTGAGTGTGCCTGACTCTCCTTCCATTTCTTCTGCCTCTGCAACCCCTGAGAAAGCAGGACGGAGCCCTCCTCTTCCTCCTCTGTCTACTCAGTGTGAAGGTAATGAGGATGAAGACTTTTATGATAACCCACTTCCACTTAATGAATAGTAAGTAATCTTCATGCCATACAGTTAATAAACTTCTCTGCTGTGTTTTCAGGGGAAAAATCTAATAAGTGTATAGCAAATATATTAGTATGAGACATCTTTGTGTTATGATCCTCCTCTCTGCCTAAGTGATCATCATGAGTAGGACATCGCATACAAGACTTGTATGGAAGTGGACAGCCTATCCTTACGCAGGCATAAAATAGTGACATTTAATATAAAATTAATGTGTTTTCTTACTGTTTTATAAGTTTGCTTTCAAAGAATTACATTACTGTATAGTATGCTTCTCTTACAATTGGAGATACTGCCTACCAGCCTAACACCACAAGTAGTTTGTTTCTAACACTGTATTATGAATATGACTATAATATTGTATGCCCTAAAATTTTTTTAATGATTCATTCATTAGTGTATATGCTAGGCTACCACGAAGAAATTGTACAAATTATACTAGGCTATCATAAAACAATCATATTTTCTTCTTCATTATCAATGCGTGAATTGTTATACCTGTAAACATGAAGTTTTTCAATTACCTTTCCATTTTTGATGTCTAGTGTTAGTAATATATATATAACATCTATAGTGTTTTGTTTCATATAAGACAATACTGACGTAGGTACTGACAGATGACTCATCTTGGAAACATATGATGTAAAGTTGTGGTATCAATAAATACAGTAGAATACTATAAATTTATTCTTTTTCATGACTTTCTTAATAACATCTTTTCTGTAGCTTTACTGTAAGAATACAGTACCTAATATACAAAACATACAAAATATGTGTTAACCAATTATTTACATTATCAGTAAGGCAGTCAACAGCAGGTTCTTAGTAGATGTTTTGGGGGTGTCAAAAGTTACACGTAGATTTTCAAGTTGCTCCTAACCCCCACACTGTCCAAGGGACAACTTTAATTAGTTTTACCATACTTTATTTTAGGTTCTTATAAGTACAGTGTTGCCATGCTTCTACAGATGATTTTAATGAACCGGAAGGTGAAGTGATTACACTTTTTCCACTAAATCCCCTGAGGAATATGACAGTAATAGTGGTGAAGGCAGTGACCTTGGATTGTTCACAGCAAGGTCCCAGGGCTGAGGGGTAGGGAGAGTACTTTCTGAAAAGTTTTCTGACAGATGGAGGGTAGAACTTCATTCACTATTCCAGCTGGATGCATATCAACTCAGCAAAAGGCCTTGCAGCCAAAATACCTGCTTCAGAGGGTTCTGGCTGGCCAGTTTGTGCTATATCAGCATCTCATATCACATCTGAGTTTGTGGCAGTAGTTCTCAGCGAAGGTAGCATGCAAGGGGGCATTCTGGAAATCTGTGGGAGCTTTTATTGGGGGACATTGTCAAAGTGACTGGGCGACGCCACTGCTGGTCAGTGGATGGGAGCTAGAATGGCTCAGAATGCTCGGACTAGCCCTGCACAACAAAGAATTGTCCTGCACAGCTTTCGAAATGTCCTACGAGAGACGTTCACTTAACTGAGAGGACTTTATAATTAAATGAACCTGGAAACAAATTCCCTATTATATATAAACACAAAGTAGTTTCCCACAGTTCTGACATATTTTGAATTTACAGGAAAGCAAATAATATGTAATTAAGAGAAGAGTACAAATGCTTTGTCTGGAATTTTACTATGAGTTGTTCCAGAAAATTATCACTGACAATTCATGGTACCCAAGTTGTCAATACATACACCTATAACAATCAGCATTTGTAGTTGCCACATTCACAGTGATTCGACAAACAGATGTAAGCATCCTACGATTTTATCATGCACTGAAAAACAGTACTTCACAAACTTGAATACAAAAGTCACTTTCAGATCTAGTTAAAAATGCAGATTTGGAAGCAGCAATTCTGAGGCAGGGCTTGAGAGTCTGAATTAACTCCCAGGTGATACTGATGTTACCAGATCTTAAGTAGCAGGTTCTAGAGTAGCGGTACCCAAGTATTTATAATTAGAAAGTCTTTTTATAATTACTTTCCTTTTATTTCTCCTTTACATTTTTTGTAAATTACCTATGTAGTCAGATTATATTGTCAAGAAGGCATTTCGTCAAAGTTAAAGACTATTATAAAATATTAATTTTTACAAAGTAGATATTATGTCTGATAAGGTTAAAGACCACTGAATTTTGAATATTTACTGGCCAATATTTGGGTAAGTACCTTCATAACAACGTAAGATTTGTATATAATTACACTGACATGTCACACTGCAGCCAGGATGATACTTTCAAAGTACAAGTCTAGCCATGTCACTGTGTTCTTAAGATCACTTAACAGCTCCCAGTGCCTTGAAGATAAGTACAAACTCCTTAACATGGTTAGAAAGCCCTCCATAATCCATTATCACTTACCTCACCAACCCCATCTCTCACACTGTACTCTTCCCAGCCAAACAAATCACTTGCAAACCGAGGTCGCTCTCATCCAGAAGCATTTGTATGGCTCCTGTGCCAGAAGCACTTTACCCCCAAAATAACATGGGGGTACATACCTCCCACCTAAAGGTCAGGTGCTACCTCTTGTGCCTCCCCAGCATGTACCGCTTCTCATACTGCACTGTCGCGTTTGTAAGTAAGCAGGGGCCACCTTCTTACAGGCGGATGCTCAGCGTCTCACAGAGCGCCTGGAGGCGCTCAGTAAATGCTCGCTGAGAAATGAATTGCCTTCGCAGTGAGCAAAAAGAATTATATGGGTACAGAACGCTGGTGGGCCGCAATGTATCAGCAAATAGCTCTCCCAGGCAAGAGAAATTCAAATAATTTAAACTTAAACTTTTTATATTAAGCCATACACTAGAGATTCTGCCTAAACATAATAGTCAACTAGCAAAATACTATTAAAGTGAATAAAGAAAGTATGGAGAGTAGGCCGAGCACCTTGTTTATCATTATATAATCCATATATTCAATGTTAAATATTTACTTCACAGTGAGCCAGTTTTCATACTAACAGAGAATATAAAAGGTCATGTGACAGCATTAGAAAGGCCCAATAGCATGCCTAATGTGTAAAATGTCCTCTCTGGGACCAAAGTCAAGTGCTCATGAACATGACAGAGAGAAGCAAACACTTGGTAAGCAGACGGAAGCATGAATGGATAAATGGATGATGGATGGACGCACACAGAACCATCATCAGTGTATAATGTACTGAAATAGGAGCTTTAAGACCGGGTATGTGAGGAACATGGTGGGTGTACTTGGGAGGTTTTCCTAGTCCTGGCTATGCTATGAAATAGCTGTGTGATGACAGGCAAGTCACTCAACTTTCCCATGCCTCCATTTCTCATTTGTAAATGCAATGGTTGTGTCTTCAAAGTCTTTTAGTTCCTTAATCTGCTCTCTCAGGCCACCACATGGCCGGGACTCTCCTGTCCGTATTTGCTGCCTAGCTAATCCCCGGTAATTCTTAATCATCCTTTCCTTAGGGAGGACTTCTGTGGACTCTCTATACAGGGAGTTCCCCCATTATATGTTCACAAAGAGCCCTGTAGTTCATTGTTACAAATGCTTAGTACACTTATAAGTTCTTAATTTTTGCCTTCCCCACGAATCTTTAAGCTTGTCAAGGGATGAGACAGTGACTGGCTTGCTAAACTACTTTGTTTCCAACATCAAGATACCTAACACATGGTAAGTATTCAAGAGTTAATTTACAGAGTGAGTGAATGAATTAGGTTCCAACAAATCTAAAATTTTACAGCTTAGAAGATGAACATTACCTCTAATCATTACCTCTAATTACCATATCTTCTAAGATAGCTTTCTCTATTGTTCAATAAATGATACATTTGACAATCAATCTTGGTATGAAATTTCCTGGTATACAAAAAATATTTTCAAAATAAGTTTTAAATTTTCCTAAACTCTCCTGTTTTGTTAATCATCCAAAGATAAGTAAATAATATGGATCTTTTCTGACCTGAAAGTTACACTAACAATTTGAAACTTCAAGTTTTCCTATGAAGTCAACCTTAAGTTTTCCAAACTGAAAAGCCTGAATAGACAAATTAAGAGTTTTTTTAAAAGATATTATTATTTAGAGGTGATGGGATCTAATAAATAAAACACTGGTCTCTGGTCTTCCTCCGCTTTCAAGAGAAATAAGGCAGAGAAACCAATGTTTAAGAAAATTCACTGTCCTCTTACCAAGCAACAATTGTTACAAAGTACAAAAGTATAGAGTAGTTTTATAAGGTACCTTGAGACCTCCTAATAAAGTGTTCTCTCTTGCTGATCACCACCTAGATTAATTTCTTTCTGCAAAATAGTTCTTCAGGTTAGTCATTCTGGAGTCATGGTATTAGTAGAAATAAGAAATCTCTGTAAGTGCAGTGGTCCTCCCATATCTGCAGTTTCACTTTTGTGGTTTCAGATACCCATGGTCAACTGCAGTCCGAAAATACTAAATTTCCCCAGCCACTGACATCGTCTGCTTCTGACATCCAACCATTAACATCGACGAGATGCAATGATCCAGGATCACCCGAAGCAGGTGATCCTCCTTCTGATGTACCATCAGAAGGTCAACAATGCCTTGTCGCAGTGCCTGAGTCATCCACAGCACTTCATCTCATCATGCAGCCATTTCACTGCCTCGTGTCATCTCAATAAGGGCGAGTACAGTACAATAAGATATTCGAGAGAGACACAGAGATCACATTCATATAATATTTATTATAGTATGCTCTTAAAATTGTTCTATTTTATTATTGGTTATTGTTAGCTTCGTATTGTGCCTAATTCATACATTAAAGTTTTATCGCAGGTACGTATGTATAGAAAAAAACATAGTATACATATATAGCATTCAGTACGCCCCTCAATTTCAGGCATCCATGGGAGTCTTGGAACGAATCCCCCATAGATGATAAAGGGTGAATATTGTAAATAAAACCAAATCATAGATTCTAAAGAAGAGGTAAAAAACCTATAATCCAAAAGTCAGATTGATGGCTTAATTTGACCAAGCCTTCAGGTGCTGTTCCACATGCATCCTCCAGTTCTACAGCTGACCGGGTCCCAGATGCATTTAAAAAGTTCAAGTACATTCACATCTAAGAGTTCTCAATTCAAGATAAAACTGCCACTAGTTCATTGGAGTAGCACTTTCAGAAATACAAATATAGAGTCTAATCAGTAAGATCAGGAGTAAAAAAAGGTAGGTAAATAAAAAATTTGCACTGACAAGAGTGCCCTCTGGTTAGAAAAAAAGGCAGAACTGAACGAGGGTGGGAGAAGAAGGGGAGAGAGAGGAGAAAGAGAGAGAGGGGGAGATGAGGGGAGGGAGGGCTTGATGAAAAGCTGTGGTGGTGGTCATTTGGCCATGGGTGAAGTGGCATTGTGCCCGCCTGGGGAGTTAAGTACTAGCTTAGAAAAAAGGAAGAACTGACTGCCGAGGATGAACTACAGGTCTAAAATGAACTCTGTCCTTCATATCTCCTGCTGATGAAGAAGTCTTTCCCTGTATGAACCGTAGACCCACCTTTTGGCTTTGGAAAGAACCTGGTCTCCGGAAGATCATGTAGCCCGCAAATGCCAGCATCGCTGGACCTAGGGCCTGAGTTGCCACCATATTTATTGTCAGTGATAGAGCCTTCATAGCAAAGTCTCCCTGACTTTCTACTCCACTGACTGGAAGCCGTTCCTAACCTCAATACATAATAAAGTCATCATCAACAAACATTTATTATTCTCTCTAAATTGAATTTTATCAAATCAAAGTTTAGACTCCTTCACTTTCCTCCTCCTGGGGTATTCACCTTACTTCGCTGAGTCTCATGCTGCCCGCCTTCCCAGGCCCAGTCACTACAGCCCTCCCTCTGATCGATGCCACGGCAAGCGTTACTTCAAACCCTTCTCAATGGGCACCTCGGGGAGATCCCCAAAGTCCCTCTCTCTCCTACTGGAGTAAGCACTCTGGCTGTCAATCAGTTTCTATCGGCCTTCCCATTAATCTAGTCAGCACCTCCTGGTGTATCAGAAACTAAAAATTAGCATTCAAAGGCAAGTTATGAGTCTGACACTACCCTAATGAGGCTCACGGTGGAAGGAGAGAGAAGAGGTAATAAACAGAAGGGTCATGGTGTTCCCTGCCCCCAAACAATTGACAGAGAACCTGGTCCATTATTTCCCTTCATCAAATTGTCCCCCTTTCCTAAAAATTGGCTTGACATGAATGAATAAAGAATGATGATACACTGTAACAAGAGCTCTATAACTCTTCTATAAATGAGTGCTACTAGTTGGGCAGGATTTAAAAGAATACAGATCTCTAACAGGTTCATGTAACTGCATCTCCATTGTTGTCTTTATATAGCTACAAAAAGATAGAATGAACAATCTATTGTAGTTCAACCACCCAGTTTTACAAGTGAAGAAAATGAGGCCAAGAAAAATTAAAACACTTGCCTAAGACCAAAACTGGTTATTGGTTTCTTAGTGACTAATAAAAAACTGTTTCCCATTTTCTCTAAAGTTTCAACAATTTCTGTGGAATCCTGCAGTTAGGCAGGGTCAGCACTTATTTTCAAATAAGAGAAGCAAAAAAAAAAAAAAAAAAAAAAAAAAGAAAAATGTCATGTTGAGATAGAGAATAGAAGAGGACTTACCTCTGGGTCTGCGAGACGCTGAGACAGACCTACAACAAAGACGAGGTTTTTTTGTACAACGCGTACGCTAGCCAAATGTTTGCGATTTTCTGATATTTTCTGTTTTCTTTCATTTTGTTTCTGTTTTTTCTCATTCTTTATCCTTTGTAATTCTTCCTGGGAGAGTGGTTTATAAACTGCTGGGTCTTCTGGATATGGCTTTAAGCATAAAACAAACACAGAAGTTAGCATTCAATAAATAAAAAAACTATAGGAATAACTAGATGATGGGTATGGGGCTATTTGTTATATCTCCAATTTTCTGAATATTTTAATTGCATAAAATATTTTTATTTAATAAATGTTAAATAGTTTTTTAAATAGTTTTTTTTAGAGCTTAGCACAGACCACTTTTAGTGCTAAGACTTAAAGCACCACCAAAGGTTCTAAAATTTTTTAAAAACCAACAACAACAAAAAATCTGGGTATCCCTACAGTGCCTAGCATAGAGTTCACAGGAAAATTAAGATTCTAAGGTGCTGTGTAAGAGGTTTATGTATTACAATAAACATATTTAATGAAAACCTGCTATATGTTAGAAGATTAATGTATTGTTTTTCTACACATTTCCAGTCAAAGGGAGACACAGAAGGGGAAATAAACAGAATACATAGAAACTCAGGTTCAGGAGTTTGAATTGAGTTACAATACTTACTAGCCTGTGGTCTCAGATAATTTAATCAAATTCTATGCCTTGGTATCCTCACAAGTAAAATGAAAATAATCTTAAAAGGCTGGTCTAAAGATAAAGTAACACTTACAAAGCAATTATTATTATGGGTAGCACAACAGTAATCCTCAATAAACATTATCAATTACATTACTGTAATTCTTTCCCTTCTCATCATTACAATATTGGTTTTACTACTGCTAATGCCAAGGCTACAAGGCCTAAATAAGAACTGTGGACTCACACTGCCTGGCTCTGAATCTTCGCTCTATCTTTACCCTCTGAGACACCTTATCTAAGTTGTGTGATCTGTCTGCTTTAGTTTTCTCTTTGGTAAAATGGGAGTCACAGTATTGGGTTGGTCAAAAAGTTCTTGTGAGTTTTTCCATAAAATAAGAGACGCATTTTTCATTTTCACCAATAACTTTATTGATTTGGGTATTTGGAGTATGTCAGCTATCTCCCTCACGGTATAACACTGATTTTTCTCAATTAACGCCTCGGTTTGATCGCTATCAACTTCAATTGGCCTACCCGACTGTGGAGTACTGTCCAGCAACAAATCTCCAACACAAAACTTCGCAAGCCTCTTTTGACACATTTGATCATTCACAGCACCTTCTCCATATACTGCACAAATCTTTTTTTGCTTTTCAGTTGCATTTTTACCTTTCTTGAAACAATAAAGTGTAATATGCTGAAAATGTTACGTATTTTCTTCCATCTTCAATATTAAAATGGCTACACAAAAATTTGCCAATTTTGGAAAGTTTCTTTTTAAATGCATGCTGATATGACAGCTGTCACAATACAATATCTAATAAAACTGTTTCAAGTGAAGCTAAAGACAACTAACCACTATTAGAGCCATCTTACGGAAAAAAACAAAGGAACTCTTTGGCCACCCAAATACTTTATTCAGAAGGTTCCTGTGAGTTTAAAAAGATAAATACATTTATGAAATGATTAAAACTGTGTCTTGCACATTGGCATTCAATAAGTCAGCTATTACTACTAATACAAATAGTTAACAATAAATGGAAGATGGGGCACATTAAATACAGTATCTAAAACTGGCTACGAAGAGATCCCAAAAACAGAAACCACAATTGGTTGGGAAATTAGGCCTGTCAGAACACAGGAGTGGGGACCAATAGAAAGATGCCATCGAGAAAAAAGTGTGGACAAGGAAGAATAGAAGAAATATCCCAAAACCTGAAACCTTGCTATGCCTTTGACATAGTTACTTTCATCTTTTCATATGTAAAGTGAAAACAAAAAATAAAAAAAGCTCAAATTTGTGAACACACATTAATAATGAAAGTAATTAAGAAAGTGAGATTTCCCTCTGCGTTCCTCAATTTCTACTAGTAATATCTTAAGATCTCCAAAAACCCTGTTCTTAAATATTGAGGCATAACTGGTGGTCTGGCAGAATGTAACCACCCATACCATTAGACTCCCACATTAAGAAATCTGAATCTTCTAGCTATCTGGTCCTATTTGACATACTCCAACTTACTTTTGGGTGAGAGGCATATAAAATAGCCAATTCAGTAATTTATCTGACTTTTGCATGACCTAAGAAGTTTCAAATATGAATTTGGTGTTACACATTTTAGAAGCTAAATAAATATATGCCAAATGAACATCAAACTACTCTCTAGATTTGAAAATTGAGTGCTGCTAATTTTCTTTTAAAAAAATACTTACTTCAAAATGTTCTTGCATCTTAATTTAGGGAACCAAATGATTGAAGATCTATCACAATAAGTTCAATACTTCAATCGATGATGTAACTGTCTGCCACTCAAGTTTTCTCCCTCTCTTCTCCACTCACTTTTCTGTACCTATATTATTCTCCTTTTGAACCTTAATCTGCCAGAACAATTTTAATCCCATGAAACTATCTGGTGCTATAAAGGCACAAGTATAAAAATGAACTACATACAAAGTAATTAAAATACCTTTCCATAAAATCACTTACATTTTTTATTTGAACACGGAAAATCTTTTTTCTACCACAGGACTTCTGGGTAGCTCTTTTTGGAGTGCTTATCACTAAGTTACCTTGAAAGCTGTTGCTCTGCCCTAACATCTATAGTGGTGATAATTCTCACCTGGGATGGATCAAACCTGCAGATTGCTCCTAGTGCCACAACAGTTGAGAATAAGCATTTGGAAACATTTATAACAACTTAAGATTGCCTCACATTCATGTACAACATCAGTGGACTATGCAGAATAAGCTATTTCTCAGTGTGGTTGTTACTGAACTTAGGTGGTATATCACAAAAGTGACACAAGCTGAGAACCAGGTGTACAAAGCAGGACCTCATATTGGTCCTCAGCAGGCTTGGGGCAAGGAAAATTGAGGTGGGGGTACAGTTTCAATTCTGGTTCTTCATCACAGATAGTTTGAGAAACTTTTGAGACTCAAATTCTTCTGTAAATATGAAAAATTTGACAAGCATTCAAAAGTTGTTTTCTTTGCTAACATTCTCTGACACTGTAAAATCCTAATAAAAGATGATGCAAAGTAACATAAAAGCAAAAAAATGCATGAAAACCCACACAAAAAATTGAGAATGACAAGTACCAAAAATTAAGTTGCAATATCAACTCTCATCAAGTGTATCGCTGATGCAACGTCATGTTGAATATATAACACCGATCATCCTAGTCTTTCTTCTATGTTATTTCAAGTGTTTTTCCTATGGAAATATAATTCCATCAGGCTTTAAAAGTCAACTCCGGTAGGAAATAATTGCCATATAATGTAAAAACCAACAATATTGGAGAACAACAAGACAAATTAGTTGGCTATGATTTACCCTCTAAATCTCTCTTATTCCAGCAGGAAGTTGTATTACTAGCTTCTTAATCTTAACATATTTGTGAAACTACATTTCTGCTGTTAGGAGGAATTAAGTAAATAAATTTTTCTAGACAACATAAAATGTGTTAACTTTCTCTAAACAGAAAGGCAAGTATAAAAAATCTTATTGGCCTTAACTTGCCTAAAGTTTTCATAAAAAGTTGAAAAAGCATGCATCCATGACAATTCCTCCTCCACACATACCACCATAAATACCTACTCTATGAACCCAATAACAGAAAATTAATAGGAAGATACAATGAGATGAGGAAGTAGACTAAAGATGAAAGTGAAGAAACATAATTTGAATAACTGCAGAAAGAGAGTGTGACTCAAAAAGCTAGTAACAACAGTACTAAAAATAAATATAAAGAAAAGTATACCTGGTCTACTTTTTGACTGAAATACATGTTAAACTTAATTTCTAGGAATATAGCATCAAATGAAAAATTTCAAGCAGAAAATTTTTCTTTAAAGGTAGTACTGTGCATTTTATTTCAAACTAGCTAAATATGGTGCTTGTGAAGAAGCATTATTAATGTGTAAAATATTTTTAATAGTGTTAATTGGGCAAACAACTGCCAAACAACTATTTAAGATGGTTTATAGTCTCTAGTGTAATCACTTGATTTCTTTCATACATGTAGTCTGTCCCCACTTTTATCCCTAATGTATTTACATGTGTCTTCTCTGTACTTTATAATCAGAGTTGCCAAGAGTTATTTTATTGGTCTTTTCAGAGAACCAGTTTCTAATCTTTATTGAAATACTACTTTTCTTCTATTTCACCAAATTCTGCTTAACCCCTATCTTCCACTCTCACAATATTTATTCTTTTTCTGTTTTCTTAATCTGGAAATAAGTTCACTTATTTTTGTTCTTTGTTTCTAGTAAATGCATTTACAGCTCTAACTTTTCCTCTTGCTAAAGACAATGAAAAACACTATTAAAAAACTTAATTTTTAAACCAAATCTTAAAAACAATAACGGTCTGCAAAAGGGAACTGTGAAGCCAATGTCTGGACGAGAGTCAAAATGCAGAGAGAAAAGTGAAAAGTCTGAGTAACAACAAACACAGAGAGAGGGACAGCATTCAGAGCTGAAGCCAACCCAAGGGAAGATCTGCACCCTGGAGACCAAAAGATGGCCTCAACAAAGACCTTTGTGCTCGAAACATCCCTAATGCCAACGCACACAGGGCCAGCAGCAGTCAAATCGAAGCCTCTCTAGAAGGGGACAAATCCACTCTGGGCCTTGGAGAACCCTAAAATAATTCAGTAACAACAACCCGGAAGCAGTCATAGGTAACCAAGCACATAAAGAAATAAAATAACATGAACAACGATCAGCAGAAACATCCCTCACAGACCAGCTACTAGAATTACTGGACGCATTTTAAAGCAATGCTTACCTGTTTAAACAAATGTATTACAAACTGAAAATATATGCAGGGCATAAAAATCTATTTTAAAAAATCAAGTTTAAGAAACTATCACTCATTCTGAACACATAATAAATACATAATCATTTTTAAAATATTAGTAAATTAAACATAAAAAGGATAGTATATCATGATCTATAGGGCTTACTCTTGAAAGAAATGGTTGATTCAAAAATCAATCAACTTACAAAACAGTCTTGGGAATGTAAAGTATAGCATAGGGAATACAGTCAATAATAATATAATAACTATGTATGGTGCCAGGTGGGTCCTGGAAATATCAAAGAGAACACTTTATAGTATATGATTGTCTAACCACTATGCTGTACACCTGAAACTAATATAATATTAAATGTAAATTGCAATTAAAAATAAAATTTTAATTAAAAACTACAAAATCAATCGAACTAAATTACTGCTTCAACAGAATGAAAAAAACACACGATCATCTCAATAGAATAGACACTTGACAAACTGCAACACCCACTCATGACGAAAACTCTTAGTGAGCAAGGAATAAAAGAAAACTTCCTCAACATGATAAAGACCGTGTATTAAAAACACTCAGAGACAGCAACACACTTAATAGTGAAATACTCAACATCTTCCCACTAATACCGGGAGCGAACAAGGACATCTATTCTTACCACTTTTATCCAATGTTATACTGAAAGCATATCCAATTCACTAAGGCAAGAAAAATACTTAAAAAAGTATACAAGTTGAAAAGGAAGAAGTAAAACTAACTTTATTCACAACAAGACATGATTATCTATGTAAAAAGCCCTAAGAAATCTATTTAACAAAAATCAACTGCTATACATAATAGCAATCAACAACTGGAAAATGGATTTTTAAAAATTTTTTATTGAATGTATTGGGGTGACATTGGTTAATAAAATTATTTAGGTTTCAGGTGTACACTTCTATAATACATCATCTGTACACTGTATTGTGTGTTCACCACCCCAAGTCAGGTCTCCTTCCACAGAAAACAGAATTTTAAAAACAATATTATGTGTCACAGCTTTAAAAATATAAAAGTTACAGGTAAATATAACAAAATGTGCTATAGAACATTATTTTTAAAATCTTTAAAACTCAGAATAATAAAATGATAAACCTTATTCATTAACTAGATAAGTTAACATGTTTATGGTTGTCATTTTTCCTCAAACTGTTGTTTATTCAATACAATTTCAATAAAAACCCAGCAGACTCTTTGCACAAAATGACGATTTGATTTTAAAAACTTAGATGGAAATGCTAAGGACTTAGTACCCAGAATAAATTCTAAAAAGAATTAAAAAGTTGAAAGATTTATTACGCTAGATTTGAAGACCTAGAATAATCAAGACAATAAGGATAGATATAAGGGTCAGTGAATAGAGTTCAGACTCTAGAAACAGATGCACACATTTATAGGTAACTGATTTTCAAGAGAGTGAAGACATAGTCTTTTCTACAAATAATGCTGTAACAAAAGGATGCCTGTGTGGAAAAAAAAAAAACTTAACCCCTACCCCATATCTAAGCCATTGTAGTATTAATATAATGTGATTACTTCTCCTATTCTGCACAGCTTTTTGTTTTTCTACAGTTAATAACTGTGTTTTGTCTGATTGTATCTCCATGTGTTTATTACTAATTACCATCAAATCTCCTCCAATTGCTGAAATGGCCTTATAAGACATTTATCTTTTTAAAAAACCAAGCATTC
The DNA here is from genome assembly GCA_004026545.1 of Mormoops blainvillei. Lineage (NCBI taxonomy): Eukaryota > Metazoa > Chordata > Mammalia > Chiroptera > Mormoopidae > Mormoops > Mormoops blainvillei. The sequence continues at coordinate 89,375 of PVJD01001066.1, forward strand.
TTTATCTGGGGCACAGCTGTCATCTTTCCCCTTTGCCCCAAGAATCCCACTGCTTCTCTCCTGTGTCTGGTCACTGGTTTCCTTAGCCCCATGCATTGTTCTCTCTTCATTCCTTCGTGTTGGTGGGGCATATCCTCCCGTAGATTCCCCAGAGTGAGTGACAGGTAAACAATTTCTGAGAACTTTGAGGTCTGAAAATGTCTTTTTGTGTACCTTTTATACCCACTTAACACTTGAGCAGACATGGAGTTCTAGGATGAAAATAAATTTCCTTTAGAAGTGTCTTCTAGCTTTAAGTCTTGATTTTGAGAAAACTGAAATTATTCTGATTCCTGATCTTTTATGTGTGACCTTTTTTTTCACTTTGGCAGCTTGTAGAATGTATTTAGCTTCAGTATTCTGATATTTAAAACTGAAAAGGTTTGTGCCAGGCACTTGATGGGACTTTTTAATCTGGAAAAATATCTTTTGGTCCTAGGAATATTCTTCAATCATGTTTTTGAAGACAATCTTCCTTCTGTATCACTGTGGTCTCCTTCTAAAACACTAAACTTATTATTTGATCTCTTAAGAGACTGATCCTCAAATTCTGAGATTAAAACAATAATACCCTTGCTGAAGTTTCCATTTGTTTGGCCAGCCTCTGGTCTCCATGTGAGTTAATGTTGTATGATGCTATGTCGGTCCAGTATCTGTGCCTCCACACCTGCCGTTCCCACCAGGTACTTTTTCAGAATATGCTGCACTAGCGAATGACCAGGCAGCCTGTGTCTGTATTCAGGAAAGCATTAGGGTCCTTTTGACTCCATTAGGCTCAGCAACTAGGACCAAACAGAAGCACTAAACTCTCTTGGTCTTTAAAACCTACCATCACTCTGCTTTTCAAAGCTTTTAAAGCAAAGAAGCCCTTTCTGCAAACAGGGAGGTTTCACGCCGTGGGCCAAAATCAGAAGCTTACTTTGCCTAGCCCCCTACCTGCGTCTCCAAGTTCATTTAAATCATGTCCATTTGCCACTTCAAAGTGGCTTCCACAGGCTCTCCCCCTGCAGGGTCGGGCTAAACTAAATGGTGGCTTCAGAGTCCTCTCCAGGCCTCTGGCAACCCTGTGGTTTTCCTCTGCGTTATACAACCACGGAGGCTGGCCCCCAGGGATGTGAAGACCTGCTCGTCCCCGACCAAGACAGGGAGCTTCACAAATACGTGCGCTCGAGTGTTCGGCACACTCTCCGGCAAGGCTAAGTCAGCCAGGCCTCCGACCCGCAGACTGTGTGAACCCCACCGTCCGCCTCCCACGGCCCGCTCCCGCCACGAGACGGGCACGAGCAGGTCCGGGAGTCAAGAGACCAAGGAGAGGTTCTGGAAGCTGGGGTTCCACTAAGCCCACAAAAAAACAAACAAAAGAAATTTACTCTTACTCTAGTAACAATAACTGCCTAGAAGGAAGGAAGAGAGGAATGGAGGGAGGATGGATAACTACCTCAGTTATAGATTTTAACTTGGAGGCCCAAAAGGAGGTTATTTAATACTTCTTTAATCTGGACTTTTTTTCCCCCCTGTAAATGTTGAGCAGCCCTGGTGCTCATCCTTAGACATTCTCTCATCTTTTCTATTGACCTTCTCTTTCTTGTGATCCCACCAAGCATTATTATTTTATAAATAACATTCTATATGTTGGTAACTCCTATACCACAAACAAACTTGAATATTCACCTGTCTATTCAACATCTCCATTTAGATTTCTAACAGGAATATCAAACTTGACAAGTCTAAAACTGAGTTCCCGATCTTCTCAAAAAACCTATTCCTAGTGTAGTTTTCCACATTTCTGTTAATGGCCATTCTTTACTTCTAGATGCTCAGTCCAAAACCTTGCAGTCATCCTCAAATCTTCTACTTGTCATGTATAGTGGATATTAAACTTTATTAATCTTTGTATGCCTGAAAAGTATTTTATTATGCATTCACATCTAAAATTAAGAATTCTTCAAAGTTATTTTCACTCAAAAATTCTGAAAAGCAAATTTCTCAATTGTTTCCTCTTTTCTGTGGTTGTAAAACAGAATCGGTTTCATTCTTCTTCCTTTGCAGTCTATGTATACCTCTCTCATAAGCCTTTAGAACTCTGTTGTTATTCTAGATATTCTAAAATTTACAATTATATAAATAGATGTTGATCTTTTTCAGTCATCTTACTTCATATTCACAGAACCCTTTCAAGGACAATGGCTTTTCATGAGAAATTTTCTTCTATTAGTTCTTTGATTATTTCTCCCAGCCATTCTACTTCACTGCTACTAAAACTCCTCTAAGCAGAGGTTAGAAGCAGTACATCTATCTTTTACATTGCTTAACTTTTCTCTCATGCTTTCTATTTTAATTTTTTTGCACTATATCCTGCAAGAAAATACTTGGGACAATCTTCCAATTTACTAATTTGCTCTTGAAATGTGTACTTTCTGGTCTTCAGTCCATGTATAAGACTATTCATTTTCAAGGTCTCTACTCTTTTTAAAAAATGTTCTTTCTACATGAATATGTCATTCTCTTGTACTTTTTTGAGAAGTACCAATGACACTTTCAAAAGTTTCTTTCTGTTTGCTTACTTATGTTAGGTTCTTCCATTTATTAATTTTTGTGCTTCTCTTTCATAATGTTGGTTTTCTTAAAATATCTGTTGACTCTTGTTTGTTGCATGTTTACATGTAAGAAGTCTGTCAACCAGCCTATAAATTCTATTTGTTTACTGCAGGATGCTGTTTTATGACTATAGAGAGGGGAAATTGCTGGAAAGGATATGTCATTAGTCAATGTTCTGAGTATAAGAAGTGTAAGTTCCTCCAGGTGTTTCTATCTACCTTACGGCTCTGGACCCAAATTTATAATCAATGTTCCAGCTAGGGAGCATCTGTCTCTGTTGCATGGTATAAAAGTTAGGCTGGACCCATATGCTGCTCCGATGCTATATAATCAACCCACACTTATATTTCTCCTAGGATCTTGAAGCACCACTATTCTTACCTTTTTTTTCAGCAGTTTTCTCCTGAGTACGTTTTTTAAGCAAATGCTTCTCTATTGGAACTGACCCCAATGGCCTGCCCCTTGCATTCCTCATACTTTCTGGTCCTCCCAGAAAAGTACCCTTTATTGCTAACCAGCTCTGCTAAAGTTAGTTTTGTTTTTATCTTTAAACTTTTTCTGTTTTTTCTCCACTTTCTAAGGATATGAGGTGATTCTAGGTAATCCTAAAAACTGAAATGAATTTCTTTGCCATTTCCCCAAATAACTGATTTTTGTCTCATGACAATATAACAATTGGTCTTTTTAAATTAAGACTCTACTGCATAACACTACAAAGGAAGAAAAGAAAAAGAGAAAGAGATAAACTTCATGAAGTCAATCACATTCGCAAGCCTTAGAGTCTTGGGCTATCCTGAAAGTCACCACTTTCAACAAAATAGTTTAACATAATAATCTTATGAAAATCACCAAGAAACAAATTTTAAAGTATGACTGAATGTTTCAAACCTATTACCACAAATTTACTATAGATTTTAACCATGGCTAATGTTAAGGTTTTCATTTACCTTTCCATTCACATTCTTTAAGTATATTAACCATATAAAAAAATAAAATTATATATATTAAATATACATTATAAATATCTATTACATGTTGTATATACTATATATAAAATCTATATGAACACTTAAGTACATTTGGTTTTTGTTCATGTAATGTATATTACATGCTCACTAGGTTTTTAAAAAAAATCCAAACAATGTATACTGCCTTCTGAGATTTAGTTCCTCTGGTAAGAAAGTTGAAAAACAAAATTTTAAAAACTAATCTAGGTATCTAAAACAGATTTCCACTTTCTCAAAACCTGGTAGTAATAAACATAAGAACTCTTTCAAATGAGTAAACAGAAGAAAAGGTTTAAATCATACAAACATTAAAGAGAAAGCAAAAAATAGATACTTGCATGAAGCCCTAAGGTCACAAATAAAAGTCCTTGAAAACAGATATGCAACCATCCTACACACCCTAATAGGTCATTTACTATACTCTAACTATTGCATCTACTTATTAAAACAAAACCCAGAAAATATTTTTTAAATCATAATTTCTTTTTTTAATAGAGTTAGAAGAGAGTCGAAAGACATATTTGAATCCCAAACCTATTACCCACTAGCTGATGCCTTGGGACAAGTTTCTTCAAAGGCACATTTCCCTTAATTACACAATGGGGAGAGTATTATCAGCCTAAAATTGTTATAAGCACTCAAGAAATGAGTAGCTATTAGCTTCTGAACTAGAATTCCTGTCATTTTAACCCATGACTTATTTCAGAAAACATCAAGGCTTCTATTTTGTACTAGAAAATTAAAGCGAATCCCCCACAGATATAATATTAAATGTGTTTTCCCAATTTTATACCATCCTATCTAAATTCTTTGCTCCTGTACTCCCAATCCTCTTAAACAATCAACCTGAAGGCCAACTGAGAGGTTACGTGAGTTTACTAAGGTCATATACTTAGTTCACAAAGCCAAGAATCTACTTACTCATACACATGTACACAAAGTTATTTTGGAGTATTTACCTTTCTACATGCAGGACAAAGCCCATTTTCATCAGTGCGAATTCTATGCCAACAAAATCGGCAAATTTGGTAGCCACAGGTGCAAGGGAAAAAATTGATATCATCTATCTCCAAGGGCTCCATGCAAAGAGGACATTCCACAGGGTCTTCCTTCGCATCAGGACTGCGAGACATCTTCACGTTTATTAAACAGCAGCAAAAGTTTATAATAATTTAAGGGAGAAAGAAGTTCAGCACTGAGAATTAAAATGTAGAACTTCAAGGACCTGCATGAGAAGAAACAAAATATACTATTTACTACTGGGGGAAAAAATGGCATTTTCAATAACCAAGAATCACTTTATCAAAAAATTTGAAAAATATTAATCAGATCAATTTTTGCTATCATCCCAGAATAGATTTCAGAATGGAATCTTGAAATTTTTTGCATGTCAAGATAAAAAGCCTGGCATTATTAACTTTTTTGATTCAACAGAAAAACAAAAGAATTTCCTTTTTCCTATGTAAAACATTTAGTACTGACCTGGTACTAATCATAGCACATTTTTGGGGAATAACTGATACACAGAAGCATCTTCATCCCTTCATACACACTGTGAACTGTCTTATCTCTGACCTCAAAGCTAGTAATATTTAATACAGTCGCTTAATTGTAGGACCATGATATTATTCTAAAATGCAGCACAATTTACAAAATAAGCCTAATGAAAAAGGCTTCAGTTATCTAAAATTACATGTTAATATCAAACCCTTAACAAAGAAAACAAAGGCTAGAGTTTTAAAAAATATGCCATATAATCTAACTGTTTACAATTAAATATGTATAATATGTCAACAAATACTTCTGGGAGAATAAGCACGTATTATACAAAATAAATAAAAATTAAATAATGTATCTTCGTAAATCATGCAGAGTTGAAAATTTTTAGGTAATAATTTAAATTAAAGTCATCGTTAAAACATTAGGGTGAAATCACTATTTTAGGTTAAAAAAATGATAGCCTCCAAAATATAACTCAATACAATGCTTATCAAAATAAGAGTTTTTTTTTTTTGTTTGTTTACATAATTTGACAAAATAATTCTAAAGGTGACATGAAAGAATAAATACATCAGAACTGCTTTGAAACGTCTAGGGGAAAATGTGGGGATGTGCACTATCAGTTACTAAACTGTATTACAAAGCTACTACTATTTAAATAATTTGATACTGGTACAAATATACACAAAAGATCAAAGAAACTAAATTAAAAACTAGAAAAACAACCATAAATTAATGAGATTTAATGTTTTATAAAAGTGACATTACAAATCAATATGCCAAGAATGGACCAATTAATCAGCAGTAATAGGATACTGGTCTCTCCACTTTAAGAAAAAAACAGTATATATCTATGTTATACTTCCACTGAAATAAATCCCAAATGATCTGTCTAAAGAAATATACATTGAAATAAACTATTTCAGTGTTAGAAAAAAATAACAGAATTTTTCAAATCTTGGGATACAGAAGGTCTTCCTGGGAATAAAACAGAAATTCAGAAGCCCTAAAAGAATGACACGTTCAACTTAGCAACATGGAATAAAAAAAATAAGCAAAATTAAAGGCAAGCAACAGAGTAAAGGATATACACAATACATAATGAAGAGCTAGTGTCCAGATATATTTAAAAATCTTATAAAGCAATTGTAAAAAGGCAAATAAAGTAAAAGGAAAAAAATGAGAACAGAATGAGTAGTTCACAGAAGAATTACAAATGATTATAACATATGAAAAGGTGATCAATCTTTTTAGTTTGTGAACTGTGAGATAGCATTTTTCCCACCAGCCTGTCAAAGAAGTTAGTCTCCCCACAAAATAGACATTATCACTGATTTATTTCCTCTTCCTAAAGAGGAAATGAGAGCACAAAGAGTACCTTGTCTTAAGTTACACGGCTATTAAGTGGTACAACCTGGATTCATTCTAGGAAGTCAGCCCCAGAATCTGTGCTCTTAACCACTTTCTTATACCACCTAAAAATCTGTCCAGCATAAATACTCACACATGTATACCAAGTATTTTGCTATGTTTTGCAGAGTTGTTCACACCAATAGAAAACTGCACGCAATCAGTTGAGAAATCATTAAGTAAATAATGACATAGCCATAATAAGGTACATGTGTGTGTTGAAATCAGGCGATGTCTTATTATATAGTGTTTTTTACTTTTAAAAGCAAATTGGAGACTAACATTTGATTTGCTTCTTTAAAAAAAATAAAGCTGGGGAGGAGGGACCGGGATAATAGGATGGGGCGGGGGTGGGGGGGGAATGGGGGGAGCCGCTCATCAGGGAACATGCATAAAGAACCCATCGACAAAGCCAAATGGGAGAAAGACTGAGGGTAGGAGGTAGGGGTGGGTGGGGCTGGGGAAAGTGGTGGCAGGGAAATGTTGACAAAACAAAACAAAATGAAAAAAATAGGCAGGGAAGGTTAAGAATTGTACAGGAAATTGGGAAGCCAAAGAACTCATATGTACAACCCACAGATATGAACTAAAGGAGGGAGATGATGAGATGGGGTGCAGGACAGAGGGGATAAAGGGGAGAAAAAAAATAGGACAACTGTAATAGCATAATCAATAAAATATACCAAAAAAGAGAGAGAAAGCTATTAAAAAATAATAAAGCACAAGAAAGGTTATACACCAAAGTGCTACCATATCACAAGACAAAATGGAGGAAAGTGAACTACAAATTTATTTTCCGAAAAATCTGTATTATCCGAATTGTTCCAACAAACGTTATTTTTGCAGTTCAAATGGCCAACTTAGAAAAAGAAATTATTTTAATCTCATTTAGGAAAATTACATGTGACTATTGTTACTAATGTGCACAAACATGAAATATCTCCCTATAATTATTTCAAAATAAGATTTTTTTAAAAGAAATGATGTATGTAGTTAAAAACAATTCAGGCATCTTGGTGTGCAGACATAGTTGTGCCACTGTCAGTTCTCTCATATTATAAAATGAGGGGTTTAGAGCTGATCTAATGGGTCCTCCAAGCTGAATACCTAAAAACTATACCAGTAGAAAATAAAGACTCAAATACTGGTTCTACAAACAGGCAACTAAACTAAAATAATGGAGGGGTGCTATCTACACTTCTAATACACTTTTGATAGTAAGATTTTATTTCCATAACTACAGCTTATTTGAGTTTTAAGTGAAGTAATTTATGGGATGCTGGAAAGGAAACAACATATGGGGTTTATGAATTAAAAGTTTTCTAGAAAATAAATTACTACAAATTAAAAATGACATATCAAGGCTTCGCTTTTTGATTGCTTCTGCCTTTTAATTTTAAAAAGGTTTGGAAGAGGACGAATCTTCCAATTTAGAGGAGAAAGAAAGGACAAAATAGCAAGAAGTCCCTTAAGGAGGTTAATACAAAACCAAGTACGTTTTGTACACTCCTAGTACAGGAGTACGGAGCGACACCATGCAAGCCTGTGGCCGGATGTGATCCTAAAACTGGTAAAATGTAGGAGGGAGGTCCGATGTGACAGAGCACCCAGAATACAAAGTAAGAGAGCTGACTTCTGCCTCACCTCTTCCACTAAGTAACTGTATGATTTTGGATAAGACACTCAAAAGCTCTATCTAGGACTCAATTTACTCATCTGAAAAATACTGAGACACAAAATTTAATGGAATTTCAAGTAGAGACATAACCTTTACATAACCCTACCGCACTAAGCTTTTAAAATACACTTTGAAATAAACTCTCTTCCCTCCAAGTACCTGGCCCAGGACTTTCATTAGGGAAAAATAATTTTTATTTCATAAACCAGTCAACTCTTAAAATAAAAATAAAACAATGAGTTGAAACAATAAGAGTTATAGCCCTGTCTGGTATGGCTCAGTGTACTGGGTGTCATCCTGCAAACTGTAAGGTCACTCGTTCAATTCCCAGTCAGGGCACACGCTTGGGTTGTGGGCCAGGTGCCCTGTTGGGGGCGTGCAGGAGGCAACTGATCGATGTTTCTCTCGCACATCAGTGTTTCTCTCCCTCTCTTTCTCCCTCCTTTTGCCCCCTCTAAAAATAAATAAAATACTAAAATAAAAAATGATTTATAAAAGTACAAGACACAGAAATAAAAGATGTTTTTAAATTGAAATAAGGAAGTCAATGACTTTTTGGATGAGGTGTGGGGATTACAACACAGAGTGATCAGTTTTTGACTCAGTAATTAATTTTGAAAAAAAAAAATTCATTTTCACATACATGATCTAATCCTCACAGGGACTTGGTAAAAATGTACTATCCCCTTATAAAGGATGAAACTGAGGCCAAATGGTGACCCAGCCTTTAAGTGTTAAGGACACAATGCAAAAGTAAGACAGTCAACTTAAAAACCCATGCCCCTTCCAATACGGTAAGACCGAAATTACGATAACTGAAGTCATTACTGCACATCGCTGGATATAAAGTGCAAATGTTCAAAAAGTAAAAATGACATTACATTTTCAAAAACTTAAATTCTACAGGAAATTTCTACCTCATTGCCTTAGTTATTATTCTCTGTATCACCTGCAACTAACACTACAACATAGTGTAGATTCTGACATACATAATAAAGCTCCTGAATCACCAAAAATCTCACATCCCATGTAATAAGAGCACAAAATAAAAACCATATACTCAAAATCATGCTCAAGAACTTATTACTCATCAAGTGCTGAATACATGGCTTTGAGCTTAGGACACTGTTCAAAAGATATGTATAAAAATACATTATAAAATGTAAAGTACCGCAGCTGCTGTAGAAAACAATTTGGTGGGACCTCAAAAAGTTATATACAGAATTAAGGGTATGAAAAAGCAATTCCACTTCTGAGTACATACAGAAGGAACTGAAAGCAGGGGTTCTTAACAGATACTCTTACACTAGTACTCACAGCAGCATTATTCCCAATACCCAAAAGCAGAAATAACCCAAGTGTCTGTCAACAGATGAATGGATAAACAAAATGTAGTGCGCGTGTGTATGTTACAATAAACTCTGATACATGTTACAATGTGGATAAGTCTTTAAAACATTATGCTAAATTAAGTAAGTCCATCACGGAAGAATATCATATGATTTCACTGATAATGAGTTATATAGGATAAGCAAATTCATTGGCACAGAAAGTAGTAGTTCCCAAGGGCTGGGGTCAGGAGAATGAGGAGTTATCCAATTAACTGGGACTTAACAACAATTAGTCTTTTAGAGGAGGAGATTGCTTTTTAAAAAAAAAAAAGGTGGGGGGGCAAGCCCTAGCCCAGTGGCTCAGTTGGTTGGAGCACTGTCCCCTACACCAAAAAAGGTTGCAGGTTCAATTCCCAGTCAGGATACATAGCTAGGTTGCAGGTTTGATCCCCAGTCAGGAAGCATAAAGGAGGCAACTGATGTTTTTCTCTCACATCGGATGTTTTTCTCCCCCTACCCTCCCAAATCAATAAACATATCCTCGGGCGAGTATTTAAAACAAAAAGTCAAAAAGCACATTTAGCCTCTCTTATCAAGAAAACTAACTGGTTGTTCTAATTGTATCTAGTACACCAATAACACTTATTACTCCCTCTATGTAAACAGGTTCTAACTTTATTTAAAAAAAGACAGTTGGCCAATGAAGGTTTTTGTCATTCTAACAGTTTTTCCTTTATCTTCATTCAGTGATTCAATAAGTAGTTATTAAACTCTAACTAGGTTTCAAATTCTATCTAGGTCTTTGGGATACATTAACTGACCATAACAGGTAAAAATCAATGCCCTGCAGCCTAACTTTTAATTGGAAGATCTAAACAATAATCATAATAAATTAGCAAATTAAATAATATGATAGAAGGTGATAATGCTATAGAAAAAGAACATGCCAGAGATGGAATTGCAATTTTAAATGAGCCAATTGGAGTAGATGTCAGGAAAAGGTTACATTTAAAGGAGGTGTCTTAGTAATCCATGCAAGTATCTGAGAAAAGAACAGACCAGGCATGAAGAAGTCAGTAGAGAGGCCCCAAGGAGGGAACATGCCTGAAGTTTTTGAAGAACTGCAAATTCAGAGTGGTTGGAGTAGAATAAGTAAGAGAGGCAGCCGACTGATATTTCTCTCCTTCTCTTTCTCTTTCCCTTCCCCTGTCTCTAGAAATAAATGGATAAAATCTTAAAGAAAAAAAAAAGACAGATATGGGGAGTCCAGGATCTTGTAAGGATTCCTCATAGGCCACTAGAACAACTTTGGTTTTCTTTGTGAAATAAATGAAGAGAACCAGAGATTTTTAAACAGAGAAATGGCATAGGTTTAACTTACATTGTCAAAAGATCTCTCTCCGTTCCACTTCCAGCATAGTAAGAGTGTAGGAGTTCAATGAACTACTCCCCAGCGAAACTGGTGAAAATTACTTAAAACCAACCATTTCAAGTATCTGGAAATGATCCTAAAGGCCTAAGGCAAATCAAGAAACATTTATTCAAGATTCAAATACTGCCGCCTGGTATTTGAACCAAAGCCTATTCTCTCTCTCCTTTCCTCCCTCTCCTCAGCTCCGTGAAACTAAAACTTCACTCCATACTAGTGTAGTCATAAACGCAGGGTGCCCTTTCACCACCACTACTAGTCAGAACACGCAGGACACCAACATTTCTCATCCTGCCCAAAGCTACCTGATGCTAAAGCCAAGTTCTAGGTAAATGCAGCCAATAGGTGGGGGCTCCTCTTTCACCCAACTGCTATTCATGGGAAAGAATCCCTATGTTGCTGCTTCGTGTTGAAAATACTAGGACCTAGACTGCCCTCCACCCAGCTACTTCAGAGAGCAGAGCTCTCACACCAGGAAAGACAAAAAGAAGATGACCTGAGGCTACTGTATACCAATGCGAGAAGCGCCCAGTTACTAAATGGGGGCAGTGGGGGGGGGGGGGGGGGATCTGTCACACAGAGTGAAAAGAGCGCCGCTATACCCACTATCCAACTCCAGAGTCAGAACCAGAGATTGTTCCAGGAAGGTGAAGCGGGCAGTAAAACAGATAGCTCTGGATCTCTTCCAAAGGAGCAGGCTGCATATGCACCACAGGGCAAAGTTCACACCTAAGGACAATCTCGAAACCAAGAAGCTTGTGATGAAAGAACACTGGGAGAAGATTCTGATACAGGCTAAACTGTAAAGCAGTAGTTTGCAAAGGAGAATAAGGATAAGCAGGGACATACATCTAGGATCGGCCTACCCGGGGTCAGAACAAACTTCGAACCTCTGATCTCAAGAGCTATCTCTTCAAATGAGCTCAAATTTCTTTTGGATCAAGTTGAGAAGCAATTTGTGTCCTAGGGCACTGTTAAAAACAAGAAAGCAGTGAGCTGGCTCTTGACATATGGGCGTGGTCAAGCAAAGAGGCAGTAGACGAGGGCTCTGACAAAAATACTGTCATCCCAGGGTGCACATAAGCATATCCAAGTCTGCACCCCTCGGCAACAACAACAGATGCTTAATACTGCAAGGGGGGAATAGATTTCACTAAAACAATCTATCCAGTCACTAAACAAATAAGCAAATAACAGTAATAAGCTGTGGGAGTTGTGGGAGAAGAGCAGTACTGATAGCTGCTACATAAAATAAAATGTCCAGTTTCCAAACAGAAATTACGTGCCATGCAAAGAAACAGGAAAGTATAACCCATGTACCCAGGAAGAAAGCAGGCAACAGAAACGGCCTGTGAGAGACACCAGATGTTGGATTTAACAAAGGCTTCAAAGCAACCATTTTAAATATGTTCAAAGAACTAAAGGAAACCATGATTAAAGTAGTAAAGGAATGTGCAATGAAAATGTCACATCAAATACAGAATTTCAATAAAAAGATACATATTAAAAAAAGGGAAATTCTGTAGTTGGAAAGTACGACTAAAAGTCACTAGAGGGGCACAATAGGGTGTTTAAACTGGAAAAGAGCGAACTAGTGAAATAGAAGGAGGCAGATTAATAGAGATTATGCAGTCCAAAGACAGGAAAAAAAGAATAAAGAAAAATGAACAAAGCTTCAGAAATGTAAAACGCCATTAAGTGTATCAATATACACATAATGGGAATACTGGAAGGAGAAGGAAAAATATTTAAAGAAATAATGGCTATGTAAAAATTAATAACTATAGCTACACAAAAACCTCGCATATATAATGTTGAACAAAGGAAGCAAAAAGAAGATAATTGTGCTCATATAAATTTCAACAGATAAAACTGTATTTTAGGGATGCACAGAAAAATACAAAGATCAGGACAGTGAATGTCTTTGGGTGAAAGGGAAAGGGTTATGAACAAGAAGTGTACTAGGGAGGAGATACTCTGAGGTACTTGAAATGTTTAACTTTTTTTCTTTCTTAAAATTTTTTCAAAGCATACCCGTGACCAAACCCACCTGACTTTCTCAACTGGCTGAAATTATTGATTTTATTTCATAGGTGTATGGTGACAGAGCTGGGATCAAAACCAGGTGTTTTCCAAAGACAAGGTACAACCGTGGGAATAACTGCAGTAACCCAAGTCCTATAACCACCCGTTTCCCAAACTAAGAGTCAATAATGAAAAGTCCTCCAAACCTCCCAAACCAGTATACTCTAAAATCCCTGCCTCAATCCAATTCCTAATAAACACACTGGGCAACATGAGGCAAAAAAATCCTTTTATTCTCCCCCACAACCCCGTTCTAGCTCTCCACTTTTGCTAACATCTCTTCCAATTCAGAACCAAAGCCCAAGAAGTTGATTCACGCCTGGAGAGAAAGAAAATCTAAGAAAAAAATTTTAAAAACAGGGCAGGCAAGAGAGCCCTTAGTGGAAGCTCTGGAAGGGCTGCAGAGATTGAGGAAAGAGCACTCATCCCACCTGGGATGGCCTCGGGAGCCCCGGGTCTGCCTGGGGTCATACAGTATCCCTTTCCCAGTCTGTTCGGATCTAAGAAAGGCCTGGTCTCTCTCCTCCTCTCAGAACCAGTGGCCTCCATGGCCTGCAGGGTCAAGTCATAGCCTCTTAACCTCGCATTGCAGTGCCCCAAGCAAGTGGTTGCAGCAGTCAGGCTGAGCCCTGAGAACAAGACAGGATATAGGCCAGTGACCTCAGAGCCAGGGTCCAGACCAGGAGGACTCCCCATGCAGGTGGATGTACACAGGAATAAAAAAGCAAAGGCAGCCACCAAAGAGGAGGAAGGAGCCTGGAGCCAAAACCAGCGGTCTGGAGCCACACAGAGCCAGCTCCTCCAAGGTGAGCTGCTTGGTGAGTACAAGGCCATGCTAGCTCCAGACCCTGACGAATCCTCAGCCATCCTAGTTCTCAGGGTGGCATTTCCTGCTCCCTCTTCTAAGCGAGATATAGGTGGCTGGCTGGCAGTCAGGAGTCCTAGAGCAGCACTGAAATACAGGCAGATTCCTGGGGTCCTTTCTGCGGTCACGCTGGCTGTAAAGTAAGGATGAGCTGTCCTGCAGAAGATTCTTTCAATCCCATCTGGCTACCCAGGACCTTGGCTTGGAACATATGGGTTTTGTCCCTGTTTGGACCATCTCCAAAGTTCAAGGTTGTCAGCAAGTCCATGATGTGGGGGACTCATGCCACTTCCCTGAGACCGTCCCAGTCACAGGACACAAGGTCAGCTGGCCAAAAGATCTCAAGGAGACACAGTCTGAGGGACTTCAGTGCTGTTCAGGCCAGTACCATGAGCGAGGAGGAAGCCACCAAGGCCCAGGCCAGAAAGGCCAAAAAGCAGCGGGATCAGAGTGGCACAGACCAGAGGTGGGTCGTCGGGCAGACACAGATGCAGGCTGCACTCTGCCTGGCAGCTGCCCATGGGACCAGAGGGATCTGAGTCTCCACTGAGCATATCCCCTCCCCAGGGTGGCACCCCACCCTCCAATGTCAAGGGTGGAGCTGCAAAGGGGAGGTCCATGTTCTCCCCTATCCAGAAGTGGGGGTTCACAGCCAGTGAAACATTCAATTTTTAACCTGGGAAGTGGTCACAAAGATGTTTGCTTATAATCAAACTGTACATGTTTTACATGTTTTCTAAATATATACTTTTTTCAAAATCTTAAAAAGAAAAAGAAAATAGCTGCAAATTTCCCAGAATGTTTAAAAATAATCCCAACTCAGAAAGCCCATATATCCAAGATCAACAGACCCAGCAGACACAGAAGAGTAAAAGTGCAGAACACTAAAGGCAACAAAAACCTTAAAAGCAGCTCATGCAAAAGGACCCTTCAAGCAATGGAATGACAGAATTACAGGAGACTTCTGAACAGCAACAACTGAAGCCAGAAGGGAAAGACACATACTCAAGATACTGAGAGAAAATTACTGTCAACCTACAATTGTGCTCCTAGAAAACAACAACCCTTAATGTTGAGTAAAATCGTAAACTGGCATTTTTTGTGATGGACTGGGTATTAGATGATATTAAGGAATTATTGTAGTTAAATATGATAGAAGTATTGTGTTTATTTTTTTTAAAGCTATTCTACAGGAAATACATTCTAAAGTGTTTACAGACTTCATGATACTGTATTTCACCAGGAAATGAAGCACAGAATAGGGAAGAGATGAAACTACAATAGCAAACATGTCCACAACTACAGAAACTGAAGGATGGATAATAATTGGTTTTACTGCGCTATGTGGTCTATTTTCATGTATGCTTAAACATTTCTATGACAAAATTTTAAAATAATTGATAAAATCATGAGGCTAAATTAAAAATTAAAACAAACAGTCAAAAATAGATCCTGTTTATTAATTAGTAAAAGATCTCTACTAAAGGGATTTGTGAAGATTTTCTTCAGGAAGAAGGAAAATGGTCTCAGAAGGTCAGTCAGATGAAAGAAGAGATGGTGGGGAAAGAAAATGGTAAGAACGTATATAAGCTGAATTATAGATTTCTATATAAAGTAATATAATTTGTTGGATTTAACAAGGATAAAATAAAATGTTAAACAATAACAATATAAGTTGGGAGGGGGGGCGATATAAGGATAACTTTTATAAGGCCCAACTTTGAAAGCAATATGAATGATTAAATTTCAAGGCTAACCGCATATTCACTAAGATCTACTAATTCCACTTCCCTGTATCTTCCTTAGAGAAAGAGCTGCACATTTTAATGAGGAGGGATATACAACCAGTTCCAGCACTGTTTGTAACAGCAAGAAATTGGAAATCTGCCATCAATACGAAATGGCAAAATTATCATATATCAATAAAATGAACTAAGGTGGATCTGTATATACAAACATATTGAATGAAAAAAGCTAACTGCAGTTACAATATAACATTTTTATATTAAAAAAATAAAACATTTTCTATAAATACAAATATAATTATATATGCGAAATCATAGAAAAAGTTACAAACAAGCTGGTAATACTGGTTATATCTACAAAAACAATGAAGGAAATGAGATGTATTGGACACTTGAGTCTTGCCCATGATTATACATTTCTTCTACAAGAGCAAATTAATTCTCAAAAATAACTTTTTAAGAATATTAAACTTTGAATCCTCTGAATGCAAACACTGCATCCATTATGTTCAACACTGTACCATGGGCAAATGTATATCGGAAATCACAGGTTCTCACAACTGTGGGGAAAAAGGGTACACAGAAGCCTGATTCAAAGGAAATATACAAAATAGCAGTATTTCTCTCAGTAGGGCAGCTATGAGCAGTTTTTTCCTTTTATTTTCCCCTATCTTCCAATTTCTAGAAAACGAAAATTTACATCTCTAATGCAAGAAACTACTTTGGCTAAAAATCAAGTACAGTCAAAAAATGAAAAGAATAAAATGAAGATATTAAAAAATCTTTTGAATACATAATTAAAGAACCTGCATCAACCTGTTTCCCATTAGTTCATGCTCTCTCAGAAGGCTAGGAGTTAAAAAAAATTAAAGGCTAAGCCTAATAGTGTTATGAACAAGATAAAAATCAAATTGTACAAAATCAAAGCAGAGACTAATTAGTGTGCTAATTAGTTCTTTATCATACTTGTACAGGTTGTCAATTGGAGTTGCTTACATCATTGTGTTTTTCAATTCAGAAAAACAAAAACAATCAAGCCAACAAAAACCAGATCTTTTTAGGGGAAATATGCATGGCAGAAAGGTAAGCCAATTTTTCTTTTGAGGACTCACCCAGAGACCCATTTGAAACAAATGCATCCAGGCATCAAAAGCCAAAACTCTTTATTAGTCACTCTCACCTTAAAAATTAGTCCTTTTTAGAGACACTTCTCTACATTAATTTATAATATACCAATAGGAACATGTAAGATTAAAAATAATAATAATAATCCAAAGAGAAATACTAAACTGAAGAACTAGGGCCAGTCTCAGCCTCTCAGAATTTTGTTTTAAATTAAGGTTTATTAGCATGGTTAAGTGTGACTTCTTCAGAAATCCAAATCTGTCTCCCAGTCACTTAGATTCCATAACCTCTTAAGTTCCAGTCCCACATCACATGCTGCCAATGAAATGCTCCTCTTCTACCGAGAGATCAGTTCCAGTTCATCTTTCCCTAAATTATTTCATCCTACCACTACTCCGGTTTGTCCCCCTCATGGCAAGCAATGACTAATAAGGGAAGTCATCTTTTCAAATTTTTGTCTGAGTGTACATGCAAAGGCAGACTAAGACAGGATTCATGAAGAAGGAAAGATAAGAGGTACCTGGTTAGTAATTTTTTAATGAAAAAGAAGTAGATTTTAAACATTAATGCTAAACAAATACAGGAATGAAGTTTATTACAAATTCTTCCTAGAACTGTCAATACTATATACTTGATTTCTAGATATATTACCATATAGCCCATGAGCGATAAAATTAAAAGATTAAGATTTTTAAGATGCCTAAGAAACAGAAATAACAGCTATTAATTCCCATAAAAACAAGACAAAAATTATTGTTTCAATTTGGTTTGTTCCTCCATACCTACATGTGTGTTTTGCTTCTACTGTGACTCAGTAAAATCTAGAATGGTAATGGTTTTACACTACAAAGCCATGTAAAAGTAGTACACACTTCAGAATTCTCTGTTACATGTACAACTATTCTATTTCTATGAACTAGTCTCAAGCGGAAAATGTTAAGCTAACTGCATTTCTGTGGAAAGTCTCAAAGAGAATGTATGTGTCCAAATGTTTTAAACAATAAAACATTTTATAAACAAAAGACCATTGTAACATGACATAAAGAATGATGTTAAAAAAAAAAGCTTTAAATCCACAGAGCAATGCAAACCTATTCCCAACTCAAAGGCTGGGTCTTAATAATAACAAGCACATACTCTGTATACCTGTACACATACTTTAAAATAAAAGTCCATGAGCAACTGTAAGTGAAGCAATTTAGAAAAAAATACATTCACTGTTAGCAGCCAAAATGGTCTATTTAAATGATTATACATTTCAAATGGTTTCATGGAATTTAAACCTACAGGTTTAAAAAGAATGACTAAAACATATGTACATGCTAATTCTGAGGAAATGAAGGATATTATGTTTCCTTAATTGTGGAATGGAAGATATGTTAACTGCCCTGGCTGGTGTGGCTCAGTGAATTGAGTGCTGGCCTGCAAACCAAAGGGTCGCCAGTTCAATTCCCTGTCAGGACACATGCCTGGGTTGCAGGCCAGGCACCCAGTAGGGGGCGTGTAAGAGGCAACCACACATTGATGTTTCTCTCCCCTTCTCCTTCACCCCTCTCTAAAAATAAATAAATACAATCGTTAAAAAAAAAAAGAGAAAATATGTTAACTAAAGAGGCTCTAAACTAGGGGTCAGATGATATTTTTTGTAAAGGGTTATATACTAAATATTTTACATTCTGTGGGCTATACAGACTTGAAATTATACAACTCTGATGCTGAAATGCAAAGGCATTTATGATAAAACATATATAAATGTGTGGCTGTGTTCCAATAAAACTTCATCTACAGACTTTGAAATGCGAATTTTCTTTAATTTTCTCATATCAAAAATATTCCTCTTTTTTATATTTTTAAATACTGTAATATGTAAAACCATTTGCTTAGGTCTTACAAAAAACAAGAAGCAGGAACCCCTGCTATAAACTAACGGGGAAGCCGCACAAATTTGAGTATGAGTCTACGTGTTAGGCGTCTTTCAAATCTGTTTCTCTTACCCTTCTCCCTGGGGAAATCTTTTTAGCATTATATTAGGCAAATGGTTTCTCCTCACTCTTAAGAATTTGCTTTTATGGGCCCTGCAGAGTTGGTCCTACCATGCCATGAGAAGCTCCTAGCACTTTGATAATATATAAAAGACTCTTTCATACTCTAATATAAAATTTCACAAACCTGATGTAAACTGTGGAACAGGCTCGTTTTCCAATTAGACCAAATTTAGGAAATAAATACAGTGTCAGAGACATACTGATGTGAAGTACCTACCATATGACGACAACAATAACACCATTCTGAATAATACATGTTAAAGTATTAAGTAAAACTGTCCCCAATCATGTTAATCAACACTTATTAAACATTTACAAAATGTTCCTGATGTTGAAGGCCTCAGTAAACTTCTAAATAATCATACTATTTGTATATAAAAATACAAAGAATGAAAATTACCTACAAATTTAGAATTGAGTACAGTTTCAAAAGAAAAAAAAATTGGAAGTGCCAAAGGCATTATAAAAATGAAATATGAATAAACAAAAATACGAAAGCAGAGGGATGGAAAGAGAATAAAAAAAGAAAACGACCAAAATAAAACATTAAGCACCATTTAGTTAACCAGTTACAATCTCCACATCATTTTTGCAATCTAGTTATGATCTTATATGAAAGTAGGCAACCATTACCTTCAATTATAATGACTGTAAAAACTACAGTGTACCTATTAATGGGGCGGGGACTTTAAGAATCAGGCTGGTGATAGTAATAATGTGTTTGTGTAATAACATGCTTTAGATAACTATAAACAAAGTTACTACACTTATAACATGTAAAGGTGTCTAAGCCTTGATAATGGCTTACACTTATATTGTACATGCACTTATCTCGCCAATATTTTGGGACTAGCCAAATTATGGTAAATTATAACACTTGCAATACTTCTAGAAACTTTAACATATAAATAGGAATTTTTAAAAAGAGAAAATCCTGCTTTAAAGCAATACGAGAAGGCAAAAATACATTAACCAAGCAGAAATCTACATCAAACTAAGAATCACAGAGGGACTAAACTGAAATGTCTGATTAACAACCCAGACTACAACTTAATTACATGGGAAAAAAATGCTCAAGCAGCAAAATTAGATTTATAAGATTTAGTCTCCAAAACAAAGACAAATAAATTAGCCTTACAATAAGGAACAAGGATAAGTATATAGTGCTCTCTGTTTAGTAGGTGCTTAAAATTGTAGTGAAGGCCCAGAGAGCAGGAGGGAGACGGGGAACAAACGAGAGGGAACTAGATCATAAGCTATTAGCAAAATCTGAGTGAAACACCCTACAGGTTATTCGCATGAAAACACAAATATAAAAATCCTAAGTATACTGTTAATTCAACAATATTAAACTAAGTAGTTTTCCCAGAAGTGCAAGGACTTCATGATAGAAAATATTATTTACCAACTCCAAAGGTCCAAGCAAAAAGCTGTCCATCTCAAGAAATACTAAAAAGTCACTTAATAAAACCCAATTATCTTGTCCTTATAAAATCTCCTAATAAACCTGAAATATAAAGATTATCCTATAATGTGGTAATGGATATCTACCCCAATACATTATGATGATGGAACATTAAAGGAATTTCCACTAAAATCGGAAGTAATACACGATACTATAATTATTATTCCAGAATTTATTGCCAAAAAATTTACTTAAAAATTTTTTTAATTAAGAAATATTATATGTAAAGAGCAAATCAAAAGACAATGTAGAAGACAAACACAAATTGGAATCAATCCAATTCATCAGAAAGGGGGATGTTACTACATATAACATAAATAGTAAAAACATCGATGAGAATATTATAAGCAACTTTATGCCAATACATTTAACTAAAAGGAAATGCCTAGATTCTGTAAAAACACCAGTTTCTAAAAGTGACCCAAGAATAAATAGAAAATCTAGAATGTCATCTATACGTTAATGTAATTTAATTTATATTTTAAAACTTTCCCAGGTGACTTCACGGGTGAATTCTCCAAATATTTAAAAAATAAATAATAGCAAACTTAAACAAGCTCATTTAGAGAAGAGTGGAAGAGGAAATACTACCAAAGGCATTTTATGAGACAGCATATTCTGTTATATCCTGACAAAAACGTTACAAGAAAATTAATGAACAAGAACTCTCATGAACACAGAAACAAAAACTCTTTTAAAATTAACACACAAAATACAGCAAATATATTTAAGGACATTATATCATGACTGTCATTATCCCAGGAATGCAAAGTTGATTTAATATTCAAAAATGATTCAATGAAATTCACTACATTAATGGAATAAAAAGAATCATGATCATCTCAAAAGACACAGAAAAAGTATTTGACAAAATTTAACATCTATTCATGATAAAACCTCCCAGCAAATTAGAAATAAAAGGAAGTTTTCTCAAACTGATAAAGGGTACCTATAAAAAACCTATAGTTAAGATCATACCTGATGGTAAACTCTCGTCCTAAAGTCAAGAACAAGTCAAGACTCTCTGCCCTCAACTTGTCTATTCGACTTTTTACTAGAAGTCTAGCCAGTGCAATAAGACAAAGAAAGAAAAATAGAAAAGAAGAGGCGAGGGAGAGGAGAGAATGAGAAGAGGGAGAGGACAGGAAAGAAAAAAAGAGAAAAAAAGGGAAGGAAGGGAGGAGGGAGGGAGGAGAGCCAGAAGGGAAGGGAGGGAAAGAGGAAGGAAAAGAAAGATTGGAAAAGAGCTATAACTACCATATTTTGCCATATATAATGCGCACTGTTTTGCCTGAATTTTTTTAGGGAAAATAAGGATGCGCATTATACCTGGGTAGCACCTGAAATACCTTGTATCTGTTCTTGTGTTTTGTAATTATTTGTTACATATAAAATTTCTTGTACCATGATATGTTCAAAAATAAATGCTAAAATTCCTTTATAATACAAAAACCAATTATCTCAATATAAATAAATAAATACTTGAATTAAAAAATTTAAATGAAAGATTTTTTTCCTGAGAGTTTGGGCCAAAAATGTAGGTGCACATTATACACAGCAAAATACAGTAGTCTTTATTTGCATATAACAGGACTTCACACATAGAAAATCCAAAGGCATAGAAAAATTGTTAGAACTACTAAGTGAATTTAGCAAGGTCACTGGGTACAGAAACAATATAGAAAGTTCCACTGTATTTCTAAATACCAGTAACATACAACAGAGACATAAAGTAAAACCACAATACTATTTATAATAACATCAAATAAAATATCAAATACCTAGGAATAAATTTAACGAGACATGTGAAATACATCTTCATTAAATCACAAAATATTGCTGAAATAAAAGACCTCAATAAATGGGGAGACATATAATGTTTATGAACTGGAAGGCTTGGTATTTTTAAGATATCAGTTGTCCTCATATTAACATATACATTCAAGGCAATCTGAATCAAAATCTAAATGGGCTTTTTAAAATAGAAATTGGTAAGCTGATTCTAAAATTTATATGGACTTACAATACTCGAGCAATCTTGAAGATCAAAGTTGGAGAACTTAACCAGATTTCAAAACTTACTATAAAGTAATAGTAATTAAAACAGTGCTGGGATTTGTAGTACTTAGTTTTTGGCCAGACACCAAAAAAATTCAAGGGAGAAAGGTGGATCTTTCCATGCATGATACTGAAGAAACTGAATTATCTATGTGGAAAAAAAAAGTGAACTTCTACCTAACATCACATAAATAATTCATCTCAGATGAATCACAGAGTTAAAAAACTGAGTGCCAAATTACATATCGCTAACAAAAGACTACTATCTCCAATACTACAGAACTAAAAAAATAAAGGGACAGATAAATCAATTAAAAAATGAGAATATACATAAAGCTTTTAGAAGAACACTTAGGAAAATACTTAACCTTCATGACTTTGGAATAGGGAAAAGATTTCTCACTAGACAACATGCAAGAGCCACAAAATTAAAAATTGGTAAAATGAACTTCATCAAAATTAAAGCTTTCTTCACACCAAACGACACCATTAATGAAGTAAAAAGGCAAGCTACACATTGCAAGAATACGTTCACAACACATGTATCTGACAAAAATCGTACCCAAACTACATAAAGAATTCTACATATCGATAATAAAAGGCAATATAATGTACACAAATGGACACTAAGCACTCGATGTGTTAAACATGCTGGTCATCATATAAAAGTTAATTAAAACTACATTAAGACGTCACTACATGATCACCAGAATAACTGTAGTCAATAAAGCTAACAATATCAAGTGTTGGTGAGGACATGAAGCAACTAGAACTGACAGATTTTGATTCGGGTATATAAAATTGGATAACTACTTTTGGAAACTAGCAGTTTCTAATAAAGTTAAACACGCATACCCAAAAATCCAGAAATTCCTCTCCTAGACAAATTCCCAAGCAAAAGTACTTATGCCCACAGAAAGATCCGTACAAGAATGTTCACAGCAGCATTATTCATAATTGCTTCCCCACACTCCTGCAGTAAAGGGAAATGACTCAAACGGCCACCAACAGCAGAGTAGGTAAATTGTGCTATATTCATACAATGGAATACTACTTCACAGCAGAAAAGAAACTAATACAAAATGCATTTGATAAACCTTAAAAATGTTATCATTACGTTGAGAGCAAGGAATCAAACATAAAAGAGTACATATGATCCCATTATATAAAGTTGGAGAACTGGCAAAGCTAGGCAAAAATCAGAATGATTACCTCATAGTTGGGGTAGACGTACTGGCTGGAAAGGGGCACAAATAAACTATCTGGAGTGAAGGTAATGTTCCTTATCTTCATTTGGGTGTTGTAGACCAGTGTGTATACACATGTAAACGATCAATATTTTACTTTATATAAATTGTATTCAAAAATATACTGTGGAAACAAATAGAAGGGAAGAAAAAGATAAAAGGAACGGGTGGTGACTGCAAGGGAGAGGGCGGTTTTAGTGGGTTAAATGGTAATGGAAAAAGTACAATACAAAATTTTAAAAAGAAAAAATGAAAGGGAAGGAGGAAATTCCATTTTAATTTAAATATTATGGCCTAAGTCAAAAGTCTATCACTGTAGGTGACAGAAGCAAATGATTTGTAGAAAGGCATATTTCCTACTACACATGATACTTTTTAAGTAGTTAGGAATATCATAAAATTTTATTATATTCTTTGAATAGCCCAATGAAATGCCACTATTACATGCTCAGCCTGCTGAATGTCTAAGGATAATACATTAAGAGGATTTTAACAGCAGTTCTATTTTCTTTAATTTTTCCAAAAACTCCTAATTTTCAAAGAAGTATCCATACTTCTAATACCATTTTACATATTAATATAACAGTTCTCTTTGTGACTTAAAATTCTTATTTCAAGTTTAATTTTTCCATAACAAGAAGTAAATTTAATTTCACTGTAAAATAATTAGCGATTATAAGAAAGCTACAATTAGAAAAGAAATGTTGCCCTGACTAGTGTCACTCAGTTGGGTGTTGTCCTGCAAAGTGAAAGGTCACCGGTTCAATTCTGGTCAGGGCACATGCCTGGGTTGCATATTCAGTTCCTGGTTGGAGGCATACCAGAGGCAACCTATCGATGTTTCTCTCCCACTCTTTCTCCCTCCCTTTCCCTCTCTCTAAAAATAAATAAATAAAATCTTTTGTAAAAAATGCCACCCACAATCACATATTCTAATATTGAAATTTTTGTGCGCCAACACAGGCATCAATTATGTATTATATGTTTGTTGTTTTTTTTTTAAGGATCACGTTGCACCCTGTTCTAGAATGTGCCCCCACTTAGTGAAATTAATACTTTTCCTTTGCATAAATCAAGGGTGATGACTCTCACTGCATTAATATTCTACTACACAGCTGTCCTGTAACTTACTTAACCAGTCTCCTGTTACTAAAACCTTTTTTCAAATTTTCTACTACTGGAAACAAAATTGTACCAAATGTTCCAACCATGGTGATTTTCTTCATTTATATTACTTTTACTAAAACTCCTAATGGCTTGAAATGGTTCTATATAACCATTTAGCACGTTCTCTCATTCTGATTAGAGATCAACAATTTTTTTCTTCAAAGGACAGATAATAGAAAAAATAGAATAAAACATTTTGTGTGTCAACTTAAATAACTAAAATGTTAATAAATTGGGAGAAAAGGAAAGACAGTAAAAATTTTAGGCTTTCAGGACCAAATACAACCATACAATCTTTGTTGGATATTCTTTGTTTTGTTTCTAACTTTTAACAATATAAAAACAATTCTTAGTTCATCGACCTTATAAAACAATCCAGGAACAGAAAGGCTTCAGCTTCAGGCTGCAGTTGGCTGAACCTTAATTTAGATCATGTTCCACAAAAACCCATGAAGACAAAAAGTTATGCTAGAATTCTAGGTGGTTTCTGCCAGTCACCATATTTTATTGGACAGTAGTGCAATAAAGTTTAATTCTTAGTTATTTTTAAGGAAAAGATTTATTTTTATATATCTCTTAACTCCCATAAGACCACCCAACTCCTACCCTGACCGGATTATTAAAAATTTTAATGTAAATTCTAAAATTATATAAGGCTACTGTGAAAAAGTCACAATCTATTTTAATGGTACTTATCAGAATAAGTGGTTTTGCTAAGGTTCTTTAAGTACTTTTACCAAATATCCGTAAGATAGTCTCTGAAAGGCTACTGCCAACAAATGCTGTACTCCCATCTTTCTAGCTACATGATTTACAGCTATAGGAATAAATATCATCATTTAATTGTCTCCATCTTATTCCACAGCCTGTCTTTGTTTTAACTATAAAATCTTTAGAAACAACAGGTAGAGTAAATATACATATAAAGATGGTATTTAAAAGTAACTAGGTCTGCCCTGGCTGGTGTGGCTCAGTGGGCTAAGTGCCAGCCTGTAAACCAAAAGGTTGCAGGTTTGATTCCCCATCAGGGCACACGCCTGGGTTGCAGGGCCAGGTTCAAATTCTGTACAATAAGGATAACAATAAGGATAAGATCAGTGACATTTCAAAGAATTTTTAAAAGAAATTTGTCTTATCAGTATATTCGTTTTGTACTTTACGCTCCTTTGTAAAAAAAAAAATTATTAAGCAAACAATGCTTGAAAGTGGATAAAGTTTTTTTAAAAAGCAGAAAATAAATTCTGCAGATAAAGGTTGGAAAACAAATGGAAAGAGAATTCAATAACTTTATAAAAGTACCAGCTTTGGTACACAGTCTAGGATGCTTCTAAAACCCACTATTTTGGGTTCCTTTGGTTTCTAGTGACTGGTGTTGGGGCATGAGAACCAGCATGGAAAGTTACAAAATATAATTAACCTACTCCAATTTGACTTATCTCCCTAGGTCCAATCTCCCTATTTTCGTCTAGTATAATAGGTCTACTTTACAGTCCTTCTGTATGCATTCTAAGAGGAAAAGGAGAACGAGGGTGGGGGTGGGGAAGAGAGACAGAATAAGACTGGATAATTATCAACCACATGTCACTAAGACAAAGACCTAAGACTCTCTATCAAGAAACTTCACTCTGATCCCTTGCAAAATAAATACTTTTGGCCAACATAGATTCCTGCAGATTGTCTTACTAATGAACACCTTCAAACATGCAAATATTCAGCACATTCACTATTTCAATGAGCCTCAATATTAGACAGGGTCAGAAAATAAGGTATGTATAGCAGAAGATCTAGATTACAGTTCCAATTCTTACAGCTACTAGT
The DNA here is from genome assembly GCA_004026545.1 of Mormoops blainvillei. NCBI lineage: Eukaryota > Metazoa > Chordata > Mammalia > Chiroptera > Mormoopidae > Mormoops > Mormoops blainvillei. The sequence continues at coordinate 115,987 of PVJD01001066.1, forward strand.
TTTAAGAGGTTGGTCAAGTTACTGACTTTCTATGGACCTAAGGCTTCTTTGTGAAATGAAAGTAATGTACTAGATAAATCTCTAGCCTCTCTCCTGATTCTAAAATTCTAAAAATGCAATGGGACTGCATTAAACCTTCTATGGTTAAGCACAAAGTATTTTAAAGAGATTAAAAAATATGAGAGACAATGATAGGAATAAAATTAAATATTGCTTAGGATACATATAATGATAATGTTGATTATCATTTTATGATTCCAAAATTTAGGAAAACTACACTTTATTTAATAAAGTCCAATGTTTTGAAACCTAATATTAATAAATGGCTCTTAATTTTAGTGTTTTAAAATAATAGCTAGAAAACTCTAAAGAGAAGTCTCTGCAACTAGAGGCTCAAGGCTTCTGGGCCCTGGCAACGAGGCTGGCATGGACCCACCCAGGGTCATGCCAGCCCGCCCTTGGCACAGAGGGTCCCTTGGCAAGACGCCCAAGGAAAGGGCCATTCGAAACACTGGACAAAGGCCCAAAGAGACAAACTGTCGTAACTAGAGAATGCAAGCAGATTGGCCAGAGCTCCAAAAAGACTTAGAGGCGCCCCAAACTGCCTGCCCATTTGGCCACATGCCCACGCCGCCCAGTGTTACATGTGCCTCACCAGCACAGATGTTCCGAGGGCGGTTGCCTGACACTTGTCTGTGTCCCTCAGTGAGCAACTTCTCCACGGGTCAGCAGCCATCCTGACCTCGGCTCCCCGCTGACTTCTCCTGCCCCTAGCTGTGGCTGTCCATCTTGTTCGTCTCTTTCCTGAGTCCTCCCCACAACAGTCTGCAGTGGGACCTTCTCTCGGGTCATCCCTCCCTGTGCCATCACCTGAAGGGCCCCCAGGTGCAACACCCAGCGTGGCCCCGCCGCTGTCCCAGCCCACTCGCAGAGGCCTTGTTCGCCTCCAGTCAGCCCCTTGAACATGCTGACTCTGGCAAAACCCATCGCCCAACTTTTGTCTTTAACCTTCAATGCTCACAATCCCAGTAAAGTATTCAGATGTTTAAAAAAAAAAAAAAGTAACTGCATAACAAAGTTTTTCCTAAGGTAGAAAATAGTTTGAAGCTTTACTAATTTGGCCTGAAAGAGAGACTGAATTTCTAGATACTTCTTTGTATACATACTATATTTCATACATCAGACAGCTATTGAAGAACTAAATCATCAAAGATGATTTGGAAATAGCTTGGTTATTAAAGCAAGTTTTTAATAAATCTGGTTTATTTTCTAAGCTGCTGATCTCTGGTTTTAATTGATGAACTTAATTTTAAATGAAAGGATAGGACTTGGTTAGGTAAACCAAGAGTACTATATGCTGATGAAAAATACAGAAAGCTTCCTAAAACTCACCTGAGGAAAACTAGAAGTTTAAACATTATTTTTAAAAAGTCTGTGTATTTGTGTGCATGTACAAAATCTCAAAAGTATATATGCCATACTGACCAGAGTTGTTAAGTTTTCTAAGTGATCCAAACAGGCAGTGGGGTTCAATTAAGAGGAACTTTAGCTTTATCCAAACAGTTTGAATTTTTCTAAAAACGCATTACTGTGTAACCAAAGGTAAATTTAAAAAATTTAAAGACACCCTTGCTGGTGTGGCTCAGTGGACTGTGAGCCAGCCTGCAAACCAAAGGTCACCGGTTCAATTCCCAGTCAGGGCACATCCCTGGGTTGCGGGCCAGGTCCCCAGTTGGGGACATGAGAGGCAACCAATCAATGTATGTTTCACACATTGATGTTTCTGTCCCTCTATTTCTCCCTCCCCTCCCCTTCTCTCTAAAAGCAAATAAATATAATCTTTAAAAAATGTAAAGAACAGAAATTTAAATATACACACACAGAGACACACACTCAAAAATAAGGTACATTACTACAATACAAAGACCACTGGTTGGGGCAGGTTTATATACTATAATTAAATACCTAGAAAGAAAGAAATTCAAATTTAAAAAAAAAAGAAGAAGAACTTAATAGACTGGATATTTAGGCCAAACTTGTATTCCTCCCTTTAAACACATTTCCATTTCCAGGACTGAGTCTTTAAATGTTTGGTAATGCTTACTTTATTTTTCACCACCTGTGAATTTTCTAGGGAACTTAATTTTAAGCTCATCACTTTTGAAACAGCAAATCCTATTAGGTACCTACTATATGTCAGATATAGTACTAGGCATTGATGATACTGATGATCATGACTGTTGTTTGGGAGAGAAAAATTAATGAGTAATAAATTTACTATACACTCAATGACCTTTATTTACACAGGCAAATTTCAGGTTCTTCCAGATTTAAAAATAAATCAGCTATGGTCTAAACATTGCTGTGCAAACCACTGTGCATCTGTGCCTACTCCGTGCTGCCACTACTTTCCTCATCATTACTGTAAGTCAACATTTTTTAAAGATGTAAAACTACTGGAAAATGTGAATGCCAGAGGAAAATATAGGAAAGACAGAGTCAAGGGCAAAAAATAAATATAAATGCTGGTGCTTTAACTGAATTATGGGCACACTTTTTTCTCATTTCCTTTATATATTTTAAAATCACTTGTTAGCTTAGAAAAATAAAATTATTACAATTACTTGATGTGTGTACATTAAGATTATATTTTGTGTGTTTAATTTGTAGACTGAAAGCAATGGAATAATATACTTTCCCCATTCTCAAGCAAACCAGAAAGAACTCTACTGGAAGTTTTCCCTCAAATTTATATCCATTCTTTCCCTGAACTTTGATTTAGACTAAATATTGCTGTATTTTCTTTCTCCTTATAGCAAGGTAGTAGGTATGTCAGTCACTTAACTCCATGCCTTACTCCTAATATCACACCCTTTTCACCTTACTTTTTAAAAATTTACCTTCCACCAAGAGAAGGGTACAGAAAAGGATGCATAAGACCACAAAAGACACTCAAGAGAGTCTGGACAAAAAAGAACATAATGACAGCAGAGATTGAGAGAAGTGGACAAGTTTGAGAAATATTCTGGCAGAAGGACAAAGTGGATGTTTGAAAAGGGACGAGAAGGAGGTTTCAAGAATGACTCCCATCCAATGTGACTCCCAGGGTGCCCAAGAACATTCATGCATTCATCAAAATATTTACTGAGTATCGGGCATGTACAAAGCACTCTTCTATGTATGGGGAATCACTTGAATAAACCTATCTAGAGTTCAGAGACATGAAGGCTGATGAAATACAAAGTTTTAACTGACATACACTTAGTATTTAAAGCTTTGAGACTAAACGATACTTCGTGGCCTTTTTCATTTGTGTGAGCCAAATATTCTCCTTTTGTTATAGCCAGTTTGGATCAAGTTTTATGTCCTTTGTAACAAAACAGTCCTCTTCACTGGATCTTCTTTGGCCTCGACTTTCATCTCCTCTTCAGAAAGGAGTCAGAGTAAAATTATACATTTTATGATTTTGCTCTCTTATCTTAAACCTGGGGCTTTAAGTTGCACGTGGGATAAAGCCTTTCTTAGTATGACCTGTAAGGTCACTCATGGTATTGCCTTGAGTCATCTCTCACTCCATTCCATCATTATGTTCCATACACTGGCCTTGAGAAAATAGTTTTCAGGCATACAATTACTTAGTATATAATCTAGCAATTCCACTTCTAGAGAACTGCCCAAGAAAAATGAAAACTATGTCCACAAAAGAACTTATATATGAATGATCATAAGCAGCTTTATTCATAACAGGCAAAATGAAAACAACCAAAATGTCCACCAACATGTGAATGGATAAATGAACTTTGGTATTTTTATTCAGTGGAATACTACAATACTATTGAGAAATAAAAAGAAACGGCTGATAAATACAACAGACAAATCTCAGAAGCATTACGCTAAGTATAAGAAGCCAGTCACAAAATTCTTCCATTTATGTACAATTCCATGAACAGTCAAACTGAGCTGTGGGAACAAAGTAACACAAGAGTGACTCTGCAAGACAGGTATTGAGTATAAAGGGGAATGAGGGCATTTTCTGGAGTGACTGGAATACGTATTACCTTTTTGTTTTTTTAATCCTCACCCGAGGATACGTTTACTGATTTTAAAGAGAGAGAACAGGAGAGAGGGAGAGGGTGGAAGAGAGAGACAGACAGACATCAAGGAAAGAAACAGAGATCGAATGGTTGCCTCTCATACATGTTGCAACCTAGGTTATGTGCCCTGACCAGATATCAAACCAGCAACCTTTTGGTGTGTGGGACAACACTCCAGCCTACTGAGCCACCCAGGATGGGTGGAATAGTGTGCAGATAGACAGACAGAAGGATGGATGGATGGATAGATGGATGTTAAGTTACACAGGTGCACATGTAGTCAAAACTTAATTGAACACTTAAAATTTATGTCAGTTTATAAATTATAACTCAGATTGTTTAAATATCATTTTTTAAATCCATAAATAAAATCTCTATCAGTTTCCCATGCCTGTAGAGTTCTTACAGGTTAACCTACTCTATTAGAATCTGGTTCCACAATTCAGCTGGTGGTTTAGGCTTGGAGGGAAGCAAAGCACCAGCGAAAAAGTGCAGGGTGCGGGGGAGGGAAGTCTTCCAGTACCTGCCCTAGAAGTCTAAATCCTAACATATTCAAGGCAATAACCCTATATTACAAGCAAACCTTTAGTCAATAGACTGGGAATAGAGAAAAGAGATTCTGGTTGAAAGCAAGTCACCATGCACGCAAAAGAAAAGAGAGGCCACTCAAATTACTGAGGAAAAAAAAAAGCTTGCTATTTTAAAGACATTTTTGTTATAAATGTCTTTATAAGACACCTACCTTGTAAAATGTGACATTCCTCAAAAAAAATTATTAAACTACAGAATGTTTTACAATTATTATGAAAGTTGTGACATACGCCTAGAAGCAGCACCTTGGGAACCAGTACTAAAAATGTAAACATATACCTATGAAAGGATTGTGTTAAAAACTAATTTTAAAGGGATCTGATAAAACTGTATTAGAAGAAGCAAAATCATGGAGAGATAAGCAAAGTTAAAGGTAGAAAACAGTCTTGAAAGTAAATCAATGATCGTTCTTTTCCTTCTTTGTATTCTATTTGTTCAGTTCCTGAGTACACAACAACTTGCATTGCTCATAATTGTATAACTTTATATATGATAATTTTGTCACTCAGCTACCTATATGCTAGTGCCTTGAAAGCGATATCCCTATACCTAGCAGAGCTGGGAGGCGCACTTACTAGCCAATCAAGATCTTCCTATATATTGCATTAAAAGATCCTCACAACAAGTAGGTCATGGCAGAAAGCATCTCACAGCGATTAAGCAACCCTTCCAAACTAGCCCTAAAAGATGGCTGTCTCCAAAAGAAATGAGAGAGGGAAAAAACCTTAAGTATACACCTCGCATATTATAAAAAACTCTAAACAAAAGTTAAAAATCTTTTAAAAGATGCAATTACAATTTCTTATTGACATTTTTTAGGTTTGAACCAACCTAAGGTAGGTTCATCATTCTTTTATTAAAAACCAGTTTTTAATAAAATTGTTAATTTGGAGGTCTGAATAAGACTCCTAATGTGTCATAAATGAAAAGTACATAAAAATTTCATTTAACCCATTAAGTATTCCTTGTTTTCTAACACATCAACTGATGAAAAGCTTAATCTAAAAGATTATTTTAAAAGATTTCTAAACTTATCTTAAATTATTACACTTTAAAAATTATATTTAAAAACAGTAAGGAAAAGTGGGGCTACACTAATATTTTTGGCTGAAAAAACAAGAGAAATTATTAAAACATGACAAAAGTAGTTTTTATACACTTCTCTGTAAAATATATTGTGGCGTTAATAACTTGGCAAAGAAATAAACAGTAAGTTTTTAATTGACTGAACTGAGCAGACATACAGAGAAATTTAAGCACACTGACTGTGAAAATGCAGGATATAAAAGTAGTGTATTATTCTATTCAGAGGCTAGAGGTACATAAGACAAAAGAGCGTCTCTGTTTCGAGAGTACAAGAGTACTCTATGACTTCCCTTCCAGGAATACTCTACTTCATTATGCTAATAACCAATCTTAATTTTTAAACAGGCTTCGATTCAAAATATTAATATAGTGCATAGAAGTTTGCATAACCAAAAGGTCTGGTTAAGGGTTATCATTTTCCTTGCACTGACTGGAGTGGCTCAGTGGGCTGGGCGTCCTCCCATGAAAAGAAAGGTTACCAGTTCGCCAGGTCAGGGCACACACTTAGGCCAGGCCCCTGGTTGGGGGCAGTGCATTTGGGGGTGTGCGGGAGGCAACTGATCCACGTTTCTCTCACACATTGATGTTTCTATGCCTCACTTTCTCCCTCCCTTTCCCTCTCTCTAAAAATAATTTAACTAAAATCAATGTAAGGTATTTCAACTTGCCTGACACTTGAGAGTGCAGTTAATACAATTTAGCAGTCAATTTAAACAAGCTCAGGTCTAGTTTAGGCCTGTATAAAGATCTGTATTTCCGACACCCAATAAATTGTCTTGCTGTACTCCACAGGCGTTATCTATGTGACAGAACAACCAATTGACAACTACAGAACAAAACTGCAACAAAGATATGGATAAGTCACATGCAAAAAGAATACTGTATTTTAAAATCTCATCACTGGAACAGAAAGCTTCCAAAATAAAAGAGGCCAACCAGTAATTTTAGGATGAAGGCAACTGAAAACCAAAAGAATTGAAAGAATTCTGAGACTCACTGTATGTGACATTAGAGTTAGCAGTGTTATAATACAAAGAGAACTTTCTTGTAATTTTCTCATGGATTAGCTAACAAATAAATCATTAGTCTTTTTTCCAACTTGTAAGAAAATGAATGGCATAATCCACAAAAGGGAGCAGCCCATGACTAAAACTGTACATGGTAAAATATGCTGCTGTCTAAAAACTGATGAGTCAACTCTTACAGACAAAATTTCACCGTATAATATGTAAACAAACTGAATTTGGTAGAAGTTTAAATAAAAACTAACAAGCACCAAAGCTATAATCTGTAAATTTAATTAAAACAAAATCTAATCAATTTAAATGTTCATTCTAAATGTGAAAAAGAATTGATCCTAGTAAAAATAATGAACAAAAAAATACTGGAAAAAGAAAGTCTGAAAAAGTTTAATGTCATGATGTGCATAACCAATAAACTTAAATGATTTAATGCAGTTTTCTACATAAGATAATCTGATTAAAAGTCATCAATGCTGGCATAACTAATTAAAATGGTTGTATTCCCAATATCTTTGGAGGGAAAATACGTCAAAATGATACTCAGTTAAAAAGGTAAACTACTGCTCTGTGAAGAGCATCAAAAACTGAGAAATACCCAGACAAGCAAAAACTAAAAGAATTTATCACCATTAAACCAGCTTTACATGAAATGTTAAACAGTCTTCTTTGAACACTAAAAGGAAGGCCATAACTAGTAAAAGGAAAATATGAGAAACGAGAAACCCACACAGGTAAAACCAAATATTTACTAAATACAGCAAATTAGACATTTCAAATGCTACTACAAAGGTCAAAAGAAAAATGTATCAAATTTGCCCTGGTCGCATGGATCAGTTGTTTGGAGTGTCATCCTGCAACTGAAAGGTTGCGAGTTTGATTCCCAGTCAAGGCACATACCTAGGTTGAAGGTTCCATCCCCAGTCCAGGTGTGTACTGGACAATTAAAAACTGTCCTCAGATTAGGATTTTAAAAAGCATCAAAGGTAACTTAAACTACAATAAGTAGTTAGAAGATACTCAGGACAAAACGATCTAAAACATGACATCAATAACAGAAAGCATGGAATGGAGTAAAACTATAGTCCTCAGAGAATATATTTGGACTTAAACATCTATCAGCTTAAAATGACTGCTATAGGTATAGAATGATATACATAAACTACATGGTAACCACAAACCAAAAACCTACAAAAAAATACACAAAGAGCAATGAGAAAATACCCAGACAAAACACTAAAAAAAAAAATGCAAACCATAAGGAATGAGATCAAGAAAAAAAAGGAACAAAGAACTATAAAATCAATCAAAAAACAATAAAATGGCAATAAGTACATACTTATCAATAATTACTTTAAATGTAAATGGGCTAAATGTTCCAATAAAAAGACAAAGGGTGGCTGAATGGATTAAAAGCCATGACCCATCTGTATGCTGCTCACAAGAGACTCTCTTCAAATCAAAAGACACATACGGACTGAAAGAATTGAAAAAAGATATTCCATGCAGCTAGAGATGAAAAGGAAGTTGGGGTAGCAATACTCCTTTCAGGCAAAACAGACTTTAAAACAAAGAATGTAAAAATTTTTTTTTAAAAAGACAAAGAAGGTCATTACATAATTACAAAGCGGTCAATCCAAGAAAAGGATGTAACAATCCTATCTATGCGCCCAACACAAAAGCACCTAAAAACAGAGAGCAAAGATTAATGGACATAAAGAAAGAAATCAACAGTAAAATAATAATAGGAGGAGATTTTAATAACCCACTCACATCAATGGATAGGTCATCTAGGTAGAAAATCAGTTAGGAAATAATGGTCTTCAATGTCGAATTAGACCAGATCAATTTAATAAAACATCTATAGCACACTTCAACATGGAACACTTTCTGGGTCAGATCACGTATTAGACCATAAAGTAAGTCTCAATAAATTCAAGAAGGCTGAAACCCTATCAAGTATCTTTTCCAACCACAGTGGCATAAAACTAGAAAACTAGTACTGGAAAAAACACAAATACATGGAGAGTAAACAACAGCCTACTAAACAACCAATGGACCAAAGAGGATATCAAGCAAGAAATCAAAAAGTATCTTGAGCCCTAGCTGATGTGGCTCAGTGGATTGAGCGTTGGCCTGCGAACCAAAGGGTCACCGGTTTGATTCCCAGTCAGAGCACATGCATGGGATGTGGGCTAGGTCCCCAGTAGAGGGTACGCGAGAGCCAACCATTCACTGCTGTTTCTCTCTCTCTCTTTCTTCCTCCTTTCCCCTGTCTAAAAATAAAATAAATAAAATCTTTAAAAAAAAAGTATCTTGAAACAAATAAAACCACAACTTTTGAAAATGTATGGGATACAAAAATGTAGTTCTAAGAGGGAAGTTAATAGCTACACAGGCCTACCTCAACAAACAAGAAAAATCCCAAATAAACTATTTAACTTTACGCCTAAACAAACCACAAAAACCAAAAAAGAAAAAACAAAAAGTAAACAGAAAGCAAAAAACAGTCAAGATCAAAGCAAAAATAAAACAGAAATCAGAGATAAGAGGAAAAAAAAAAACTAAGAGCTAATTCATTGAAAAGATAAATAAAATTAACAAACACTTAGCCCAATTCATCAAGAGAAAGACAGCTCAAATAAATAAAATCATAAATGAAGGAGTGGTTATATGTGACACCATAAAAACACAAAGAATCATTAAAGAATATTAAAATTAAATGCCAAGAAATTTGACAATCTAAAAGAAATGAATAAATTTCTAAAGCTATATAATTTTCCAAGACTGAATCATAAAGAAATACAAAATCTAAACAAACTGATTACCAGCAAAAAAATTTAAGTAATAATCAAAAAACTTCTAACAAAAGTCCAGGACCAGACAGCTTCACAGGTGAATTCTACCAAACATTCCAAGAATTAATACTTATCCTTCTTTAAAAAAAAACAAAACCAAAAAAATTTTATTTATTTATATTTAGAGAAAGGGAGGGAGAAAAAGAGAAACATCAATGTGTGGTTGCCTCTCAAGCGACCCCCATTGGGGTTCTGGCCCACAACCCACGCATGTGCTCTGACTGGGGAATCAAACCAGCAATGCTCTGGTTCACAGGCCGGCACTCAATCCACTGAGCCACAGCAGCCAGGGCTAATATTTATCCTTCTTAAACTATTTCAAAAAACTGAAGAGGAAGACTATGTCCAAATTCATTCTATAAAGCCAGCATTACCCTAATACCAAAACTGAACAAAGGTATTACAAAGTAAGAAAATTACTAGCCAATATTCTTGAACACAGATGTAAAAATTCTCAATAAAATATTAGGAAGTCAGATTAAACAGTGCATTAAAAGAATTATACACCATGACCAAGTGAGATTAACAATGCCAGGGATATGCAAGGATGGTTTAACATCCATTGATCAATCAACTTGCTACATCGCCTTAACAAAATAATGTGTAAAAAAGCGTATGATCATCTCAATAGATGCAGAAAAAGCATTTGACAAAATTCAACATCCTTCTATGATAAAACCTCTCAACAAATGATACAAAAGGAAGATAACATAATAAATGCTATTTATGACAGACAGCTAATATCATACTCACTGATGAAAAATGGAAAGGAACATGACAAAGATGTCCGCTATCACTTCTACTCATGACATTACTGAAAGTCCTAGCCACCGCAATCAGGCAACAAAAATAAATAAAAAGGCATCTGAGTCAGGAGGATGAAGTAAAATTCTCATTATTTACAGATGACAAGATATTGTATTAGAAAACCCTAAAGATTCCAACAAAAAAACTAGTAAACAAATCCAATGAAGTTGTAGGACACAGAATCAATATACAGAAATCTTACATTTCCATACACCACAAACAGTCAAAAGGAGAACTCAAGAAAACAATCCCATTGACAACTGCATCAAAAAGCATAAAACACCTAGAAATAAATTTAACCAAAGAGGTGAAACACCTGTATTCTGAAAACTACAGACACTGAAAGAAGAAACTGAATAAAATACAAATAAATGGAAGGATATGCCTTGCTCATGGACTGGAGGATTAATATTGTTAAAATGTTCTCCTACCTAAAGCAATATATACATTCAATGCAATCCCTATTCAAATATCTATGGTATTGTTCTATTTCTAAATAACTGCTCCTAAAATTCATATGGAACCACAAAAGACCCCAAATACCCAAAGAAATCTTGAAAAAGAATGAAGTGGGAGGTATCACACCCTCTAATGTCAAACTATACTACAAAGCTACAAAAAAACAAAACTGTGGTACTGACGTAAAAATAGATATATACATCAACGAAATAGAGAACCCAAAAATAAATCCACACTTACACAGGCAATTAATCTTATGTCAAAGGAGACAACATACAATGGAGATAAAGACAGTCTCTTCAAAATACCATGTTGGGAAAACCAGACAGACACATGCAAAAAAAATGATGTTGGACATTTTATTCCACCATATACAAAAATTGACTCAAAATGGATTAAAGACAAATGTAAAAATCTATAACCATAAAACTCCTAAAAGAAAACATAAGCAATAAACTTGTTAACATTATTTTCAGTAATATTTTTCTGATTTTCTCTCAAGCAAGGAGAATAAAAGAAAAATAAACAAACGGAACTACATCAAACTAAAAACATTTTGCACAGCAAAGGAAACCATCAACAGAAACAAAAAGATAATCTACAGAATGGAAGAAAATATTCACCAATGATACATCTGATAAGGGATTGATATCCAAAATATATCAGGAACTCATACAACCTAACACCAAAAAATAAAATAAATTAAAAAATAAAAATCCAATTAAAAAATGGGGATAGAACCTGAACAGACATTTCTCCACAGAGACATAAAGATGGCCATGAAACGTATGAAAACATGCACTACATCACTAATCATCAGGAAAACAAATCAAAATCACAACGAGATAACACCTCACAGCTGTCATAATGGCTATCCTCAATAATTTAACAAACAAGTGTTGACAAGGATGTGGAGAACCTTTAGTGCACTGTTGGTGGGAACGCAGACTGGTGCTGCCACTATGGAAAGCAGTATGGAGTTGCCTCAAAAAATTAAAAATGGGCTCTGACTGGAATGGTTTAGTTTGTTGGACACTGTTCCACAAAGCAAAGAGTTGCCAGTTAGATTCTAGGTCAGGGCATATGCCTAGGTTGCGGGTATGGTTCCCAGACAGGCAGTAAGAGAAACAACCAATCAATATTTCTCCTTCACATCAATGTTTCTCTGCCTTTCTCCCTCCCTTCCCCTCTAAAAATAAATAAAATCTTTTTTAAAAATTAAAATTGGAACTGCCTTATGATTAACTGATTCCACTTCTGGGAATTTATCTGAAGAAACCCGAAACACTAATTTGAAAGACTATATGCACCCCTATGTTCACTGCAGTGTTACTAGCAACAGCCAAGACATGGAAGCAGCCTGGATGACCATTAATAGATGAACGGGTAAAGATGATACTGCATGTACATACGAGGCGGGGCAAAGGAGGGTTTACAGTAATGCGAGTACAACCAAATCGCATTAAAAAACCCTTAAAAGCATTAAAATCATTGCACTCAATATAAATAACTGCAAGTTTCAGTCAAAAACATCAAAAGCAAGGTTGATATATAGACTTTGAAACTGACAAAAGAATCCTAAAAATACCAAAATGCTAGCAAAATCGTAACGTAATTTCTGAAAAGACTGTAAAGATATCGGAAAATGCTGGGTTAAACAAAGTAATTTTTCGAAGGGCTAATTAAATTAGAATAAACGGAAAAGTTCTTCCATGATAATGCAATTTTGTCCATGCGCATTAGAAAAATATTTTCCTGAACACGCTGATACTCAGAATTGGTAAAGTGGACAATTTAACATATAGATTAACTGACCTACAGGCAGTATACTTGCAGAACAAATTCCTAGAAATTAAATGGCTGGATCAAGCATGGCATGTGTAATTTTTAACTTTCACGACATTGCCAGATTGTCCTTTAAAAAGCTGCATCAATCTACACTCTCACTAAGATCTATCAGAACCAAAGATTTTAATTCTTACTAATCTAAAATGGAAATACTAGAATCACTGTTTTTTTTTAATTATAAGAAACAGCTTTATACTAATAAGAACAATGTAAAAAAAGTTCACATATTAATAAGAAATCAAAATAACATGCAAAAAATGAAAATACTACTTATTTTAGGATTTAGGAATTTCAAGGTTTTTTCATTGCTTTGTAAAAGAGTTTCTCCAGTGTTATTTTCATGCTGATTTTCTGTTACCAAAAAGTTCCGGTGGGGAGTAAAAAATAATCACAGCTTTTTATGCCACCCAGGCTTTTTATTCCCTCTCAATGGCCCACCCATTTTTCAGTTGCCCAGCTCCAAAATTTGATCACAGTCTTCAATTTAGCCCTCTCCTCCATTCTCTAAACCCTAGTCATTAATTCCTATTGCTTATATTCCTTTAATAACTTTCTCTTACATTCCCTTTCATCTCCAATTCAACTGGATAATTAATATAATTTTCCAAATGAAATTTATTTCCTTTAGAACTCAATTTGTACACAGTTCTGTTGGATTAGTTTCCCTTCAGACCAGTGCTTATCAAACCTGATCATGCATACAAATCATTAGTGTCTGGTTAAAAATGAAGATTCTGATTGTGTAGGTCTGAGGTGGGGTATTACATTTTGCATTTCTAGCAAGCTCCCAAGTATGCTAATACTTTAACTTCATCCTTCAAGTCACTCTTCAGATTAAGAACCTTTAAATCAGCTACTACCTCCTGTTCAAATTTAAATTCTTTCTTTGTGCTCAGGAACTTTCTCTCTCTACCTGTGTAGTACTGCATAACCCTACAGCCTCACAGAATGTCCTCCACATTCTCCTTCCTACAGGCCATACTAATTTGGTTTAGTTACCTTATACAGATAACGTTCTCCAGTTTCCCTTCAACTTCCTTTCCCACTCCACCTGCCACTCGTTCAAGTATTACGTTTTCACAAACCACACAAATTTATCCTGTCCGTATTCTTTAATCCTTTTCTGAGAATTCCTGTAATATTTCTCCATTAAACATCTGGTGTTTGATGCCCTATACTATTAAAACCAAAATATTCATCTTGTGTTCTATGAAGTGCTTTGAGAACACAAATCTTCCAATTTAATGCCTAGAAATATGCTTAGCACATAATTTCTAATTTTCTAAACTTATCCAGAGAATCATACTGTGTAGGTAACTTTTGAAAGAACAGCAAACACATACCACAATATTTCACCATGGACTAGTAAAATTTCAAGGTCAATTTGCCACTACTGTAAGCACAAATTATACTGCCAAGGTAAAAACTAGTCACTGTTTGAACAAAGAACATTAAATTTTGTTTAAAACTATAGAAAAATGGCCCTCATTGGTGCGGCTCAGTGGACTGAGTGCCGGTCTGTGAACCAAAGGGTCGCAGGTTCGATTCCTAGTCAGGGCACATGTCTGGGTTGTGGGCCAGGTCCCCAGTAGGGTGTGCGTGACAGGCAACCACACAATGATGTTTCTCTTCCTCTCTTTCTCCCTCCCTTCCCCTCTCTCTAAAAATAAGTAAAATAAAGAACTATAGAAAATGTCAAATGAGACATAAACATAAAGAAGTCACAGGAAATAATTCTATGGGGAAGAAATAAGAATAATATGAGAGCAATTGCCAATGATTCTGCACAAACCAATAATAAAGGACATGGACCAAATAGAATAGACGGGGCAGCAAGTAGAGGAAAAGTTGCATAGAGAGAGGTAGGTGGTATTCCAATAAACTAAGCAGAGTCAAAAATAAGTAGAACATACATTCTTTTCAAGTGTTCATGGATCATTCATCCAGATAAGCAATATCCTGGGCCATGATCCAAACCCTAAAAAATTTCAAAGAACTAAAATCATACAGAGTATATTCTCTGACCATAATGGATTCCAACTAGAATGCAGTAAAACTCCACACACTTGGAAATTTAACATACTAATGAATGGTCCACGTGCCAAACAGGAAGGCCTGAAGAAAATTTTTTAAATACACAGAGCTAAGAAAAATGAAAATACGACGTATTAAAATTTGTATGCAGCTAAAGCAGTACCCTGAGGAAAATTTATAGCATTAAAAAATGCCTTCATTAAAGAAAAAGGAAGGTCTTTTTTTTTTAACTTACTGATTTATTTTTAGGGAGAGGGGAGGAGGTACTGGGGGGGTTGGAGGGGGAGAGAGAGAGAGAGATAGAGAGAGAGGGAGGAAGGGAGAGGGAGAGAGACATCAGTTTGTTGTTCTACTTAATTGTGCATTCACTGGTGGATTCTTGTATGTTCCCCGACTGGGGATCAAAGCTGTAACCTTGGCACATCAGGACAACACTCTAACCAACCGGCCTACCTGGCCAGGGCAGGAAGGTCTTGTATCCATAATCTTAGCTCCTACCTCAAGAAACTACAAAGAGGAAAATAACTCAAAGCAAGCAAAAAGGAGGAAAAAATAAAGGGCAGAGATGAGTAAAACAAACAGAAAAACAAAAATTAAACAAAAAGCTCGTTCTTCGTAATAAAAATTTAAATTAATAAAACTCTAGTAAGACTGACAAAGGTAAAAAGGGAAAAGTCAGGAATCATTAGTACGAGAATGAAATAGGTTATTACTACAGATTCCATAGCCATTAAAAGGACAATAAAGAAATACTAAGAATAACTGTACATCCATAAATACAACAACTTAAAACAAATGGACCAATTCTTCAGAAACCACACATTACTCAAACTCAATCAAGATGAAACAGATAAGCCCTGGCCGGGTGGCTCAGTTGGCTGAAGCACTGTTCCATACACCAGAAGGCTGCGGGTTTGATCCCCGGCTGGGGCACATGCCTCAGTTGTGGGTTTGATCCTCAGGGTACATGCAGGAAGCAATCGATCACTGTTTCTCTCTCACTCTCTGCCCCTCCCTCCCCGATACCTCTCTGTAAAATAAAATACATATGAAAAAATTTCCAAAAAAAAAAAAAGAAACATAATCTGAATAGTCCTATAACCATTAAATAAATTGAATTCATAGTTTAAAAAACTTAGGAAAAAGAAATCCCCTGGCCCACATGGCTTCACCAGGGACTTTTATAAAAAATCTAAACGGTTAATTCTACTACTACACTATCTCTTCCAGAAAACAGGAGGGACTATTTCACAAGTCATCCTATGAGGCCAATGTTACTCTGACACCAAAACCACACAAACACTGTACCAAAGAACAAAATAAAAAACTTCAAACCAATGAACTTAGATGCAAAATCCTGAACAAAATATTAGTAAATAAATCCAGTAATGTATAAAAAGATTATTGGCATTTATTCTAGTAAGCAAGGCTGATTCAACATTTAAATATCGATCAAGCCCTGGCCAGGTAGCTCAGTTGGTTAGAGCATGGTTCCTATGGACCAAGAGCGTTGTTCCAATGCACCAAGATTGTGTGTGGGTTCGCGCCCAGCCAGGGCACATACAAGAATCAACCAATTAATGCATAAATAAGTGGAACAACAAATGGATGTTTCTCTGTCTCTCTTTCTCTCACCCCACCCCCCCTTCCTTTTTCTCTCTAAAATCAATAAATAAAATAAATTTTAAATTAAAAAAGAAAATAAATCAACATAATCACTTTGATATAGAAAAAGTGATAAAGAAGAAAAATTACATGATCCTATCAATTGACAGAAAAAGCATTTGACAAAATTCACAATAAAATTATCAGTAAACTAGGAATAGAGGGGAACTTCCTCAATTTGATAAAGGACACCCAAAAAATCCCACAGCTACCATCACAACTTAATAGTAGAAACTAATGCTTTCTCCCCTAAGCTCAAGTACAAGCCATGGATGGCTGTTCTCATCAATCTTACTCAACACGGTTATGGAAACTCTAGCCAGAAAATAAAGTAAGAAAAGGAAATAAAAGTCTAACAAATTGGAACACCAGAAAAAAAAATCTGTGCCTGTTCGGAGATGACAAGACTTTCTACCTAGAAAATACCAAGAAACCTACCAAAAACTCCCACAGAATTAGTAAGTGGGTTCTGCAAGGTCAGGTTACAAGGTTAATATAGAAAAATCAGTCACATTCCTATATACTAACAATAAATATGTAAATATCTAAATTACAAATAGAGGCTATTTACAGTTGTTCCAAAGAAAATGAAATACTTAGATACAAATCTTTTTTTGAAATGTGCAGGATCTGTATATTGAAAATTACAAAATGTTGGTAAATGAAAACAAAGATCTAAATAACTGGATAGACCATGTTCACTAATTGGAAGGCATAGCACCATAAAGATATTGATACTCCCCAAATTGATCTATAGGTGTAATTAATTCCTGGCAAAATCCCAGGAAGATTTTTTGCTGGTATAGATAAAAGCTTATTCTAAACTTTGTGTGGAAAGAAAGAGGTCCTACAAGATCTAAAGCAAATTTGAAAAATATGAATCAAGCAGCAGGAATCACTTTTCCTGATGTTTCAGCTTACTACTTGGCTACAGTAATCGAACCTGTGGTATTGAAGAGACAGACATACGAATGGATGAAACAGAATAGAAAACCCAAAAAAAGGTTCACACAAATATGCCCAACTGATTTTTGACAATAGTACACGAGCAGTTCAATGGAAAAAAGGGTCTTTCGAACAGATGGTGCTGGAGAAAATGGATTTAAAAGAAAAAGAAAGAAAAGAACATCAACCTCAACCTCATATGTTATGCAAATACTAGCTCAAAATGGATCAGAAACGTAAGTGTAAAATGTAAAACTATAAAATTTTTAGAAAAAAGCCCTAGCTGGTGTGGCTCAATGAATTGAGCACCAGTCTGCAAACTGAAATGTGGCCGGTTTGATTCCCAATCAGGATACATGCGTGAGTTACAGGCCAGGTCCCTGGTTAGGGGCGTGTGAGACGCAACCACACATTGATGTCTCTCACCCATCGATGCTTCTCTCCCTCTCTGTCTCCCTCCCTTCCGTTCTCTCTGAAAATAAGTAAATAAAACCTTTAAAAAAATTTTTAGAAAAAAAAAAAACAGAGGAAGTCTTCAAGACTTCGGACTGGAGTTCTTAAGAGTTCTTAGACTGGGCACAAAAGGCAAAATACATAAAAGGAAGAACTGAGATATTGGGGCTTGTCAAAATTAAAAACTTTCGCTCTGAGTAACCCTATGAAGAAGATGAATAAAGCTATAGACTGTAAGAAAATATCTGCAAACCACATATCTGACAAAGAACTTGTATGTAGAATATATAAAGAACTCTCAAAACTCAAGAGCAAAAAAAATCGTATTAGAAAATGGACAAAAGAAATAAACAGATATTTTACCCAAAAAGTTTATAAAAATAGCCAATAAGCTTGATAAAAAAATGGAAATGGAAAAAAAAATGCACTATATCTTTAGCCATTAGGGAGTGCAAGTTAAAACTACAATAAGATATCGTTTACAAATCTATCTGAATGACTGAAGTAAAAAACAGAGATAACATCCAATCTAGGCATAATGCAGAGAAACTCATGCAATCCTTGTGGGAATATAAAATCATACAGGAACTTTAGAAAATAATCTTCCAATTTTTAAAAAACTAAATATGCACTTACCAGACAGGTGATCCAGCATTGTGCTCTTGGGTACTTATCCCAGAGCAATAAACCTATGTCCACACAAAAATCTGCACACAAAGGTTCATTAACAGCTCCATTAATAAGAGCCAAAAAACTAAAAACAATGCAAATATCCAACAAGTAAATGGTTAAACAAAAATGTGGTATATCCACACCATGAAATACGACTCAGTAAAAAAAAAAATAATAAAAAATTATTTAAAAAACCAATATAAACAATATAGGTGGACTCAGAAATTACCCTTAAGGATCAATCTAAATCTAAGTTTATCTATACAGCCAAAAAAGGTAAAGACGATATTCTAAAATCCAGAAAATTGACAAGTAGCAAAATTGTGTTTCTCTCTATAAGAGTCTATCAAAAGTTATCCATCTAGGAATGTGAATTTAGTGAGCTCACTTTTCTTCTTTGTTCTCACAATCCTATTGTTTATATTTTCATGATTCTTTTCTCCCTAGATATCTTATTCTCCCCAAGTCCTTTTTATCAAATCAAATCATTAAAAAAAGGACTCAAGCTTGTTGGCCCAAATGTTTTTACTTCTTGTACACTCTTCTTGTGAATGTGCTTTTATATAATTTTCAATATCTAAGTATGTACTGTAGACATCTTGAGTAAGAATAATAAAAATAACAGTTCCCCAGTAAATAAATTATTTTCAAATGTCTAACAAAGTCACTTTTGTTAATGCCTTTATGGTAACGACATGACATGAAATACTTTGAAACATATTTTGGAACTCAGAAGTAAACATCTACCTTTAAATAGTCCACAGTTACCAAATAATCAGTTGTTCACTTAAAAACTACCCTGATCTGCCCTGGATGGTGTGGCTCGGTGGATTGAGTGCCAGCCTATGAACCTAAGGGTCGCCGGGTCAATTCCCAGTCAGGGCACATGCCTGGGTTGCGGGCCAGGTCCCCAGTAGGGGGCGTGCAAGAGGCGTGCAAAAGGTAATCATACACTGCTGTTTCTTTCCCTCTCTTTCTCCCTCCCTTCCCCTCTCTCTAAATGTAAATTAATTAAACTAAATTTTTAAAACTACCCAGATCTGAGCCATATGCCACTTGTTTTTAAACACAGTTCAAGGCTTAACCTTAAAAAGCATTCATTGAACTCAACATAAACCTTTTTTTCAACAGATCAAAAAAGGTAATAAAAATGCAACCATAAACTTGAATCTTTAAAGTATTATAATATGAGGGGGAAACAGCTGAAATGGCTGCTAAGGTCCAAGTTTATAAAGTTTATAAAACCTGTGACAGCAAACTGAGTTAATGCAGGTGTTTTTGCTTATTTATATGTTTACTAGGTTTCATGTTCAAGCAGAAAATCTCTTTTCTCATATGTAAAATTTTCATTCCATTTTCTTTTTTACCATATAGAAATTGCCTTTACTTGAAGTTTCAAAATCAATATGTTAATAATGATAGAATTTTAAAATGTATTATTAATAGTCCTAATATAAACAAGTAATAAAAAAATGCCCTGGCTAGACAGTTCAGTTGGTTAGAGCATCATCCCTACATGCCAAGGTTGGGGTTCGACCCCCAGTCAGGGTACAAACAAGGAGCAACCAATGAACGCATCAATCAGTGGAACAACAAAGTGATGTTTCTCCCTCTCCCCATTCCTCTCTTTCTCTCTCTCTCTCTCTCTCTCTCTCTCTCAAATCAATTATTTAAAAAAAGAAGTAAATAAAAAATCAACTCTGATACTTTTATTTTAAATTCCTTCTATGAAATTCTTATAGGCAATGTAGAGAAAGAGTAACTTATGCTTATGAAGTACTATGAACAGGATATGGCAAAAAATCTTTAAAAAAGAAAAGAAACTCAGGGCTTGAGAAAATTAGTAACAAGAATGATAACAACATAAAAGTATTTAATTTCAGAAAAAA
This sequence comes from Mormoops blainvillei, assembly GCA_004026545.1. NCBI lineage: Eukaryota > Metazoa > Chordata > Mammalia > Chiroptera > Mormoopidae > Mormoops > Mormoops blainvillei. The sequence goes on from PVJD01001066.1 coordinate 136,407, forward strand.
ATCCTTTTATAATGTGTAATATCAAAATCACTTTTAGTGACTATATAAAGATCCTGAGTTAAAATAACTCTAAAAGTATTAGGGCAAAGAGGAAGATAAGTTTAAGACAGCAGTGTCAAGTCAAAATATAATGAAAACTACACATATAATTTTAAATTTTCTACTAGCCACATTAAAAAAAAAGTAAAAACAGGTATTTCATTTTGTTTAACCCAACATATCCAAAATATTACCAATTCAACATGTATTATTTTAAAAATTACTAATGAGAAATTGAGAAATTTTTTTTGTGCAGAGGATTTGAACTCCAGTGGGCATTTTGCACTTAGCACACATTTCAATTCAGACTAGCCAAACTTCAAGGGCTCAAAAGCCACTTGTAGCTTGTGGGTACCATGCTGGACAACACAGGTCTAAGAAATGGCTTGAGAAAACAGGCATATATCTACCTTCAGACCCAGAGATTAAGTACAATAATCTGAAAGGATCTAAAATCAACAGTAATTTCTTCACAACATCACAATCTGTGATATAATTGCTGATTCCAGTATAAGAGGACTCTTTGAAAGGTGATTAAAGAATAACTCACAGAGAACATTTACCTTCAAAGAATGTAAACACCTTCAAGGAATACAGAGATTAAGTTTTTTTATGCCAACCAATCCAAAAGCTTCTTTATATGTAGTACCATATAACTCCTCTAGAAATCTTTAGCATTATGACAAGTACATTCAGCATACAGTACCCAAATCTTTAAATTTCCCATAATTCTACACATAACTTCTTTTTCACCTATTTGTATCAATTTCCCTTTTACTATCATGTTGGAAGCTTAAACTCACATCAAAACCTTAAGAATGGGCTTCAAGCACTGATCAGTGTGGCTCGGTTGGCTGAGTGTCATCCCCGCAAAGTGAAAGGTCACCAGTTCAATTCCCAGTCAGGGCACACGTGTGGGTTGCATGCCAGCCAGGTCCCCAGTTGGGGCACATGAGAGAGGCAACTGATCCATGCCTATGTCTGTCTGTCTGTCTGTCTGTCTCTCTCTCTCCCCCCCACCTCCCTTCCTTCTCCCTCTTTAAAAACAAATAAAATCTTAAAAAAAAAAAGAAAAAAGAAAGAAAAAATTAGAAAGAATGGGTTTCAGGATATCTGAAGAAAATTTAAACCATAAAATACTAATGTAGCCCTGATCAGCGAAGCTCAGACAGTTGGGCATCATCCATTAAAACAAAAGGTCGCTGGTTTGATTCCCGGTCAGGGCACATGCCTGGCTTGCAGGTTCAGTCCTCAGTAGGAAAGGTAACCGATCAATGTGCCTCTCACATTGACATTTCTTTCCCTCTCTCTCACTCCCGTCCCCTCTCTCTCTAAGAATAAATACATTTTTTAAAAACCTTTAATAAAATACTAATTTAAATAGAGTCAAAGTTTTAAGAAACACAACATTTCTATCTGGAAGTAAGGAAAAACATAGAAGGGTACAGGCAGAAGGACACTAAATTTGGAAGGGGTTGGGGCAAAGCAAGGGTTGCTAAAGGTTATTAGAGGTCGCAGTAAAATAACAGACCTCTATAAAGAAAGGGTGGTCCAGTCTTCCACTCAAAGCAACTTTTTGGAATGCCAACCAACTCACACCCTCTCTTAGCAATTTCCTCAGGGATAAAGGTGTCAAGTCTTCCTATTTTAGGGTGAAGGGTTAGTGAGAAGAAAAGAGGAAGGCCATGAACTATCCCTGACAACTCCTCCCCCACTCATAAAAATGGACAGAATCAAAGCCTATATTAAAGGTGCCTTCCAAGCAAAGGAGATTTAGTAAAATAACACAGACTGGAATATTCTCTAATCTTAACTCGTGAAATTTTCTAAACGTGGAACAAAATCTCTCGACATCTGACTTGTGTTTTCAAAGGATAATTCTGACAGCTGTGTAATAGACTATAGAAAAAAAGAGTAAGAGCAGGAAAATCAGTTAAAAGGCTGTTGCAATTACCCAGCAAGAGATGATGGTGGCTATGGAAATGGTAAAAACTGGTTAAATTCTGCGTATGTTTTAAAGGTACAGCCAATAATTTCCTGAGAGAAAGAATGAATGTAGAATGTGCGTGCAACAGAATAAAAAATGACTCCAAGATTTCCGGCCTGACCAACATGAAGCTGCCAAACGCTAAGATGAGGAAGGCTGTATATCCGGGAGGAGCAGATATGAGAGGGCAGATCTGGGAGGGAAAGGCAAGACTCTATTTTGGACATTTTGGGCTTGAGATGTTTAAGAGTGGAGATATTGAGTAGGCAACTAGATATACAAAACCAGAGTTCAGGAGAGTGGTCCGAACTGGAGAAATAAATTTAAGAGTCATCAACATTTAGAAGTTATTCAGAGCCATGAACCTAGCAGAGATCACAGCAGAGATCTCAGCAGAGATAGGTAGTGAGGGTTGACAGAGATAATCAAGGACGGTGACCTGGGATACTCCAAAGACAAAAGCAGGCAAAAAGGTCTATTTACCAAGGAAGACTGAGGAGCAGCCAATGAGTTTTGAGGAAAACCAGGGGATGTGGTATCCTAAAAGGCAAGTGAAACAAGTATATCAAAGGAGAAAATAACTTCTTCAAGGGTATATCGATCACATAAGACAAAGAATTGATGAGATTTAACAATGTCATTGTTGGGAGATCTGAACAAAAACAATCTTGGTATAATGGTAGGGGCAAAAGCCCGACTGGACTAGGCATCAGAGAGAACACGACATAACTAGAACAAGTGTATATAGACAACAATTTAAAGGGGTTCTGCAGCAATGGAAATAGAGAAAAACAAGTAAGAGTGATCAAGAGAAGATACTTTTGTGAGAAAAATAATAGCACATTTGCATGCTGATGAGAATGATCCAGGAGAGAAGGAAGAACTGATGATGTACAAAGAGAGGAGGGGAGTCACTAGAGCAATGTCCAGGGTAAATAAAAGGGGATGGGATCTAATGCATCAACCAGAGGAACTGGGATTAGAAAAAAACAAAGATATAGTTAATCTATAGTAATGAAGGCAAACGAGGTCTGTGAGTCAGATCAGCAGCTACACAAGGCGTGGTGGTGGAGTCTGTAAATGTTCTTCTGGCTGCTTCTATGTGAAGTAGAAAGCAGGTCTATAAACGCAAAGTGAACATGAGGAGAACAGCTTAAAGAGAGGCAGGGGTAAACACTAATCCATCTAGGAGTGGAGAAACGAAATAAAGTAAGGAAATGCACTATGATTGCCAGACAATATGAAGGGCCACCTGAGGTTTCCCAGCATGAATTTAAAGTGAGAGTGGTCATACTGCTGTATTTTTCTTCAGTCACTTGCAACTGAGAGAATTTGATTTACGTAGGGTTAAGATTTTGCCAAGTATGAAGAAGAAAGGAGAAAGGGAGTTGAGAGCACACTGAAGGGAATGAAGACGGGGACTGACTACTAGGTAATGAATGTACACTAAGCAAGGAGGGAAGAAAGGTAATCAAGGAGGCAAGGTAGTGAAAAGGGAAGAGAATCTGTGAAATGACGGTCCAGATGACCATAAAGATTGTTGAGTTGGGGGCAGTAGGTACAGTGAGCTGAAAATATAGATGGTAGAAAAAGGGCTGCATGAACTGAAAATCATGGAGAGGTTCAATATATTGGTAATAACAAAGTGTAAAACATAATCACACAGTGAGTTGCTGAGGTAAGGCAGAGAGCAAGATTATCAGAGAAGAGGAATCTTAGAACTTAAGAGGCCACAGTATTGGAAGTGCCATAGACAGTATATGTTGAAATTACCAAGAATTAAAAGAGGCACAGAGTTAGTAAGAATGACAGTGAGCTAGAAGCTAAAGTAGTCAAGAAAAGATAAGGAGTAACCCAGGGTGCAGTAGATGCCAGCAAACATGAGGGTCTATGGACAATATAACCTGTTAACAGACAAGGTTTAGGGAGGAGAGGAGAATGGAAGACATCTGCCCCATTTCCAGGCTCAAGTGGAACCAGTCTCCCTCTCTTGACTCCAATTCAATGGAGGAGGTCAGAATGAGAAAATCTGTCTTAAATCTCAGTGCATGGAACTCCCTGCTGACCCTTGATGGTGGGATGTAAGAAAAAATGAAAAGCTCAATAGCCAACACTTAAGTGGGGTACAGGGGAAAAGTATCTTCAGAAAAGCAGCAAGAACTGTAAACATCCAGGGAAAAAAATAAGAACACGGGAAAATGTTGCTGATGATGGAGAGAAGTGTAAAGATAGGAATCTTTCAGAACGTTGTAAGGATTAAAATGGGAGATATGAAGTGTCACCTGAAAGACTGACAGTGACTGACATAAAAAAGAATAAAGGATATAAAAGATTAGTCCTTATGGACTCAGGCGAAAAACAGAGTCAAGGCTGTGAATGTTGGTACAAAGAATGAGGTATCAGAGCCTCCCTGTTGACAGAACACAGGAGTCAGGGAAGCATCCTCTTAGCCGCAGTGCAAATGGCTACTCCCTCACTCCTAATGATGGCTTGCAAGGAAACTGTAATGTACTAGTAAGGTTGCTGTAGAACTTTTAAAAATTAATAACATTAAAGAAATTAGAACAGTGCCTCGCAACTAATGAGCACTCAAGATAAGTCTTTATTAGCTAATCAAATGTAAAATATAATTATTGTAGCAAAAAAAGGGATCCATCTTACATTTTCCTTTCCTCAGCAAATGGGTTTCCCAAGCAATCCTCAGGAAAACCAGTATCAAAATGGACTTGGAAAACTCATTTGAGAAACGAGAAGAAGTCTCTGAGGTCAAGTCCATCAATCTCAGAAAACTGGCTCTCCTCCAAAAAGTAGCACCACCAGCCTTTGAATTTATTTCTCCTAACTTTACTATCCACCTAACTTAAATGGTAAAATAATTTATTCATTCAAAAACCATATACTGAGCACCTATGATGTACCAAATACTATTCACAGAACCTGGGATACATCAGGAAACAAACATTCCTATCCTAGTCGTTGGAGATCAACAACAAACAGTACATACTATAATGAACAAGTGGTTTATATGTTTGACGATAAGTATTACAGGAAAAAAAGTAAAACAATACAAATAATGGGGTGAGGGACCTGGATTTTAACAGTAAATAGTTAGGGTAGGCCTAGTGAAAAGGTTATTGATAGCTATCCCGATATCTGGAAAAGTCTTCTCTAAGCAGAGGGAAAAGCCAGAGCAAAGGTTCTAAGTAAGACCTCTTCACTTAGTTCTTGTCACTACTTGGCCAAGTACTTGGCAATAATTTTATTAATTCCTTTTTTTTTTCCTCTTTTCCAATTTCTTCCCTTCAAGCCTCTAATCCTACTCTGTTCTCTGCTTCAGCACTGGATGATAATAGCTAACATTTATCAAACATTTACCAGATACCAAGCATTGTTCTAAGTGTTTTTAAAATATTAAATAATTTAATCCTCACCACAGATCTATAAAATAGGAGCTGTCATTGCCTCCATGTAGAAAACTGAGACGCAGAAAGATTAAGCTACTTTCTCTCAAGAGGAGGGCACAGGTAAATATGGCTCACCTCCTCACACAACCACATCAAAATTACAACTAAATTACAGAACAATCATCACTCAGAACCATTAGAAATCGAGTTGAATGGAAGTCTGACAACTATGGAATTAAAGAAACCACATCCATCCAGACTGGTAGGAGGGGTAGAGATGCCGAACGGGCAGGTCCCACATCCACGTGTGGTGGATAAAAGTTCAGGAGGGATACCTTGGAAACTAGGAGTCCCAGCCCCACACCAGGCCTCCCAGCCCAGAGTTCCAGTGCCTGGAAGATTAAGTCCTCCAAATTTCTAGGTGCAAAAACCAGCAGGGACTGAATGGGTAAAAGAAACTTCTAGAGTCCCAACAGTTCCTCTTAACCCACACAAGCCTTAAAGAACTCACGGCGGACTGAGCACCAGCCTGCAAAACAAAAGGTCACCAGTCTGATTCCCAGACAGAGCACATGCTTGGGTTGCAGGCCAGATCCCCAGTTGGGGGCGTGCAAGAGGCAACTGATAATGTTTCTCTCCCTCTTTCTTCTCTCTCCCTTCCCCTGTCTAAAAATAAATAGACAGAATCTTAAAAGAAAACAACCCACAAATGGACTTCCTCAGACTCATTCCCTCTGAGCTCCAGTACTGGGGTAGCAGCTTGAAAGGTACCAGTGGCGTACAGAGCAGAAGTGAAGTGTCTGGCATCAAGGTGGGAACTGGGGGACAGCTTTCTCTCAGGCAGAAATGTGGGCAGAGGCCACTGTCCCTTTTCTGAATCCTCCCCCCCATAGAGCCACTGAGCTGGCAGGCATGTGCCATATCTGAGACTCCATCAACCCGGCTAACGCTGTTTGCCCTGCCCTGGAGATCCCCTGAAGCTCCTCCATTCCAGCCAACTTACGGGCCCACCCAAGCTGTTAACAAGACTTCTCCATATGAATGGTTGCTCTTGGCTTATACTTCACAACTTCCTAAATCCTCTCAAACAAGCAATAGCTGGCCTCAGTGAGCCCCCAGGCCTAGTATCTCTTGCTTAAGTGGCCCCAGGCCCAGCACTAGCAGCTGCCAGCCTAGATTCACAGCTTGGCTTCGCCTGGGAATCTCCACACCCAGCACAAGTAGCAGCCATCTCAGATTGCTTTATAGCTCAGGCAGGGTGGCCCCAGGCATAACACGGGGCTGACCTTGGCCTGCCGCACCTGGAAAATCCCAGGGCCTGTGCACCCAGTGGACAGCTAAGGACCACGTAGGAGTGCCAACATCCTGCCCCTGCACAGCTGATCCTCCCTGGAGGGCAGAGGTTGGTGGTCAGTGGTCAAAGCTAGTCCTTGCAGCTCACTGGCCCGGGTAAATCCCTCCCATTGAGCTGGCCACAGCAATCAAAGCTCAACTATAAGAGGAGGATGTACTCAGTCCACACGATAGGTGCACCTCGAGTCCCCAGCTTGGGTGACAGGAGAGGCTGTGCCATGGGATCCTACAGGACATCTACTATATTAGGCCACACTACCAAGACAGAGAGTCATAGCAGCTCTACCTAATACATGAAACAAACAAAGGAAGGTTGGGTGGAGGAGACAAAGGGGGAAAAACTGGGACAACTGTAATAGCATAAACAATAAAATATAATTTAAAAAGTAAAAAAGATTAGGCAACTTTCCCCAAGATCAGAAAGTTACCAAGCAGCCGAGCCCTGAAACAATGTGTAGAGTAAGTTTTGTCTACTACAAAACTTAACAACATTCAGCACGAATTGCTTCAAGTTTTCTCATCTCTAACACACAGAATCTCTCCAAGTATACATTCAGTAACTACAAAAGCTGCTATTATTGTACAATGTCATCTTGTCATTTTCCAGTCATTTTCTAGACTGAATGGTCTTTACCTACAATCTCCACTTACTACGTTCCTTAACCTATCCCAATTTGATTTACATTCCCAATTATATCCCCGGTCTATTAAATTTGCTCTAATGTAGTTAGTGATCATCACGCCACGAGCCAAAGGGCTTTATGGATTCTCATTGTCCTAGAATGTTGTGTTAGACTATGTCAATTCATTTTCTTCTTCAAACAGAAGCAGTACCTCACTGGATCTTCCTATCCCTATTTGCAATTTCTCTCTCCTGGTAAATCTCTGCCTACATTGTAACTTTCCAAATTCCTTTTACTTCTCCACCTATTCCTTTAACACCTTTTCCCCCTCCTACTCCCTTAAAAGTAGCGATTCCAAAAGTTTAATTAGGATCCTTTGTGTTTCCATCTCTGTTAACTCAGTTTCCCTTAAAGTTCATTTATCCAATAAATACTCATTGAACACCTTCTCTCTAACCAAGCAAACTGTATGGGTCACTCTGGATAGATCAGTGAACAGAATAGACAAAAAGACAAAAAACAAACAAACAAAAGAACCTATGTAAGGACATGCGAAACCTCAAAACCATCTCCCCCTTAAACACAGCACTCTCCTGACTTTAAAAAAATAAATAAAATCTTGCAATGATTCTCCTCTTATCAACCAAATCTAAATTTACCTTGTCTTTGTCCAAAACACTCCATAACCATTTTCCATCATACCTACCCAGGCTCATTTCCCATTATTCCCTGATTCAGAAAAATTCCAGAAAGGCCAATTCTTTGATTGCCCCCTCCAACATCTTACCTGTGTTTCTAGCTGATAAAATAACTACTGAAAACAATGTCCAATACCTAGACATAAAAAGGGATATTAAATGAAAAGTTAAATGTTCAAAACTGGATTTTTAAAAATTCTTTCAAATGTTTAAAAATAGCAAACACTTATATAGTTTGCTATATATATGCACTTATATACGGCTTGCTACATGCCAAACACGATTCCAAGCACTTTACATGCATTAATTCATTTATTGCACACAACAATCCTAATATCCCCATCCCATAACTGTGGAAGCTGAGGCCCAAATTGGGTAAAGTAACTTGCTCTCAGTCTGACAAAGTATTAAGTGGTAGAGCCAAGATTCACACTCAGGTAGTTGGTCTCCACACTATACTGCATACCCCTAAAAGGAGCAATAAATAAAAATAGGGAGAGTTCAAAGGGCTTGCATGGAAAACTGTGTTCGATTATGAAAAATCATTTAAGTTAGTCCTTAACTCCAAATACTAAAGAGGAATATTTCCTTTAATATCATGCCAAATTTTTTAAATTCTAGAATTTAGTGCCATATAAGTACAATCTATAAACACAAGCATATGATATATTATTCAGTTCTACAAGGTTGCCAAAAATATTTGCTAGGTATGACAAAAGAATACATGGTAACACATGACAAATAAATGTTCTTTCATTAGCATGCCTATATTAAAGTATTTTACTGTCATACTTGTTTTCATCAGGATCAAAACAGATTTGAATACAATTTAGGGAAGATTAACTACCTTAAAGAAAGACTAACTTGACTTTTTTGGAAGCAAAATTTACATGAAGACCAAGGTCCAGTAAGACAAAAGATTTCAGTAGAAGCAGAAATTCCAAAAAAGTTCCAATAAGCACCTAACTTACATAGTCTTCAACTTATCACCAACTCCATGGTTAAATGACCTTTTAAAAGGTTTCTAAGGATTCATCTGATAAATTCATGAAGCTATTTTATAACTAATTACATAAAATTCAAAATGAAAGGCAGAGTTTCTTCCATAAAAAATATCTTGGAATATAACCCTAAGTGGAGAGGTTAAAATGCATAAGCCTAGATGGACAACAGCTTGATTTATAAAAGGCTAAAACTGGTAGCCTTCTCAATTAGTACTGAAAACCTACCCTAGGAAACTGAAAGTGTGTAGCCAAAGGCAGCAAAGGACCCAGAGCGGAGAATGCCTCATGCGAAAAATACACAGTAGCCATTATCAGAATTTGAAGTCTTCCCACTTAATATTTCTTCCTCTCCTCCCTTTTTTTGGGTTTACAATGCACCTGCCTCCTGACCACCCAAGGCACCCCCAAAGCCACTCGCACAAAATCAGCTCCCTCCCAAGAATTATATGAATGAAAAATATGCTAAGTGTTAATAACTTGGTATTAATTCAAGTTATTAAAATCTGAAAGAGATTTTTTTTTGAAGCAGGGAGACATGTTCTCCTCTGTCCAACACCAACCCACCATGACACTTATATAAGTGGTTCCACACTCCAAGGGATTAAATTAAAATTTCTTGGGGGAAAAGAATGGATTGGCAGCTACCACGGAAGATACTCTCAAATAGTATACTGCATATTTGATATTTACTTCCCTCCCACATGCAAATCCTTCTCAAGATTGTTCCTCACACAGAGGATCTCAATTCAATCTTAAATCCAAAATTAACACATTAAAGCTCCTGTTAAACTCCCAAGAGAGGACAACAGCTTTCTATTCTAGTGACCATTATTAGCACACATAAATAGCTAACTGAAGAAGTAGAAAACGTCAAAAATAGCTGGGCCACATTACTAGAATTAAGGAGGTCTTAGGATAGAAGGAATGTCAATCAAAAACAGATTTTTCCCAGTAGTGTAGTATATTGCATCATCAATTTTGCCCTTATTAATATTTCCCAAGTACCTAAAAAGTACATGGCATTATGGTAGGTCATACCTTTTATTATAACAAAACCTAAAATGATTAGTGAATTAAAATAAATTTAATCTTGAAGCTGTGTAAGCACCTAAGCTTGAGATAGTTTCAGATTCAACTGTTAGAATCCTTGAGATCTGCATGCTAAATACCTTGGGGAGGGAATACACATCTTACTCAAGGAAGCAGGAAGAGAATAAATTATAGTAAGTAGTACTGTACTATTCATCTACTACTTACAAAGCCAGAAGCAAGTAATCTGCTTTCCCCCACTGCTTTAAGATAAAATGTGAAATTTTCCTTCACAAAACAAAGTAAACATGCCATCCAGAAGTACACAATAGATGAAGAAAGCTGGTTTAATGAAGAGTCAACAAACCAAAACAAAGGAAAGAATAACTTCAAAGGTCTCAGATCTTTTTAAAACTTCCAAATATAACAAATATCGCTGCTGTTGAACTAGATCTGTTTTTAATGATACCTTTGCAAAACAAAGTATATCAAAATAAAGAATAAACTTTCATTTAACAACGTCTCTACATTCTTCTCTGTCCTGCAGACCTAACCTTGTCCATCCTTAAGGGAGCTTGGAGCTGACAATAGTTAGTGCCCTATTTCATCGGAATTTCTTCTGCTCTAATCAGGTCATTATTAAACTTCAAAGATACCCAGTAATATACACTGGTTATAAGTTGTTCAAATATAGGTTTTCTAAAACCCCTTTTGAACTCATATACACAGAAGAAGCAGAGGAGGGACAAATTATCTCTTTCACAAATGAAGTATGTTCCATCTTTTACTATCGTATAATAAAATTTTCTTTATCTTCCCAACTCTTATTTGCCAGTGAATAAATATCTAAAACTACTTGAAGGCACTTGTAGCTTTTCCTACCGAAATTTTTTTGAGATTATTTGAGTTATCGAGCACCATTTCCTTTCCCAAAGCTGGGCTTAGTTAACAAATTGCAGCTTACTAAGACAAACAGACATTTCCCAGTTCTCTATTCTCCAAAACCTTGGTGTAATTTCTGGATATAGGCGACTGAAAAAAAGATGGAATCAATTAGCTGCCAAATCCTGTAGAATTTCCACACTAACATCCCTCAGATGGCCCCTTGTCTTGGTAGCAGAGACGTTAATTTTTCATACTCAGCTGTGAACCCCCAAATATGCTGCACCCTACTGAAAGAGCAATCTTTCTAAAAAGCACTTCTATTGTCATCTCCTGCCCAGCGCCCCCAACCTCTAATGGCTCCTTACTGCTTAACAGATCACATTCAACTTGACACTGAACGCACCTTTCATAATCTAGCTCTACCCTACTATACTAACTTCTCCAACACCATTTCTGGAAATTAACACCTTATTCCACTGAGACCAAACTCCTTACATCCCTCTTACATCACGTTTGCCTATGCAAATAGTACATACTCTTTATTCAAGTCTCACTTTCTCCAAGGAGCCCCACGTCAAGAACTCAGTCTGAAGATGCCCCTGTACTAACATATGACTCAGGCTACATGTACCACACATTATTTGTATAATGCTTAAAGCTTTGAATAACACTAATTATATCATAGAAGTATACCCAGCAAAACAATGAACTCTCAGAAGCTGGTAAAATTTTAAAAATAAAAATAAAAAACATAATTTTAAAACAAGCCCAGCTGGTGTGGCTCAGCTGGTTGGACATCGTCCCAGAAACCTAAAGGCCACCGGTTCAATTCCCAGTCAGGGCACATGCCTGGGCTGCAGGTTTGGTCCCAGGTCAGGGTGCATACAGAAGGCACCCTATTAATGTTTCTCTCCCTCTCCTTCTCCCTCCTTTGCCCTCTCTCTAAAACATAAAAAATAAAATTAAAAAAGAAGCTGGATCATTTCCCAAGAAGTGGGTCTTTCAGTACTCAAAGATTATTGACAAGCTAATTGAATAACCCTGATTTTAAAATATCAAGATATTTTATGTCTAAAGAGGTCTAGTACAAATGAAATAACGAGAGGAGTAGGATTTGCTTCAACATAATCCAGGTCAAAGTGAGGGAGTAAAGGGGTAAAGTAAGTGGGGATACAGATGAGCCCAGATGGTCTATGAATTGATCATCTTTGACAGCTACATAGAGGAATACTTTTATACTTGTTTAAAATTTTTCACATTAACAAGTTTATTTTTAAAAAATACTAAAAGTTTCTTTACTTCATTTTAAATGACAAAACCAAAATACACTGTAACATTTTCTTTAACGAACAAATACCTAGGCTCACATTTAGAGTAAGAAAAAAAATTCTGAAAAGACCTAATTTGTCAGGGAACTTTCATGATCCTTACCTAAGAATTAATAAAAAATTAAAAGGAAAAATCTAATAAAAATTAAGGGGAATCTCCATCAAAAGAAATAATTAACCTTACCATCAAAAACAATACTATTTATATTTCAAATTTTTATGGAATTACAGTGTTCTCAAAAGGGTACACCCAAACAACTGCTGAAAATAAAAAAACAATGAAAAAAATCATACGCAAAATAGGAAAGGTAGGAAATCAGGAAAGAAAAGTTGCTACAAATCAGCCAATGTTATTTCAGGAAATTCGATCTGAAGACACCTATGCCGTTAACAGGGAATTAGGTTCTTAAAAAATCTGAAAAATTAGCACTTCCTCTTTATTGCAAGGACTGCAAAACATGCTTAAGAAATTTCAGATATCTGACTTAATAACAATGTATTTGTTTGTTGTTGCTAAAGAATACTCCACTCCTTTTATATTTCAGTGTATAGCTAAGTTTCAAAATTCAGTCACTACAATTTTCCCTACACAATTATTCACTAATTCCTTCCAAAAAGCAGTAATACAACTACTATCTTAAAATGCTGACATTTTATTCTCATTACACTGCTCTTTCGCCTTGACTTTTTTTTCCCAAACTGTTTTTAGGCATATATATATATATATATATATATATATATATATATATACAGACCAATCTGATCATTCTGATTTCCTCTTCTCTACTTTTCTCTAAATACTCAAGAGGTGAGACTTTAGTTACTGTAACTAAAAATAATAATAAAAATTTTAAAAAGTAATTTTATTTGAACAGATATCTGACACATACACAAACAGCAAGGTTCATTCTAATAGCAATACATCATCCACCCATCACCCAATGCAATGAAAGTCTAAAACAGGGCAAAGCTCTTGTATAAAAGGAATTTAGGAAAAATAAAACCATCCTCACAAATAAAATCCTTAAAAAGAAATAAAAGAAACTCATACTCAAACTGCCTTGTTACTTGTACTATCATTAAAGTTAAGTTTTCCTAGCAAGTAAAAATAATCTCTCTCTTCTGGTAAAAGAAAAAGTCTGATATGGGAACATTAACCTAAGGCACCAAAGTAGTGTTGAAATTTTTTCTTCTCTAAACTGTTTTCTGATTAAATAAATAAATAGATAAAAGGATCAAAGCATGAAACAGAAATGTGACAAAACCCACTGGATTATACTATTACTACACTTGAAAAAGTTGATGCTTACCACAAAATCTTTCCTAATAAAGAAGGCCACATAATAACGAGATTAAAAACAACTGGAAAAAGCTCTTTCAGAAAATCACCAGATATGTGATTAAAAAGTCCCACTTAAAGAAAAAAAAGTCCCACTTATGTTCTTTCCTTGCATCACTAAATAATTTGGTAAATTATGTTGTCTGTATAATTTGTGTACTCTCAACTTCTGAAAACTATACATGTTACTATCTTCAAAATATCAAGGATATTGCCACATTTTATATAAGAATGGACATCTGCAACTTGTTCCTATTATCTCTGAGGTAACATGTAATTTTTAAAATCTCACAAGGTGTTAGAACATTTTGTAAAGTATATGGTGTCTTAACTGCTATGCTCTACACCTGAAACTAATACAAAATGTTGTTGAATACAAAGTGTAATTGAAAAATAAAATTTAAAAAAATCTCAGAATGCGTTAATAAGTTTTATCGAATACATGTTATTCCAGTGGGATGAAAACCATTTATAAGTTCCACTTAGATTAAGATATCCTTTGAGAAAAGTATGTAGTACATTCTACTTATACTATTTCTAGAACACTAAAAATCTCTATAACCTATTTCCCTACTGTTTTTCTCTGGAACCAACTGAATGTAACTTCTTTCACAAAAAGCAAAGACAGTACTATACTTAGTGACACAAAGCTAACCAAATTTTTACAGAGGCTGAAGTTTTCACAAATTAAAACTTTCTATCACACCTGGTCTAGAAAAATAACAACACTGAGTTAAAATAGATTCTATCAAGCATTATTTGCAGGCATCCCCCTCAAAATAAAAACCACATTAAAGTAGAATGTAGCTTCACCTTAAAAACAGCAGTGGAGGAGACAAAGAGAAGACTTGTAAAAACACACTGCTTAAACTGAGAAGATATTTTTCAATTCTCTTAAGACATGTAAAATAATTTTTAAAATATAACTCCCTTAATACAAGGAGTTCATCATGAAGCAACACCCTCCTTCTTTTATCCAGTAATGAGTTGCAGGTTATTACTACTGCTCCCTTTAGACTGAAGTTGAAGACATTACAAAACAATTTTCCTGCGTTCTGCCATTTGATTATAACCGTCTCATCCTAATAAAATTAAAGATTTGCCTGCACAACTTTATGAAAACAAATTTTATAATAAATAAGTCAACTTTAAGTAATTCGTGCTCGCGAACCTTCCTACAGAAATAACCTATTCACTGGGAGAGTGCAACTGAACCCGGCAGAAAGTACTCCAACGATCGAAATTATGAACCTGCAATGTTCATGTTACATCTAAAAATTTAAACCATACAAAAATATTTTGAAATCTTAGCTCCCTATTTCCTATCAGAATGGCAGAAAACTTTAGATATCTTTAGATGTGATCAAGATCCCAAAGTAAATTCATTTTGACTTCAGAGTGCTGAAACTAAGAATTTGATGACTGCAGGAAAAAAGTGTGGAGCAGAGAAAATTACTTGAGACTATATATACTGAGGCAAAATATCTTTACAAAAGAAAAGATGTATTAAAATCATTTACTGTCTTCTGCCAGACAAACGGTCCTCTCCTAGAACTCTCTGCTTACAGTTCAGCCAAGTATGACTGCCAAGGGCTTCTAAACCTGTGCACTAGGTTTGTTCAAAGGGAAAGGCTTCTCTGCCAGCATGTTACAAAGAAAAATGAAATACGTCTTTTACTTAAGAGTGAAAAGCAACTGTATTAAACACGTTCCTACTAGAACAAATTAAATGTAAGTATCATTTTTTTAAAACCTCAAGTTATAACTTAAACAAGGTTTGCTATATAAATTGCTTCCAATTCCCAACAGTAGGGACTTAATTTAGTTTTTCCAAATTGGGGCTTTAGAAGCTAAAAGGAAAAAAAAAGAAGTTTTATAAATGGCTTTTCTATCTCAGTTTACATTTGATAAAACAGACCACATGTCACAATCAAGTGACCATAATGCCAAATATAAGATTCCTCAAGTATTACAGGTAAAATTTGTAAAAATCACAATATAATAATGTGCAAAAGTGATTAAAAGGATAACTATGTATCTGTATTTACACTTGAGGTGTTACTATTTTTGCAAATAAGAAGTATATTGCTGCATGAGATCACTACTGTGACTTTTAACATTTTTACATATATCTTAAGAGCACAGTATCTTATTTAAACAAGAAATGTATGTACCTGATATACATAATCCTGCTCGCTTTTCTGGTAATTCTTTTTTTCACAGTGGTCTGATTAAGGCTAAGGTTCCTTCTTCCCATTATGCCAGTGTATTTCAATTTAGCTTTTGCCAGAACAGAGACATCATAAGCCACCTCTTGCAACTAGTTTTCTGTTGTTGGTTTTTTGTTTTTTTTTAAGATTTTTATTTATTTTTAGAGAGAGGGGAAGGGGGGAGGTGGGGGATGGGGTGGGGTGGGGTGGGGAGGGGAGAGAAATATCAAGTGCGAGAAATATGTCATTGCCTCTCACACGCCCCCAACTGGGGACCTGGCCCACAACCCAGGTATGTGCCCTGACTGGGAATTCCGTTCGCAGGCCGGCGTTCAATCCACTGAGCCACACCAGCCAGGGCTAGTTTTCTGTTTTTTAATGAAGATAATAATGACAGTGATTGCCACAAAATGCGTGTATGTGCACACTTTGTCATTTCTTTTCCCCCGTCCTCATCTTTTCTCTGGATAAACGAGGGATTTAATTTTGAGCAAAAAATCTATTTTTCTTTTGCATACATACATAATCGGTTTTCAAAAGAAAACAATGTATTCAGATACTTACCATTCTAAAACTGTTATAAGAGACAACTTCCCAAATCCAAAAATACTAAGTCTGATACTAGCTGGAGAGGAAATTTCCACTCAAACATAAATAAAGTATGTCATCAATGAAGCTGAACATCAATATAATTCACTTATTCGATAATCAATGCACAATATGGAAGGGATCTGTAGCCCACATATAACCTGCATATAATCAAAATGTCACATATTTGCTTGTGGAGTTTCACAGATGAATTTGGTTGTGTGCCAGATTTATCTTATTTTGAAATGCCAAGGCTAACATTTGTTAGTATAATTAGAGCCCACAGTAAGTGTCCTGGGGAGAGGCAATTCAGAAGAACGCTGAGGAGCATGGACAAATTGGTCCGAAATGAAAAGAAAAAGAAAAAAAACAACACAAAACCCTTCCAACAGAGCGAATGATCCACAAACCACTCAAAACAAAACGAAAACGTCCCTCTCCTGAGTAGCCTAAGTAAAGGCTCTTCACTCAGAACGTTTAATACAGTCCCCTACCTCACTTCATTCACTTCCCAACTTCCTTGACTTTGCAGGGGCCCACGCGGGGTACCCCTTTTCTTTCTGGAAGTGAACGTTGAAAGAATTCGTATAGGAAAGAGGAAAGCAAGGGACAATTTCCAAGAAAGCTGTGAAACAGGTGGGTTAGAACGAGGAGCAGCAGCAGCATCGAGATACTTAGGGGGCAGCTTTAAAATGACAGATGCGGTTAAAGGCACGACCATACACGTCGGAAGAGGCTCTACTGTGGCACACAGACGGGGGGCTGATTGCAGGCACAAGAAAGGGGCAAAGGCTAACCCCAGAGTGGTGGCAGCAGCGGAGCGAAAAACAAGCAGCAGGACGAGTGGGCAATAGGCAGTGGGATTAACGAGCAGCAGCCACACGGGTCAGAGTGGAAGTGATGGCTTTGGTCGTGGGAGACGGGGGCCACTAGGAAAGGACGTCAGAGCGGGGAAAGGGGGCTGGGAAAACGAAGAGTCCTGATCTAAGATCCCTGCCCCAACAAAAATGTAGGGGAGAGAGCTGAAGACGAGAAGCCGCCTCGACTCCCCCAGTTGAAGAAATTGACCAAGGAGTCGGTGCTTGCCGCCACGCCGCCTACTGCCCCAATCTCTTTTCCTGGTGGTAACTGCTGTGGCGTAGAGAGGAGAGGGAGGAAGAGGAGGAGGAGGAAGACCAAGAAAGAGGAGGGTGAGGATGAGGCGGGGGGTGGGGAGAGAGGGGGGTGCGGCCTGCATAGTTCCAGCGAAGCCTCCGCTCTCTCGTAGCCGGTCAGCCCCGGGTTTCCCCTAAGCCCAGCCCCGCATAGACTCACCCGCCTGCCTTGCTTCGCTTTTCCCTTAGCCGACTCCACGAGCTGCCGCGTCCTCACAAGAGACCACTGGACGAGTGTCGGGGAAAAAACTCTTCAGAACCGGGCCTGATTGCTTCAGCGAGTCCGACCTTTACGGCTGAGAGAGACACTCTCAGCTTTCGGTGGGTTCCACAGCCAGACTGGCCACCATCTTACATTAGGGTAAGACTCCTCCGGCTTCCCGTGCGCAGGCGCACGCCGATCCGGCAGGGAGGGGCGAGAGGAGTGGCAGGCGGCCGCTCCCACGGCACTCTGGGAGTTGTAGTCCTCGGGCGGTAACTGCCCAGGTGCAAGCTGGGAATTGAAGTTCTCTCTCCCAGGGTGGATGGGATTGCCTACCTTGAGTGGTTGATAGACTACTGCCTTTCTTCGTGTTTTGCTTCCTTCTCTGCCCGCGTGTGCTGCTCCGCTCTCATTTGGTCGGCGGTTTCGTTAGTGGTTGGTTCCGTTTCCTCTGGGCTTGCTCAAATATAGGATACCAAAACTCGAGGCGAGCTTAACCAATTTAGGGTGAACCAAGAAAGTCTCTCCCCTGCCCCGCCTACCATAGCTATTAAAGGGGCGGGATAGAGGCAGATTGGCAAAGTAGGAGGAGCGCGGGATTTAATCTAGGGTGAGAATTTGATACTGAATTGGCTGTTTGCGAAAAAACAGTGTTAGTTCATTTCCCGTGTTTGCACATTTTGGAGACACCAGTCTTCATCTCATTCTCACCATTAATCTCCAGTGGAGAAATACCCCAAATTGCCCTGTACAGGTGTACAAGAGAACGGAAGACCCATGCCCTTATAAAAACGTGTTTCTGATTATGTAAATTTGAGAACATTATGCGGATTTTGGTGCAAGTTGCTCTTAGTTCGTTTTCCAGCCTGCGTAGCCCTGCGCGCGAAGTTAACAAAGTCTTCACACGTCAATACATCCCAAAGAATGTAAGAATGCACCCACAACCCCAACGAGCGCCAAGTCACAGAAATCAACTTCCTGGTTCCTCCCGATTGCCCCCTAGAATTCTGGCAAAAGTGGCGCTCGAAGCAGTCCTTTTTGTTTATGGCGTGTATTCTTCCATTCATACATCAAATACTCACTGAGCTCTTCCTGGTTGCCCGGCACTGTTCTGTACATGGGAAGATGTTGGTGAGCAAAACACAATATTCCCTCTTTCCATTCTAGCAATTCCTGTATCTTAGTGTGTGTAGGGATGAGGGGAAAGGGAAAGGAGGCAATTTTTTAAAAAAATATGATTTAAATGCATAATGTGTCGTAACTGATGAAAAAAGTTAGAACAGGGAAAGGAAATAGGGAAAGGGGTTGTAATTTTAAGTTTGTGCACCCAGTCTCGTAGTGAGAAGCCTTCATTCTTTTTTTTTAAATACAATAGTTCTTTGTATTTCCGTTTCTTCACAGTAAAGCCTAAAGGCAACAGTTATGTGGTGAAAACTTAAAATATATAAAAAATTCACAATTTACCATAAATTTCAAACTACAGAATCATAAAATTATTATCTAGCAAGGAAACTTGGGAAATCATTTGGATTCACCTTTAGGCAATGAACTGTCTAAAGTAGGTTTACAGTTATGAGTACAGGAAACAGCTATTCTTGTATTATTATTTATTAGTAATAATCATAACCTGTATGTCTTTTTCCAAACAACTGTAAACCTATTTTTCCCCACTCCTGTATTTTTTTAAATGTGTACTTGATACATTACTACTTTTATAGTGGAATATAAACAAAATAACAAAAAGAACAAAATAAGAACCCTTCCCATTATTAATCATCATCTAAGTCAGTAATGGTTCACAACCTTATTATACCCAATATACCTTTTCTAAATAAAGATTTCTGTAACATCTCCTTTATTAGCTTAAAATTAAATTCATAGATAATATAACCTATCTACACATACAATTTTGTAAATAATGCACCATGCAGAAAAAGTACAAAGAAGTAATTTATAATCCAATACTTTTTATTTCAATATACAAATGCTCAGACATGACCGCTCTAGAAAATGTAATCAAATCATCATTTGCTGACCCTTATAAATAAAATCCCCTTGAACGTGAAAACTACAAATACCAACTGACACAAGTATGGTATTTCAGCCACCTCTGGTGGACAACACTAATCTGTTCTCAGTGTCCACGGTAAATGCATTCCAAAAACATTCACTTATTAGAATTACATAAAAATAAAAAAGAAGTTATGGGTTCATATATAAGGTAGGTCAGGTTTTAGGCACAAATCGTTATAAACAGGTTTTTCATGATGGACACAAAGTAACTTTTCATGTGAGAAACGCTGGCACATTTTGCAGGAAGTCTTGCTTAGTGGCCCCTGCCCTCCAAACAACAGTAGTACCTCCTAGACTATCTAACACTAGGGGGCAATACCACACCTACTGAGAGTCATTCATTGGTGGAGGCGAGGGATTTTCAACCTTTTTCATCTCTTGACACACAAACTAATTATTAAAATTACCCAGCCAGCCAGACAATGTATTATATTTTTTGCCAGTCTGACCAAAAAAATAGGTATAATTTTGATTCATCCACACTGGGCGGCTATTGTTGTGTTGGCCGTTGTCATTTTTTTATCTGAAAACGTAAGGGAAGAGAGGTCAGCGGCCCTGACTAAGTAGTCAGGTATTGCATGTTTTAAAAATTCTTGTGGTACACCAGTGTGCCTCTTGCAAAACACCAGCTGAAAATCACTGGTGAAGACAAACATTTCCTAGGTTGCCAACCAATCAGTGACAGTCACTACCCTCTAAGGCCAATGCTTATTTTACTATACTATATTACCAGTCTTTCATATATTATATGTATATATATGTGTGCCTATATATTTCATATAAACATCTGTGTAACAATTCTCGTGTAATTTTGAAAGTTAATTAACATGATGTTCTATTACCTAGCTGTCTAGTGATTCCTCAGTGTAGGACATCTATTCACTTAATAAATGTTCTTTACATTTAAGCATTGTGCTTAGTGCTGGTGGTACAGCCAACACTGACCTCATAAAGCGTGGCACCTAGTGAAAAAGGTAGAAATGAAATAATCAGACATATAAATGTAATTTCGTACGTATAATTATAACTGATGATAAGTACTACAAAGGTGTTTACAAGATGTTATAAGAGTATTTAAGAGGGGCACCTAATTTAGATTGGTGGGGAAGAGGAAGATAGTCAAGGAAGATCTTTACAGGTTAAGAGTAGAAAATATGCAGGAACCATACAGTGGAAAAAAATTTAGAACTAGTGTGGGCTATGGTGAGCAAGGGTGGAAGTGGTATAAGATGATTTTAAAGAGAACTTGCAAGGGTTGCAAAATCAATCAATCAATCAATCAATCAATAAGAGAAAGGGTAACAATGATATACTGACCTGAAACAATGTCCATGATACATTATTAGGTAAAGAATAAGTAAATAACAACATGACATACCGTATGTAATGTAATCATCTTTTTAGAAATTAAAAAGGAACCAATAAAAATAATTGGATATATTTCTGTATAGCACAGAAAAAAGAATGGGAGAATACACACACATCAAATTTTAGCATGTTGTTGGTTACCTTGGGGGATTGCAATTGGAAAGGGATGGAGGGAGAAGATAACTTTTTCTTTATAAGCTGCTGTGTTGATTTATTGTGTGTATGAATTAGTTTTATATATATTTTTTAAATAGATCACTGCTGTGTGGAGAATGGGTAGGAGAAAAAGAATGAAAATGGAGGAACTGATTAAGAGAACATTTCAGTTATCCAGATGTTGGTTCTAATTATGGTGGCACTGAAGATAGAAAAGAAGTGATGAATTCAGATCTATTTTTTGAGATCGAAACTGTGGGACTTTGTGATGAACCGGATAATGGAGACATTCTCATGAATGGCCTTCAGCTTTTCTGACTTAAACAGCCTTGTAAATGGCAGCTCCTTTAGTAAAAGGAGAATGGCGAATACCGAAATAATAACAGCAGAGAGTAGGAAAACAGCTTCATCATAAAAACAACAAGATTTCAGGGAAATAATGATTGTCCATTTGGGATTGGTGAACTTGAAAATCATGGCGGTGCGCCCTGACTGGTGCGACCCAGTTGGTTGGGTGTCATCCCCCAAAGCAAATGTGGCTGGTCCAATTCCTGGGCAGGGCACATGCCTGGGTGAAAGGCCTGCCCCCCATCGGGGAGCATGAGTCACAGCCAACCGACCGATATTTCTCTCACACGTTGATGGTTCTCTCCCTCTCTCTCTGCTGTCCCCTCTCTCTATGAATAAATAAGTTGATTTTTTTTTAAATCATGGCTATAGTGTTTTGCCCAACTTACCGATTTTTTTTTACTACTTATCTGCTTGGGTTTTGGTGTAGGAGCAGCACCTGGCTGTGTTTATCTAGGCTAGAGAAGGAGAAGGAAACCAGGGGAAGGTTAATGGGCAACCAAATTCATGGGTTGTTTCCCATATTTTCAGCCTGCATAAAGTATATACACATATCAATACTTTTAATCAATAAAATTTTCAAGCTATTTTTGAGATATAGTCTCAAATGTAGATCTACTGGGCCAAAGGAAATGATCAGTTTTATGGCCTTTGTTATGGCCAGATTAATATTCATTTACTATTATTATTAACATTTAATATTTTGATAAATTTAGTATTTAACAAATAAAAATTTAATAAAAATCATACTATTAATACCTAAAAATTTAGGTATTAATTGATTATTTAAAAATATTTAGTAAAAATATTGATAATTGTATAAATTTATCAATAAAAACTGATAAAATTTAGGTAAAATTGATTATTTAATAAATATTTAGTATTCATAATAAATGAATATTTTAACATTTTATTTATTTTATTTTTAGACAGAGGGGAAGGGAGGGAGAGAGGGAGAGAAACATGAGTGCGTGGTTACCCCTACTGGGGACCTGGCCTGCAACCCAGGCATGTGCCCTGACTGGGGAATTGAACTGGCGACACTTTGGTTCACAGGCCGACGCTCAATCCACTGAGCTTACACCAACCGGGGCAAATATTCATAATAAATGAATATTAACGTAACTTTATTTGTGGAGCTTTTTTCCCTAAAAATCCATTTCCTTTGAGTTTTACCATTGTTTATGGGAGAAACTCACTCCCAGAAACTCAGTTCTTCTCACCGACGCAGCGAAGGATTACAGGCCAGTGGACCTACTAGTGTGCAAGCAAAGCTTATTAATGCTAAGTTCTAATAGGATAACAAAGCAAGGGTGACTAGAGCAGGGGTGGCAAAAGTAGGGTGGCCAGGGGACAGATAGCCAGCACCCAGGTGGCCAGGGACCACGTGGCTAGAAGCCAGGTAGCCAAAAGGGGTGGCCAATGCCCCTCCCACCCCCTACCAGAGGCCAGCTGTCCAGGGGTCCCCTGGGTGTCAAGAGAGCCACAAGGCCAAGAGAAGAGAGTCCTGAGAATTTATACAGTCGGTTGTGTGGGGGTGAAGAAATTATATTTTGATTGACAGGTAAAGGTGGCGCCAGCCTCACAGGAGAGACATGACTACCTAAACGTAGGTATGGGTAGAAGTCTGTTAGCCTGAATCTTTATCTTGCTCTGGACTCTTATTTGTTCATTTTGTATACTTGATAGGAGGCAGGCAGTTAACTAAAGTTGTCTTAGGGGTTTTTTTCTTTGGCCACTGTAGTCCCCCTCCACTTCTCCTTCCAGACCTTGGGGTGAATACACAGTCTCAAGGTTTTCCTTTTCCCAGTTAGTGGAAATGATACACACAGACTTTCAAGGGCTCCCCGCCTCCTGCACTATCATAGTTTCACTTGTTCAGGATGCCTGGCAGGCTTATCAGACCAGACTCAGGACTACTGGGTCAACGCGTGAGCTCTCGCTTTTCGCCTCCTGTATTCAGTTCTTTGCTAGATTGTAATGGCAAGGGCCCTGCCTTTATTTCCCCTCTGGCCTCTCATTCCACCATAACACCATTATTATTATTATTATTATTATTATTATTATTTTAGTTTTAATTATTTAGTGAGTATTTGAGTGCTAAATACTGAGTGTATGGTAGTGAGCAAAGCTCTAAGCCCCCTCGAAGGTCTTAAGGTTTAAAAGGGAAAACAGAAAACAGGTAAACAAAATAAGAAGCAAGTAAAATTCTACATGTTGTCGGAGTAATAGGAAGGAAAAGGAACAGAGCAATAGAACTATCAGGAGGGATTTGCATGAGATTGGAAAGCTTCTCCGAGGAGATGACGTAATCTGAAATTTCAAGGATTAAAAGGGGTCAGCCATTTAAAGAGTGGCCTGTCCCAAGGCCCTGACACAGAAATGAGGTTAGCACATTCCAGGAATGGAAAGTTAGCCAGTGAAGTGGGAGCAAATAAACACAGTGGCAGGCGGGAAGGTTAGGGAAGAAGGCAAAATTCAGATTATGCAGGGTTTTACATGGAATTTGGGTTTAATTTGAAGTAGACTAAGAGACATTTGAATGGATTTGAAGCAGAAAAGTGACATAAATCAATTTATCTTTTCAAAAGATCGGGGTAGCTGCTGTGTGGAGAGTGGATCAAAGATGGGTGGAGAGACCAGTTAGGAAGCTGTCGTGTAACCTGGAGATAATAAATGGATTAGATTAGGGTAGGTCTGGGTCTGGGGCAAAGCTGGTACTAAGGTGTGTGAGGGAGGCATTTGCCTTGGGAACAAAATTTAAGCAAGCACCAAACAATGTAGTTTAAAGGTAAATGTTATTTGGATATAACATTTTTAAAAATCAAAATTAATGCAAAAAAAAGAACACAATGTTAAAATGTAAAATAAACACAAGATGAAACCCTGAATTTATAAAACCTTGTCTCATTTCCCTACTCCTAATCTTGACCCTGTTTCCAATAAAATTTTATGTACCTTATAGTTCACTGGCACTCAGGCTGTAGTTTGCTGGTTTCAAAACTGGAAAAGTCGTCATTTACGTGGCCTGTCACTGCTATAACCAATAAGTAGAGACAAGGATTGAATCTTTACGGGCACTTTATTCAGACACCAGTGATCTTAGAAGACGATGGGTTATGTACCCTCAAAAACCATCTTAACATTTCATCTCAAGCAGAGCTTTTTATAAGGAGAAGAAAGGGCGTAGGTGAGAGATTTGGGAAAAAAATTAATCAGATAAGAGTTGCAGTCCAGGCTCGATTTTCCTAGTACTTCTTTATCTGTTAATCAACAGCTCAGATAGCATTTCCATGTTTGCAGACTCCCTGGAGCACGAATGCTGAATTGCTTTCAGAATGCTGAATTGCTTTCGGACCTCCTGGAGTCAAGCAGGTCATGCATTCCAGTTCCTGGAATAATAGCTTTCCACATGCGTTAGTCACTTATGCCTATCAAATAAGGCTAAAATCTTTAACTCTTGAGTTCCCCTATCAGTTTGATTTTTTAAAATGTATTCATGTAAGAGAAACTACAAAATTATCCACTAATATATATCCTACAACTAAAGGGTTTCACATCTGGATCTGTGGGCGTGTGGATTCGTGTGTGTGTGTGTGTAGATATATATATATGGGAATTGAACCAGTGACCTTTCGGTTCTCAGGCCAGCACTCAATCCACTGAGCCACACTAGCCAGGGCCCTTTTCAGATTTTTTTTTTAACTTAAAAAATATATTATTTATTTATTTATTTATATTAGAGAGAGGGAAAAGGAGAGAGAAAGAGAAGAAGAGGAACACGTGCAAGAGAAGCATAGACCAGCTGCCTCTCGCACGCCCCCAAGTGGGGACCTCGCCCACAACCCTCGTACTGTGCCATAACCAGAAATTGAACCAGCGACCTTTCAGTCTGCAGGCCGATGCTCAGTCCAGTGGGCCACACCAGCCAGGGTTAAAAAACTTTATATGAGTTTATTTGAGCCAAACTGACAACGCATGCCAAGGAACAAGATCTCAAATACCACTTAGGATTTTTAAAGTTAGTATAGTTAGTATCGGTATAGTTAGTAGAGTTAGCATTGTTTATTAGTACTGTTAGCATAGTTAGCATTAGTTACCATAGTTAGTATAGTATAGCGAGTATTGTTTGTTAGCATAGTTAGTAAGCTTAGTATTGATAGTATTTTCAGTTAGTGTAGTTTTCAGTTTGCCGAAGTGAGGCTGGCCTGGCACAATATGAACAGGACAGAGGTGGCTGGCAATCGCTAATTGGCTGGGCTCCTCTAGCCTTTTTCAAGGAGTCCACCGTACGAAGCACTCGAATCACCCAAATATTATGAAGTGATTCGAGGTGACCGCCACCAGGGAAACACTATTCCTCTCTATGGAGCACGCGAGCAGAGGAGACTTGTTTGATTACCTGGAGGACCACAGCCACATCACTGAAAAGGAGACCTGAACCACATTCTGGCATCTGGTGTCAGCGGTGCAGTACTGCCGCCACAGGGGCATTGTCCACCGGGGCCTGAAGCCAGGGAACATACTTTTAGATGCTGAGCTGAATGTAAAACTTGCAGACTTTGGTCTCAGTGAATTTATAGGCAGTATGCTGAGCGTGTTCTGTGCCGCCCCAGTGCCATTCCTGCGCCAAATCCGCGACGACCCCAGAGTTGATACATAGAGCCTGGGAGCAGTTCTGTACAGGATGGTGACAGGGATCCAGAAGTTTGTGGGAACCGAAGCAGCAGATACTGAGTGGGCACTGCCATGTCCCATATGTCATGTCTATAGAATGTCAAAAACAATTTCGCTCTTTTCAGTTTATTGCATGAAGGAGTTCTTACTCTAGTCCAAGTTAAAAGCAGATCCCAAATGGTTCCGTTATACAAGCTGTGAGGTTTTTAAACTCGTGACAAGGCACAGAAGGAGGGAAATTGTACTCATTGCAAGGAGATCCTCACTTAAGCTTCAGCGAGCCAAAAGCACGTAAAACCCATGAATCTTCCGCTAGTCGTCCTTAGCCAGTCCAGTCTCTACCAGGAACTGGCACATGTTCTTGTGTTGGCTGTGCTGTAGCTGAATCCCTTCTCCATGTTCTGCAGGACCATTACAGGCAAATTCTTCTTAGACGCCTCCTCTAGTTTCTTTTTATTGTAATCTTCAACGATCCCTTGGACAGTAGCAAGGGTCTTCTACTACTGCTGTTCCTCTGTTGAATTCTTATATGGATACAATTCTCAGTGCCAGTAGGAAGCAGGTCATCACTCTTACTTACATCACCCAGCAGGGTAAGGCCCTGCCCTTTTCCTGACCCAACCTGTGAGATTCAGCCATCAGGGCAAAAGACCAAAGAGCCTGCCAGTCCCCCAGCCCACCTTGAGTCTAGGACAACCACTGCCCCACCCAGGTTGGAATGGGGGATGAGGATCCCCAACCCAGCCCTCCAGTGTGGCCCTGCAGGCTCCCCCTCCACCCACGGCAGCAGCAGCAGCGGTGGAGCCCCAGAAAGAACCAATACGGGAAGTTTTCTTCATGTTGGGCAGCCTGATGGTGGTACCCCAGCCCTTCCCTCTGGCCACAGCCAGGACCACCAGGGGATGGCTATGAGGGCCTTTAGTTTCCTATTAAGACTCATGTTCTATAGGCCACCTACCAAGAAGCAACATCTCAAAATGACAACAGTCAAGCCAATACAATTTTTAAAATTGCGGACGGCCAAGGCAGGCCCACAATCAAAGACTCTGGGGAGGTCAAACTGCCCTCCCTGCATTTTCAGTGCCAAATTTGAAGGTGCTGAGCTCCAGGGAGGCTGACCACAAGGTGCAGGTGATGAGACAGAGGCTGGACACAAACAGCTGCAGATGAGAGCGGTGTTGGAAATACACTCCGTGTGCAAGGTGAGAGGACTTGGTCCACTGGACGATGGAGGTGTGCAGACGGCTGCAGTGTTCTTGCACGGGATTCACACCAGGAGGGGGCTCTGCATTTCGATGGCCTTCAGAAATGTCTTATTCAAAATACCTGCTGAGTTTGGAGGACTACCTAGAGCCCCTTGGGGGTCAAGAGGAGAGGGCGCCCTCACTGTGGGTACACCCCTTGGACCCCACCTGAATGAAGCTTCAGAGACTAGACTGTTTTTCCTGGCACCCTTTCACCCATGTTTGTGGGGGGTTATCATTAAAGCATTTGGTTCTTCTAAATTTTGCGATAAATTTGATGCTCCTGAAAGAAAAAAAAAAAGAAATACTTATGATGATCCTTTAAAAAAAAAAGATTTTATTTATTCTATTTTTAGACAGAGGGGAAGGGAGGGAGAAAGAGAGGGAGAGAAACCTCAATGTGGAGCTGCCTCTGCACACCCCCTATTTGGGACCTGGCCCACAAACCAGGCATGTGCCCTGACTGGGGAATCGAATCGGCGACGCTTTGGTTCGCAGGACAACGCTCAATCCACTGAGCTACACCAGCCAGGCTCTGATGATTCTAATAGATGCAGAAACAGCTTTCAATAAGAAGTCAATGTTTAATTATTAAAATGCATATTTTAGCAAAAATGCATATTCCTTAACAAAGGAATAAAAGGGAAGTTCCTTAATCCACTAAAAATGTACAGCAAACAGTACACAATATTAGAATTTAAAAAGCATTTTCTTTAAAACATGGCAAGGATGTTCATTCACTACCATCACAGTTACTATTTAGCATCATACTGGAGGGTCTAACCAGTGCAAAAAAACGACTTAGAAAGGAAACAAGGTGTAGGAACTAGAAAGAGGGAAAACTCATCATATGCACATAACACAATTGTCACCATAGAAAATTCAAGAGACAATATGAGCAAACAATGAAAACTAAAGAGAGTTCAGCGAGGTTGTTGGTTCCAATATCAACATACAAAAAAGATAGCACTTCTGTAAACCAGCAATGACAGTATGAAACCATTTTAGGCCGCACACAAAATGGTAAGACTTGCTAAGTTCCGGTGACGGGTTTTTAACAAGGTGACAGTGATTTCTGGCTTTCGGTAGTAGTGTACAAGATGATTCTGCTCAGCCTGTCGCCTGGTTGCACAAAGGGGGCAGAGGCACGCACACACCACTAGAGCTGCAGAGTGTAAGTTCAAAATAAGATTGAGTGGGGAAAACATACCGGGGAACCTACTAGGCATTATCCTGTAGGCACATGCTTAAGCCTGGTATAAACAGACTAGGCATACCCCCACAAGGCGCGGGGGTCACCGGGGAATCGTCCATACTCCTGTGACGTTAAACTACTTACAGAGAATGGGAAGTGGGGAGTATCTAGGCAATTGTGTGACAGCGAGAACCTCCTGATTGGGGAAATGGCCTGTTAGGGGAGCTTAGCTTCTGGAGCTCAGATTCTGATAATCGCTTTTTTTTTTATTTTCTGTGGCGATAACTCAGATCTGCTGAGCTAGCTTCTTGCTAGGCTACATGTATGCTTAGCAATTGCCACAAAAGTGCTGTGTTCACAAACTACTCCCAAAATTCAGTGACTTAAAAAATTGTCATTTGCAAAGAACCTATATGCGTGACACATAGACACAGACAACAGTGTGTGATGGCCAAAGGGAAGAGGAGGTAGGGTCTGGGTGGAGGTGGGCACAAGAGGGGAAATGGGGACATCTGTAGTCGTGTCAACAACAAAAATTAAGTTAAAAATAAAAAAAATTTAAATTAAAAAACATATTATTTTCTCTCATGTAACTGTAGGTCAGCCGGGGGGTCATCGTATCTAAGCTGGGCTCCTGGGGGTGGCCATGCTTCCGGCTGCACCTCCAGCTGGTGTGGGCTCCCCTGTGGGTTAGGCTCAGGATTGCTTACACCTGTGCTCATTCTGGGGCCCAGGCTGATGGGGCAGCAGCTTCCCGAGGAAGGTTCCCATGGCAATGGCAGAGATGCAGGAGGACGAGCCCAGATATGCAAGCACATTTGAAGCCTCCCCTTGCACCACGTTTGGCATAATCTCAGGAGTCAAAGCAAGTTACATGGCCAAGTACAACATCAAAATATCTGGGAAGTAGGTGGTTGAATAGAGGTTGAGTGGACTGAGTATTGGCTGAATTATTACTTTATCTGCCACAGTATTGGAAGAGGGACAGGAATGAATCTCCGGGACCATCCAGATTTGTCTCCCTTCGCTCCATATCCTGGCTCTTGGGGCTAATTATCCTTTATCGTTTCACTAAGACAACTGAAAAGAAGGTGGATAAATACCAGAAGCATTTCCTAAAAAGCACCAAAGACACAATAACATAGGAACCTTGACCTGGGAGAGAATTGCGGCTTAAAGAGATGACATGAAGCCATTTCTGCCCAAGGGGCATTTGTTCATTTAAAAAAAAAAAAAAAGGCATCTGAGAGACAAGGCTGCCTTTGGCTAATGATCAAAACTAAGTCCTTTGGCTGACACAGATAAATATCCCTTTCCTTGTTAAATATCGTAAAGGGCTACTGCTTTTCCCCCGAGGCCATTTGCTAATTCGAGGGGAACAGCTGAAAAATGGAGTGGCTTTATAGACACATGGGAGTTGGAATGCAACGTATCTGAAGGTGGAGACCTGCTGCCCCTGACCGGGAACCTGAAATACCCGACTTTAAAAAGTAAGTAGGTACTTTCCAGTGGGTCATCTAGATAACCCAGCTTGTCCGCTAGCATCATCGGGTACTTAGTAAAAGGAAACAGAAATTCTGAAGAGAAAGCATACATTACCCTAGCTTTGAAGTTATTCCTAAAAGTAAGTTTAAAATAAAATGTCTAGGCCTCGGGCGTGTAGCTCAGTTGATTAGAGCAGCGTCCCAGCACGCCAAGGTTGTGGGTTTGATGCCCAGTCAGGGCACATAGGAGAGTCAACCAATGAATGCATAAGTAAGCGGAACAACAAATTGATGTCTCTCTCTCTCTGTCTCCCTTCCTCTCTCTCTCTCAAATCAATAAATAAAAAATTAAAATAAAATGTCTCAGAAACAATAAGAGATTATGGAATACACCACAAGCCAGTATGGGATTACATATCAGTTGCTGCCACAGTGAACTGATCATTGTTTTCCTTATTTTTTCTTTTTTAGAGACGGGGAGGAAGGGAGAAAGAGAGGGAGAGAACATCAATGTGTGAGACATCAGTTGCCTCTTGCATGCCCCCTACTGGGGACCTGGCCTGCACCCCAGGATTGTGCCTGGACAGGGACTCAAACTGGTGACTTTTTGGTTCACAGGCCGGTGCTCAATCCACCGAGCCACATCAACCAGGGCTAAACTGATCCTTAAGCCCTCCCTTTTTCTCTCTTCCCTGTCTCACTTTCCATACTTTCTCACTTCCTCTACTTCTTCAAGCACCTTCCACGTAGCTACTTTCCTCCAGGTCTGTTTCTGAATGACTCTAACCTAGTACAACAGGTATACGATCACATAAGCCCCACCACAATCCAGGTGTAAAACAGCGCTCGCCCCCTAATAAGCTTTCTCGTACCCCTTTGCCGTCAATCCTCTCTCCCCAACCCAACGGCAAGCAACCACTGACCTGCTTTCTATCAACTCTCACTTTGCTGTTTACATATTTTCATGTAAGGTAAAAACTTGATTTAAACATTTTTTCATCTTGTTGATTTTATTGCATAGGAGTTGAAGAGAATTTATTATATATGCATGAAGCTGCTTACTTTGTCTAAAAAGGACCCCTGGGAGAATCTCATTTGTGTCTACTGCTGGGAGACAAGTATGGCCGCCTTTGGGAGACAGAGGGATGGCCACCAGAAGTCCACCTATAGAAGATGCCCCAAAATCTCCGGAGACGTGAACCTTTAGGGAAGAACCCAGTGTACAAGATTGTAACGTAGTTCTAGTCATTGGAGGGCCAGGGGATGATACTGAGTCACGCTTTTTTTACTCAGACCTGTGTCCCAGTTCAGCGCCCACCGTAAACTCATAGTTGAGTAATATGGGCATCAAGTGCAGGTGTATATACTGGGGAGAGGAGGAAATGTGGGCCATGAGTCAACTCTGAAAAAGCAATTTCCCTAAAATTTCTGCGTGACATTGCTATCCAAACATCATGACTTTAATACTCATTCATAAAGCAGGACATCCAAAGCACACTTGCCCAGAATTCGAGGAGTTTTGGCAACTTGACAAATCCAGTATATCTGCCATAATGATGCACAATGAAGGAGGAGATGGCAAAGAAGGCAGGCGACAGCTTGGTGAGCACCGACGGTAGTGGTGGGCGTCTTCACGTGGCTTGGCAGGCAGCAGAATCCTGAGTAATTTCGGCTACTGGGGTCCAGGAAGTAGCTAATAGAGCCCAATGATTAACAGTTTGGACTTTGGAGTCAGACAGGTCTGGATTGAAAACCCAAATGTCATTCCATCCTGCCCACATGAGGTGCCCTAAAGTGACTAATGCTGACTAATGGTGGGTGTCCAATCTTTAACAATTATTTCATTCATTCAACACATACTTATTGAGGACCTACAAAGTACCAGACACCACTGAGGATATGGCAGTGAGCAAAGCAAATGAGTTCCTTTTGCTAATGGATGCAGGGCAAGGGCTCCACTCCCTCTGTGCTAGTATCACAGTCACTCAGCCTGCTGGGTGACTTAGCATTTCCAAGTTATAGACCCTTTGCCACCTGCCACGAAGCTCCCTTTAAACAGTTGGATTTGAAATCTGCAGTTTTGCCCCGGGTGCTTTTATCAATTTCCTCTTGACCCTCTGCCCTCCCCTCTCCTGCACCCACCCAACCAGCTCCCCTTTGCTGGGAGAAGAGGATTCAGACACTTATCCTCGGACAGCCCCGATAATCTCATCAGAAGAAAGGAGAGTTATCTAATCCCCAAGACCAGTGCAGTGCTTATGTACCTTTGTCCTGCTTTTCACTTCTCTGGCCTTTCACAGAGAGACCAAGGTTATAGCCACTGTTAGTGGTTATCCCATTTAGGACCCAGGTCTGGGGGTCTCTGCCCCGTCCTTATTTCTGCCAGAGGCTGGCTCTCGCGGGAGCTGCTCGCTTACTTCATGTTCACTTCACTTCACTTATTCTCGAACACAAAGAACAGCAATGGACCCCTGGATAACATCAGTGGAAAATAAATTTATTAGAAGGATATTGGATGACTCAGAATTGGCCAGGAAGTGGAGAAGCGGGCTTGGAAAACAGGCAGGAATCAGGGGCTGGCAGCTGGAGCAGTCTGGTTAAAGACGACAAACATCACAGGCACCACATTCATCACCATTGCTCTGCATGGCTCAGATGGTATTGTGGCATCTGTTGCATCCTGTCACAGGTAAAGTCTGTCACTCTTCCTGCCTGCATCACTAACTAGATCCTACAGCAAGCACCTAGTTGCAGGGCCCGAGCTTTAGCTGTCCAGAAACTCAAGCAAAACTTGGTGCCATGTGAATTGATTACTCTGTTTTCCCCAGCTGTCCTTGGCCGATCCTCCCCCAAGTTGGAAGGATCAGGGGTGGTCATGGGTTGACATGCATAATCATATTTGCAAGGAGGCTTCCATAGGTTTCGTGCTGACCCTGTTTGGGCCCATTATTCTATAGCCCTCCTTTGGAAGCTGTTATTATTTCTTTTTAACTGGAGACTTGCCCTTGGTTCCGTTGTAACTTCCTTGCCCTTGTCCTCTACCTCTTACTTTGCCGTGTTTTCCTGCAACACTCTTTGAACAGGTTCATTCTGCTGTGTTTTCATGACTAATACCCTTCTCTCAGCCTTAGTCATTTCAAACTGTAGTGCTGTATTCTATACCTTTTCCAGCTTTACGGCCATTACGCTGGAACAATCTGTGCATGTTAGCTAAAGTTATTTCTCTTCGACCATCTCATTCTGCTATCCAAATGCTTCACTTAACTCTTGAACCATCCTACTCATAAAAAGAGTACTTTATTCCAAAAAATCCAGGTTTTTTTTTTGCACATTACAGACCTCTAATTTCTACTATATTTCATTGTTCTTTTAAATTACTAGAGACTTTATGTTTTATTAAAAAATAATGTGGAAATAAGTATCCCCCAAAAGGTTTCAAAGAGCATCCTTTTTCAGTGTTTAACTAATGTTATTTTCCAATCTAAAATACTTGTGGTCTGTATGTTTCGGTATATTCTTTTCGGCATTGTTTATAATAGCAAAATGTAAGGTCAAAATGTCTAATGGCAGTAGACTAAAAAATTGGCTAAAAGATTGTGTTATATTCATACACTGGAATTCCATATAGTCATTAAAGAAAGATACAGATATATCTATACTGGTATGGAGTCATATTCAGCACATCAGTGTATGAAAAAAGCAGGATAGAAGTATGTGTATATTATCGTTTGTGATAAAGAAATTGTATATACAAAGAATAGCTCCAGAAGCACACACAAAAAACTAGCGATGGTGATTCCCTCGAGAAAGGAATCTTCAGCTGAGGGTGGGAGGTGGGAGGGAGACGTTCTTTTCACTGCATACTCAATATGGTGCCAAATTAAAATAAATTATTTCTCCTGGGGAAAAACCAGAGAGATAGAGGCAAAAACTGTAATAATATATGATTCATCTGGAAGACCTTGAAAAACGACTCCACTTTGGTTTAAATAATTTCTAATTTCTCCTCTGGGTTTGATTGTCACAAAAGCTTTGGGGAAAACAGGATTTTTATTTCACTTTATCTCTTTGGAGGAACTGATCTCCATCTCTGAAGAGCCATTCTAGAACACAGGGATTGGATATCTAACTGTTTCTTCCCTTCTATGTTACCCTCTCTTCAACATGTATGTACTGAACACCTGCAAGGCCACCAGGCTGGGAGCTACATATTGAGGTGGCCCATGTGCTGCAAACAGGTGTCATACTCTGATGAGAATAAAGTGGGAGAAAATATGAG
This sequence comes from Mormoops blainvillei, assembly GCA_004026545.1. Taxonomy (NCBI): domain Eukaryota; kingdom Metazoa; phylum Chordata; class Mammalia; order Chiroptera; family Mormoopidae; genus Mormoops; species Mormoops blainvillei. Next base: position 171,074 of record PVJD01001066.1, read on the forward strand.
CTTCATCATGATAACTCTTGCTTCATCATTGAGGGCACAGTTCTGTGTGATTTTTCTCATTCTAAGTGCTTGCTATACCTGTAAAAGAGATTTAAGAATTTTCTTGCCCTGGCTGACGTGGTTCATTCGGTTGGAGTGTCAATCTGTGGACCGAAAGGTCACGAGTTAGATTCCTGGTCACGGCACATACCTAGGTTGCCAGTTCAATCCCTGGTCGTGGCACATACAAGAGGGCAGCCAATCGATGTCTCTCTCACATCGATACTTCTCTCTCTCTCTCTCTCTCTCTCTCCCCCTCCTCCCTCCCTTCCTTGCTGTCTCTCTCGCTCTCTCCCCCTTCTTCTCTCTAAAAGCAATGACAAAAAAAAAAAAAAGATGAGGATAAAAAAATAAGAAGAATTTTTTTAAGATCCTTGTATGTTCAGGTACATTTACTTCCAACCTAGCATCCTTTTTTTCTTTCAATATTCCAGTAGGTATAAATAATTTTTAAGAAACCAGGATTCTCTTTCCATGGTACAAGCTTTAGTAGAATAAATCAAGTAATAAATTGTAGAAAATGTCATAGCAGAAGTTTCTGTTTAAATGTTTTAAATACATGTACTTAATTTTGTTTCAATATTTTTCACAATTTTCTTTGGATCTGAGGGGTTTCAGCAAAATAATGCTGCAGGTTTGGAAATAAAGTAATTCTTTTAGCCTTTTTTTCCCATTTGGCACTCTACTGACGTCTAGCAATGCTATGAGAATCCAGCTTTTTAGTTCTTTTCCAAAGATTTAGATAACTATTTCCACTTTTTGGGGGGTGGGGGGTGGCGTTTGTAGAGACTAAATAAAAAGCAGAGTAACCGAGACAGAAATATCTGGTACTTCACTGAGCCAAGCTGCAATTGTAATATTCATCATTTTTCCACTGGAGGAGGCCTATGAAAAACCATGCAAATCCAAGCCATAAAGGAAGCCATCAAGAAACCACTAGGAAAACACACTGACCACAAAAGCCTAAGGAATATTAATCCCAGACTATATAGTGTATAGAGATAGATATGTCATTCTTCATTCATGTATTCGCTGCGCTTAGTAGCTAGGAACATGGACTCAAGCCAGACGGCCTGAGTTTTAATCTTGACCTTGTTACTTATTACCTGTTTAACTTCCTCAACTTCTGTTCTGCCTCAGTTTCCTTACCTGTAAAACCGTACATACCTCATAGGGTTGTTTAATACTTGCTCTTTGAACAGTGCTTGACACATAGCACACATTAAAGAAGTGCTGGTTAGATTAATTTAGTAATCAGTTTAGCAAGTACGCATTGAGCAACTACTGTGGTCCAGGCATTGAGCCAGGTGCTTGGGTTCCATTGGTCAATGAGAGAGTCACAGCATCTGCTTCCATAACTCTGAGACTATGGTTAACAGACAATTAAACAAGCGATTACAGGAAACGTGAGGAATGTTTGACAGGGGATGCAAAAGGTGCCGTGGGAGCACAGTTTACAGGGACGTTCCTAGCCCACGTCAAAGTCAGGTCTGGCTGTTCGCAGAAGGAGCTTTGCGGGCACCAGAAAAGGCAGTAGAAGATTGTGGTTAAGTGGCCCGGGGAAGCCCAGCTCTCTGGGCTTGTAGCAGGCTCTGTCACTTACTGCTTGTGCGACCTTTAGCAATTTAACCTCTCTGTACGTCAGATTCCCCCCTATAAACTGGGAATCTTAGTTGTGTTTGCCTCCTAGAGTTGTAAGGAGCATTATGTTGCAAGGGTAGTTTACCCACCCTTGACAAGTACCTGGAATAAATGGGTCTTAATAAGTATTACTTGAGTATTAAGAATTATTATGTAAAAATAAGCATTATTACATCATGAAAATGGGATAATAATATGATAGTATTGTTGTATTAATAGTTGATCTTGTCTAGCTCTCTCTATTTAGCTTTATCCCCACTTTTATGGGGTACCTGAAAATTTTACAGTGTTATGTTTTTCCAGCATCTTTCGCCTAAATCAATGGTATAACTAAAAACTTCCTCCCCTCCCCCTCTGAAGTCTAGCTTTAAGCACAGGTTTAAAGGAGACCTTTAAAATTTGAGAAGCAGGAGCCATTGCATGCACAAATAATACCAGCAAGCCCTATAATGTATTTTGGCTTTCCTCTTTTGGAAAAAGCATTGAACTTGTAGTCAGGAGACTTAAGTTTTATGCCTCACTGAGCTGCTTTCTGGATGGTCTTGGACAAGTCACTTACCTTGTCTGATCTTCAGTTTTCTCATTGCTAAGATGGGAGAATAATAATTTTTCATTTACCAAGTCGTTATAAGAACAAGTGAGATAACATATGAAGGAAAGAGGACTCCATAACCTGTAAAGATCCGTTCAATTAGACATACAGCTGATCTCATTTATATTGAATGTATATGGAATTTAAAATAGTCAAACCCATAGAAACAGAGCAGAAGTGGTTGCCAGGGGCTGGGGGCAGGGAGGAATGTAGAGGTGATGGTCAAAAGGTACAAAGTTTCAATTATATGACATAAATAATTTCTGGAGATCTACTATACAGAGTACTGCTTATGGCTAACTACTGTACACTTAAAATTCGCTGAGAGGTTAGTTCTTTTATTTTTTTAGTTTTTTCTTCTTATGTATTTTTTCTTTTTTTAAAACCTTTTTAAGAGGGTAGTTCTTAAGTGTTCCTATCTCACACACACTAATAATAATAATAGTAATAATCAAGGAGGTGGGAGGAAACATTGGGGAGGAGGTGGATATGCTTATACCTCGAAGTTCTTGCTGGTTTCACAAGTAGGCACTTGTCCCCAAACTAAACAAGTTGGATACATTCAATATATATAGCTTTTTACATGTCAATCATACCTCAATAATGTGGTTTTAAAACACTTAGAAATGCAGTCACATGCATTTGCCTCATAAATGCTGATTTAGCTTTCTGTAGTTAGCCACGCCCATAGCCCATTCATGTGGCCCGGTACTCCTCAGCCAACTGCCTGAAAGCTTTGGCTACTTCCCTCAATTCCAGATAAATCTAGGAAGCTCAACTAGGGCTTAAGTTGCAAGAAGAGTAGGTTCGTGGGTATGGGAAAGAAATTAAAATTGTTTCCTTTTTTTTTTCCACTTTATTCTCTTTCTCTTCTCTCTTCTTTACTTCCTGAAAAACCCTTGATTAACCCATTCAAACAAAAGGAGAAGAGGTAAGAGTCTTTCTTGTCTCTTATCTGGGTTTCTATATTCCTATGTATTTACCTGTTTCACTGAGTCACGATGTATTGTGATTATGTGTTGATATATATGTTAATTCCTTTGAACCTCTTTCTAAAAATTTGCATTTCATGGTGGGTTCTCAATAAATGTTTGTTGGATTGAATTTCGCTGCATAAAACATAATATAATTGAAGCTATTCAGAGCTGAGAACATATTTCACACACTCAGATCCAGTGATTTATTCAAAAGAGAGTTTCCAGGGGGTTAAAAATAGAGATCTGGGCCCGGGCAGTTTTGTTCACAGAGAATTTTGAGGGGGTGAAATAGCTTTGGCTGCAGGCGAGGGTCTTTGGAGAAAAATGCAAATATGAAGAATTGCACAGCACTGCCAGGGTAATGTCTGGGTATTTTCGAACCTTTGGCAGAACTGAATTTCTGTCTGGAATACACTTCCTTCCCTTTCCTTGCGTCTCTAATCTTAGTCACAGCTTAACCCAGTAACACATAATAAATAAGCAAAATTTATTGAAGGCTTTTTCTAAATCTCGATCTCTTGAAATTATGACCTGGCAATTTCTTCCACGCCAGTAATTCTGAAGTCGACATGGCGTATCAATATGGCAACTGCATGTCCTGACTTTTCTGCCTCAGTTTTGATTTTAAATAGTCTCTTTCATTATCAGACTTGTCCTGTTTTTGGTTCATATTTATGGCAGTCCTGTAATAAATAGTTTATCTACGTGAGAATACTATTATACATCATCTCCTTTAAGGTACTATGCTTTAATTATGTTTTAAATATAGAGTAGGGAGAGTACTTGGATTCCTAAAGACATTTATTTGAACAAATTTCAGAACTTAACCAGTAATTAAAAATACAAGTTAGGATGCGAGAGCGATGTGGCTACGACATCTGTCACCCCGCCAATCGCCAGGTTTGATGCAGCTGCTCTGGCTGGCTGGGTGGGTGTCCCCTTCCTCCCTCACCGCTCCGTGTGCTGCACTGCTCCTGAGGCTGAGTGCTCACCCTGGGTCAAAGTGGATGACTTTCTGGGACAGAGAGGACCCGGTCTCCATCAAGGGTATACAAGTAGCTACACTCCCCTGCCAGATGGTCCAAACAAGCTCTCAAGGTCCATTTGTAAGAGAAGGTAAGGTAGTCAAGCTTCCAAATCTCCAGACATGTCCAAATAAGGCGGAGGGGAGGGGAACAAGTTAAAATTAGATACCATTTAAAAAAAAACAAAACTCAAACTTCCCAATAACGCATATTTTAAAATTTTAATATTTGGAGTTGGTAAAGGTTGGAAAATCAGGTACATCCTTCAGCAGGAATGTAAAGTCTTTAAATTTTTCAGTATCTATTGAGAGTATTAAAAAATTCAGCCATATTAAACTAGTAATGTTACTTCTAGGAAACCTTTCTAAAGGATGTGGGCAAAGATTCATACATAAAGATGTTTGTCAAAGTATTTGTAACAATGAAATATTGGAAGAAATCTAGATCCTAAGTATTAGGTGTTCAGCTACTTAAATTTAGGACTTTATATCCATGCACTGGATTAACAGGCTGGCTTTTGAGTTCTTTCCACCTACATGTTCTCTGAGAGACATAAAGTTGAGAATGGCAATTTTGAAGAATAATTAAGTTATTCTTACTAGGAACATAAGAAACAAAGTAAATATATAGTATTAATAATTCATATTAATATCAATATGTCTATCTGGAATTAAATCAAGATCTCTGACTACGGGATTTTGGCCAATTTAAGTTTTTATCCTTCGCACCATTCTGTGTTTTTAAGTGCTTTGTAGTGCGCATATATTGTTGTTATAATCAGAAAAACGTAATTAGCCCTGGCTGGCGTAGCTCAGTGGTTTGAGGGCCGACCTGCGAACCCGAAGGCCTCCGGTTCAGTTCCCAGTCAGGGCACATGCCTGCGTTGCAGGCCAGGTCCCCAGTTGGGGGCGTGCGAGAGGCAACCAATCGATGTATCTGTTGCACATCAATGATTCTCCCCCTCTTTCTCCCTATCTTCCCCTCTCTCTAAAAGTAAATAAATAAAATAAAATAAAACAAAAAAGGAAAAAGTAATTAAAAATCATAGAGGCCTATCGGTGAACCTCAACAGAGAGATAAAATATTATATTGGAAGCTAGGCGGAGTAAACAAGGGAGTCAGCAGAGCTTTGTCAAAGAAATTCTTGCTTGGAAAGAACACCACGGAGAACCACGCTGCAGACCCAGCGGTTAGCGTTCAGCTCTGCCAGTTACAACCCAGAGAATATTTAAGTGCCGAGAACTCAGGAAGCCAAAATCATGGGAGAGTTTTGGTTTGAACGCGCTTTAAATCATTGAAAACTCCTCTGTGGAGCAAGAGAGTTAGAGAAAAAAACACCAAGAGTTTAAGGAGGGTGCGAATGAGAGCTGGTAGCTATGAAGTGGCAGAGCGAGGCAGAACGCTGTCTCCTGGGAGGGGCAGTCACCCAGACAGGTCCCCCACCTCTGCCCAGGAAGGTGGAAATTAAGCAATTTGTGATTCTCATTCTCATGTATGTATGTATTTATTTATTTATCTATCCAAGACAGTAAGCACCTTCTAAGTACCAGACACCGTGCAAGGCCCAGGGATTGTATTTGTAAATAATACACCTGGAACATGCTTGTAGTTGAACAAGCTGGGTTTGTTAACTTGTTGCTGCTAAGGAGAACGCACATCATGCGGAACCATGGGGGCATTTCAGTCAGAGGCGTTGAGACTTAAAGAATTTGGGTTTGCCACAACTGTGTGGCTCAGTTGGTTGGGAGCCGTGCTGCAAAGCAAGGGGTCACTGGTCTGATGCCCGCTCAGGGCACAGGCCTGAGTTGAGGTTTGGGTCTCCCGCTGGGGCATGAGCAGGAGGCAGTCAATCAATGTTTCTCTCTCACATCAATGTTTCTCTCCTACTCTGTCTCCCTCCCTTCCCCTCTCTCTAAAAATAAATAAATTTTTAAAAATTTAAAGAAAAGGATTTGGGTTTGGGTTAGGTAATTTGGGGGAGGGTCTGAAGAAACGGTGTTTGGTCTGTATTTGGTGTTTTCAAGAAGTTGGGGGTAATTATATGATTGGGCATATGAATATATATATATTCATATATATATACCATTTAAAAAAAATATATATATATATATTTTTAGTCCTTGCCCTAGGATACATTAATTGATTTGAGAGAGAGAGAGAGAGAAAATCCTCAATGTGAGAGAGAAACATCGATCAGTTGCCTCCCACATGTGCCGGGATTGGGACCAGGCCTGCAACCTAGGTATTTGCCCTGACCAGGAATCGAACCCGCAAGCCTTTGGTGCATGGGAAGATGCTCCAACCAACCGAACCACACTGGCCAGGGTATATCAATATATCTTACCTATAGAGAGGGCCCACGAGAGTCAGGCTAAAGCTGTAACTGGGAAAGAAGTGTCAGTTAATCATATGAGCTGGAGGGAGGATATTGGTAAGCTGTAGTTTGGACGGTGTTAATGTTTTCTCTCTTCAGATGTGATTGCAAGTGGTCTTGGTGTTTTTTGATTCACCACTGTCCCGGAGTGCTCTTGTCTGAAGTTAATGTTGTGTGACACTGTTTATGCTCAATGGGATAACAGCAAGACCATGATGTGAGTGGGGGGGACAGCTCATAGTGGCACCAGGTCTAGGAGATTGTATCAGGCCAGCTCCTGGATATCAGGGGACTGCTTTTCTCTTTCTCACAAGTGAAAAAGTAAATGTAGCCCTGGCTTGTGTGGCTCTGTGGATTGAGCACCAGCCTGCGAACCCTAAAGCTGCCGGTGGAATTCTCAGTCAGGGCACATACCTGGGTTGTGGGCACGGTCCCAATCCAGGCGTGTGTGAGAGGCAATTCATCAGTGTATCTCTTGCACATGGGTGTTTCTCTCCCTCTCTTTCTCCCTTCTTTCCCTTCTCTCTAAAAATAAACAAGGAAAATCTTTTGTTTTAAAAAAGCAAATGCAGAACTTCAGATTCTATTAAGTGCTATAAAAAAAGAATAGATGCAGTGACAGTCAAGGGTGGGGTAGAAACCATTTGCACAGGTTGGTTGAAGAAAGCATCTCTCGGCCCTGACTGGGCAGGTCAGTTGCTTAGAGCATCATCCAGGTTCGATCCCCGGTCAGGGCACATACAAGAAGCAACAAATGAATGCATAAATGAGTGGAACAAATTGATGTTTCTGTCTCTCTCTCTCTCTAAAAATCAATAAAATAAAACAAAATGCCCTAGAACTGGGGAATGAAGTCAGGAAAGGGTTATCCTTGGAGAGTCACGGATTAATGGATTCAACTGTCTGCAGAGCCAGGTCCTTCTGCTAGTCGCTGAAGGTCAGCTGTGAGAGGAAGATGGTCTCTGCCCTCACACTCAGGATTAGTGACAGACTTAGCCATGAAACAATTAATTCGCCAAATGAGTAATCTGATAGTAAAACTACTAATGACTATGAATTATAAACTAAAGTAGTGATTATACTGTTTGCATGAAATGGTCATTTGCAAGAAATCTTGTCTCAGTCTATTCAGGCTGCCATAACAAAATACCAGTGAGTGTGTGGCTTAAGAACAGCTAAAATTTATTTCTCACAGTCTGGAGGCTGGATGTCCAAGATGAAGGTACCAGCGTGGGCAGGTGAGGGACCTCTTTTGGGTTGCACGCTTCTCATTGTATTCTCATTTGGTCGAAGGGGCGAGCTAGTGTGCTGGATCCTTTTTAAAAATAAAGGCCTTAATCCCATTCGTGAGGGTTCGACCCTCAATACCTAATCACCTCTTAAGGGCCCCACTTCTTAATACCATCACATTAGAGATTAGGATTTCAGTATATTCTAATTCGCGGGGATACAAACACTAAGACTATAGCACGTCCTAAGGGACAGATTGCAAATGTGTCATGGAAGTTTGGAAGACCGAGTCCAGTCCAGGCATAGGAGTATGTCCCCTTCTCATCAAGAGGTTGCTGATTGAATTAATTCTGGAAAAATGAAAAACAAAACAAAAATTTTTTGGAAGACTTTATTTATTTATTTTTCGAGAGACGGAAAGGGAGAGAGAATGAGAGGGAGAGAAACATCAATGTGTGGTTGCCTCTCACGGGACCTGGGCAGCAACCCAGGCGTGTGCCCTGACCGGGAATCGAACTGCTGACCCTTTGGTTCACAAGCCGGTACTCAATCCACTGAGCCGCACCAGCCAGGATAAATAAATAAATAAATAAATAAATAAATAAATAAATAAATATTTGTTACCAGAAATAGTGTGCTGTGTCTTCTTGGGGAAAGGGGAGCAAAAGACTTAGATTTGTGATTGCCAGTGTCCTATGGAGAGAGAGCCTGGACCAGCCTAGCTAAAGGTTTCAGCTGGTTTAGTAATGTCTCTGGATAAGCATTATAGAATTCTCTTTTGCCATTTCCTTATCAAATAGAATTAACGAAAGTCAGTCCTTCTGTGATTGAAAAGAAATGGCTAAAGTTTAATTTTGAAAGCTAACTTGGTCATGACGTATTATCCTTTATATTGCTGAATTGGTTTTTCTATTTTTAGTTGTTCCTATTAAGGATTTTGACATCTTATCTTCACGAGTAATATTGGTCTGTAGTTTTCTTTTTTGTAATGTCTTTGACTTTATCAGATGAATAATGACCTCATAAAATTAATTAACTGGGAAGTGTTTATTCCTCTGTTTTCTGAAAGAGCTTGTGTAGGATTGGTATAATTTCTTAACCATTTGTTAAGAAATTCAAGGCTTCAGCCTTTTTGAATAGTTCTTCATTACAAATTCAATTGCATTAGCAGATATAAAGCTATTTGGATTTTCTGCTTTGGAAATATTTGTCTTTTAGGGAAACTGATCATTTTATTTAAGTTGTCAAATATATTGGAATAGAGTTGCTCATAATATTCCCTTACTCCCTTTAAATGTCTGTTGCATCTGAAGCAATGTTTTCTCTTTCTTTCTTGATATTGGCAATTCATGTTTTTCTCTCTTTTTTTCCTAGGCCAACTTTCTTTTATTCAAAGAACAAACAGTTGGTTTTACTGACTTTATTTTTTTTTCCATGTTCTTTTTGCTTGATTTCCATTCATTTTTCTTCTGCATACATTTAATTTGCTTTGATTTTACATGGTGCCTTATTTTCATTCAGTTTAAGATATTTTCTAATTTTCCTTGTAATTCTTTTCTTGGACCCTTCTCAATAGTTCTTTCTCTCTTAATCTTACTTTGACTGTACACCCACTTTTTTCATCTGCACATTTATTCATTCAACAAATATTTATTGATCACCTACTGTGGGGTATTAGGTACTGTTCTAGGTACTTGAGAGACATGAGTGAATAAAATAAATATGCCTCCTCACCCAGAGCATACATTCTAATGTGGGTTACAATTTTATTATTTGGCTTTGTATATTCCTAATGAAAGAGTCCCTTCTTTTTGACGTCTTGACATACTCCTTCCTTCCTGTATCTCCATTATGATGCTACAGTACTTATTTGCTACTATGAAATGATACCAGTGATGTTTTTTATCCTCACCTAAGAATGTTTTTTCATTGCTTTTAGAGAGAGGAAGGAAGAAAGAGAAGCCTCAACGAGAGAGAGAAGTATCAACTAGTTACCTCTCATACATTGGTGCCTGGACCCAGGATCATTCATGCCTGGGCCAGGGATAGAACCTGCAAATTAGGTGGGTGCCTTGACTGGGAATCGAACCTGTAAACTTTTGATTACAGGATGATGCTCCAAACAACCGAACCACACTGGCAAGGGCAATACCAGTGACTTTTACATTAAAAAATACTTAATACCTAATATTTATACTTTAATTGATTTAAACCCCCTGTCTACATATATTTCCTAAATTTATAATAATTCTTTGAGAAAAATGGTGTTTATGGGAAGAATTGTTCTCCTCTGACTTATGTCTTGTCCTGTCTGAAGGCAGGAAGATAGACTGGATTTTCATAAGAACCTTCTAGTTTTAGGATTTAATCAGTACCACGGTTTCCTAAGATTGCCAACCAAAAGTGTTATTAAAATTATCTCTGTGAGCACTGGGATTATGGTGGCTTTAATTTTTTCTTTTATACTTTCACTGTTTGACAAATGAACAGAGGAAGGAGCCCTTGGAATGACCTAAACTTAAAGGTTTGAACATAATTAAAATATTTTCCTGGTCACTTGCAGAGTGAACCTATTTTTTTAATGCATTTTAAAACAAACAAATAAACATTAAATGAAACAAAAAATGAATACCTGTTAAGGGATTAATGTCCCTAATATATAAAGAACTACAACTCAGCAACAGCAAAAAAAACACAATGGATTTTGAAAAATGGGCAAAGGACCTGAATAGACAGTTTTCCAAAGAAGACGTACAAATGGACAATGGGCAGATTAAAAGATGCACAACCTCACCAGTTATTGAGGAAACACAAATCAAAACCACAATGAAATACTGCTCCATTTTCGCGGATTTGTAGAATTGGAACCCTTGTGTCCTGTTGGTGGGGATGTAAATGCTGCAGCTGCTGTGGCCCTGGTACAGTGATTCCTCAGAAAGGAAGCGCAGAATTACCAGACGGTCCAGCAATCTCACTCCTGGGTACATTCCTAGGATAACTGAATGTGGGGACTCAAAGAGATTTTGTACACCCATGTTCCTGAGCATTATTCACAATAATCAAAAGGTGGAAGCAGCCTAAGGGTCCATCAACAGATGAATGGATGGATACACAGAATGTGGTGTATACATACAATAGGCTATTATTCAGCCTGAAAAAGGAAGGGAATTTTGACATATGCTACAGCGTGGATGAGCCTGAGGACATTATACTGAGTGAAAATAAGCCAGTCACCACCACAACAAAGGACAAATATTGTCTGATTCCACTTATATGAAGTATTTAGAATAGTCAAATTCATAGAATCAGAAGAATGGTAGTTGCCCATGGGCTGGGGGGAGGGCAAAATAAGAGTCAGAGTTTAATGGGTACAGAGTTCAGTTGGGGAAATTGAAAAAGCTCTGGAGATGGACCGAGGTGATGGTTGCAGACCAGTGTGAATGTGCTTCATACTTCAGAAGTGGACACTTAAAAATAGTTAAGTTTAGGTTTTGTGTATTTTATCACGATGAAAAATCTTTCTGTAGGTATTATGCAGAGGTAATTTTAGAAACCGAGAAGCAACAATATTTCAAGCCTAGATCTTGTTTTTCTTAAATTACAGTTAAAAAATGATTATCTTGCTATAGGATTGTCATGCTTATGGGCAGAGATTGAAATCATAAAATCACAGTAAGTCCTGTGTTCATCTGGCCACATCAATTTTCTATCTAATTTTAAAAGAATTTAAATTAACCTTGTTACTATGTAAGTGCTTATTAAATGCGCAATTTAAAATGTATAGGGTTGTGCAACATGGTTGAGTTAACATTGCCATGGGAATCTCATTAATAGAATTCACTGATGCTGTGCCATTATTAGTACTTCATTAACCCATCTTTATCTGACTCTTATTCATAGCTTATTTTTCCTTTAATTTCCATACTTAACTTTCATTGTTCTTCACTCTGTTCTACTACTACAGCAGAATATCTTCTAAGTTTTTTATGTTACGTTGATATCTTATTGCACCGACTCTTTTCAGCAAACCAAGGAAAGTATTCTTATTTCTATGTTGATAGATGAGGAACTTGCTTACTATCACACAGTAAGTCACTGGCAACCTGTCTGAATAAAGCTCACTCCTCAACCCCATCAGCATGTTATATTTTATTTTCAGCATCTCTCTAACATCTCAACCCTTCCATGGCATGAGAAGATATAAAATACACATCACTGATAATGACCATAGCCAAATTGTGGCAGAGAAATGACATACATGACAGCTTCATGTTGATCTGGAATCTTTCTTAACATTGTCTTTCTCTAATTAATTTTTGCATTTGTTTGCCCATGGGAATATTTCCTATTGTCCTTTGTTTCTGAGTTTACATCATATCCTGGACAGTGCCATAGTTTATTTCAATTAATGCTTTTTTGTTCCTGGTACATAGTTTCGCTTTGAGTATTCTTCTGATGGGATGAATACTCTGCTTTTCATCACACCCAGACAGAGTTCGGCTTCCCTCAGAACTCCCCACTTGCCTTCACACACTCCCCGCCCAAGACTGGAGCCAAGTATTCATGCTAATGTCCAGAGTACAATCAAGACTCTTTTTGATCACATAAATTGACTTTACCACCAGTACTTTTACACTACTCTTCTCCAACCCATTTCCCTGTTTTGTGTCACACACCATTGTGGCACACGCCTTCTGCCAGGACCCAAGTTCACACATGTGTCTATAGGAAAACCTTTCCAGGAGATTCAACCAGCTAATTCCTTAGCTGGAGCCCTGGTGGTTTTCATAAAAGGAAACACAGAGAACCCTGTCTTTTTTAGGTCTGTATTGGTAGCCAAGCATTAGGAAAAGAGGGACCTACTTTTCTTATTCTAGAGTCTTTAGGTACTTGCAAGAGAGATGGTAGGTTATGAAACTCTCTTCAAGGAGCTGAATATAGTCTGGCAGTGGGTTAGGAGGTAGTAGCAGCTTGACTTTTTCCCAACTGTATTCATTTAACAGATGTTTCTTGGCTATTTGTTGAGTACCTCTACTCTTCTATGTGGAGAGGGACAAAGTTGTGGAAAATTGCAGTACATTATGGGAGAGCATAGCATTTAATGCAGCGTGACGTAGAGGAGCAGGGAGGGGAAAGGTGATACCCAACAAGAGTGATCAGACAAAGGGGCTAAATGCATCCTAGAATGAGAATATAGTGCCAGTGAAGATTCAGAGGGAACACCCCATGAAGAATGGGGTTGAACTGATGAAGGGCTTGGGAGCTGGAGGGGCTGACTGTGTCTCTACCTATACAATAGCTCCCACTTATCTGCAGTTTGGCTGTCCACGGTTTCAGTTACCTGCGACCATCCTCAGTCTGAAAATATTAAATGGAAAATTCCAGAAATAAATAATTCATAAATTTTAAACAGCTGTTCTGAGAAGCATGATGAAATCTCCTTCAGTCCCACCCAGGACTTGAATCACAACCTTTGTTAGCCTATCCACGTCAATTAGTCACTTAGAAGCCAGCTCAGTTAGCAGATTGGTTTTCCCAGAACTCTCACATAACTTTTACTACAGCATTTTGTTATTATTGTTCTAGTTTAGTATTAGTTACAAGTAAGTTAATCCTGACTGTGCCTAATTTATAAATCAAACTTTATCATAGTTATGTGCGTATAGGAAAAAACATAGTATATACAGGGTTCAGTACTATCTACAACTTCAGACATCCACTGGGGGTCTTGAAACAAATTTCCTGTGCATAACTGGGCTACTCCATTTAGCATTTATTTTGCCTTAGAAATAGTTTATTTTTATTTAACAAACATGCCTATAGCACTATGTATCTTGTTTACTTACATGGTTTCTCAGGGCAGCAAAGCGGCAAAAGTGGAAGCAGCAAGGCCTCTTAAATTCCAGGCTCGGAAATTGCCCAGTGTCACATCCACTGCATTTTTTTTTGTTTTGTCCATGCTTGTCATAAGGCTCATCCAGATTCACTGTCGCAGATGATGACACAATGGCTTGAATTCAGGGAATGTAATTTATTGGGGCCCGTTTAATAACAATCTTCCACAAGAAGCTAACAGTTTTAACAGGGAGACAATTGTCAGCACATAGGGCTATAACAGAGGTGGGTCACAGTACAATAGGGATGTAGGGAAAGAAACCCCTGAACTGGAAGGGGGACTCAAGACTAGCATGAGGGAGGCATTGTTATCACAGGCCCTGAGACGTGGAAAACCAGTTCTGTTTGGGTGGTTAGCTTGGGGGTTGATCAACAGAAGGATGGGGGAAGAAAGGAAGAGCATTCCAGGCAAACGGAACAGCGGATGCAAAGGCATCAACACACGGTACAAGAGAGCCCCTTGTACTGGGGGAAATAACAGTGCTATTCAGAACTGTCAGGTTAAAGGGCAGTTGAGGAAGAGTGAAGGTGAAGAGGCTGAATGTGATCAGGAAGTGGCATGAGTGCCTTGCTAAGGCGTTTTCAAATACTACCCTTAGAATAGGTCATTGAGACATTTTGATCAGGGCAGGCACATGATCTGATTTGTGTATTTGAAAATTCCTTTGGGCATCCACGAGAGGGGGATGAGGTGGAAATCAGCATACCAGGGAGAAGATCATTGCAAAATACCAACTATAGGAAGATGAGACCCAAAGAGAACCATGACCTAGAGGCGGAGAAGAGAAGAAGGGATCCGGAAATATTTATGAGGTAGAATGGAGAGGATTTGGCAACCGAAGGAAGAAGAATATAAAAAGACTCTCCGGTTTCTGACTTTGGCAACCAAGTAGATACAAGGTGGCAAGGTTTTAAGAGAAAAGTGCTCATGTAAGTTATTGGTTGATTCTGAGATGGCTGGGCGACAATCAGTAGAGAAGTGGGGTAGACAAGTTAGAGACACAAATCTGAAGTCTAGCAGAGAGGCCTGGAATAGAAATGGAAATACAGAACTCATCAGTTCATCGGTGATAGTTAGAAGCCATAGATTTCCCAGAAGTGTGTAGAAGGAAAAGAATATAGGCTAGGGGTGATGGAATGGGAAGAGCTACATTTAATGGTGAGAAGAGGAAGAGACGTTCCTGCAGGAAGCTTTAAAAAGAAGAGCTAGAAAGATAGAAGGAACACCAGGAACAGTGGCGTCCCACAAGTCAAGGGAGAGAATGCTCGTGTGCTGATGGGTGGGGAAGAGTTGCTGGAAGTTAAAGAGTTCCTTCATTGAAAGCAAAGTGCTCTACCCAGAGGCAAGTGTGTGGGCTTAAAACTATGGAGGGGGGGGAGGTTGGAGTAACTGTGCTGAGAAAGAAAGTCTTCTTTGAATGCCGCTTCCTGCCCAATTTCTGCTCAATATTCTTCTCACTTTCACACTAAACTTCGCTTTTTTATTCTCTCTTCCCCTTCAGTCCTTAAACCCACTGTAATTGCCTGGCATTTCTCTTTATATAACAATGACTTTAAAAAAATCATCAATCACTTTTGTGTTCCACCTAATGTACATTCTGTCACTGTTATTTGTGCAGGAGAATGAATATGTCTGGTATTCTTAACAACATACTATGTGATTTTATCTAAATTATTTAATTATGATTTCCAACTGTGAAATAGGAATATAAACTTTTCTCCCAGCCTCAGTGGAATGTCGGAGGACTTGATAAAATGAGGTTGTAAGGCATATGGACATCTGCGATAAGTAGCTATAATTATATTATCTGCTAATAGGATTGTTTCAGGGATTCAATGAGATAAAGAAATAACAGTATATAAATACCCCTGGCTGATGTGGCTCAGCAGATTGGGTGCCAGCCTGTGAACCAAAGGGTCACTGGTTCAATTCCCAGTCAGGGCATATTCCTGGGTTATGGGCGGAGAGGCAACCCATAGATGTTTCTGTCACACATTGATGTTTCTCTATATCTCTTTCTTTCTCCCTTCCACTCTCTCTAAAAATAAATAAATAAAATCTTTTAAAAAACCATGACACTAATAAAATAATATATAATAATATATAAAATATATAAAGCAATATATAAATATATAGTACTACTTATTATTATAAGATCATGTGAAATTCTCAAGAAACATCTAGCATGTGATAGCAAATGGTAACGGCTGTACTTTAGTTTGAAAATTAGCAAACTAAAATTTAGCAAGTGAAGAAAGTAGGTCCAGTTATTTGGAGGTGCTTAGGTAGAAAAATATTTGGTATTATAAAATGATATATCTGGAAATTGCTTCAAAATAATATCCGTGTTGGCCTTGGCTGGTGTGGCCCAGCTGATTGGAGCATCCTTCTGTAGACCCAAAGGTTGTGGTTTCAATTCCCAGTCAGGGCATAAACCCAGACTGTGGGCCTCGGGGCGCTTATCAGAAGGCAACTGATGCTCTCTCTCTCTCCCCCTTCCTCTCTCTCTCTCTCCCACTTCCTCTCTCTCTAAAGCAATGACAAAAATGTCCTTGAGTAAGGATAAAAATTAAATCAATAAAATAATTTCCATGTTGGGGGTGGGATACAGGAATTGGCAATGATATTGAAGCTGGGCGCTCATTCTCACAATTTTGTATCATTTGAAAATTTCAGAATAAAATGTTATGACTTGTTTCACTCCATGCAACTATGTTGACGCAATGCACTTGATATATTGAAATGTACTATAAACTTTGTAACAGCTTAAAAGACTTTTGAGGGTTTAGGCACCTAACACACTACTCCATTCCCTGAAGTAAGGGAGTAATGCAAGGAACATTTAATTCGAAATGAAGATGATGATTTGATTTAGGCTCTTATATATCACAAATGGGAGTCATTTCAATAACTAGTCTCAGAGTATCTTTTTCTGTTCCACTTCACCAACTTTAGTCATCATTAAAAAGAAACTACAAGTCCCAGGATGCACTGCATGACTAACGTTAAATCAAGGACCTCGCGTTTCCGAACGGGTTGCCCTCGCCTTATTTGAATGGGAATAATGCCGGCAAAAATTGACTTCTGCGACCCAGAGCACATTTCCGAGTCTTTGTACGCCTGGGTCTGTCTGGCGTGCAGTTCGCAGGGGCCAGCGTGGTACCTTTCTGTTCAGGTGTCGCCCCGGGCAGCCTTCCATTTTCCGGGGCTTTCGTGCGCACAGGGCTCTCTTAGTGCGCCTCCAAGATGGCGACGCTGTTGGCGGTAAATTCGGGTAAGTGCGGCGGGGCCGAAGGGAAACTGGGGCAGGGCAGTGGTCGGTTTTCCAGGGAGACACCGTGCTGTGAGGCTCCTTGGAGTCCAGGCCCCCTCCTGTGCATAGGGCCCGCTTCTCCTTAGCTCTGGGCGTAGAGTCCCGCCCTTTCCCCAGTTTGAATGGCGCGCGTCGGCCCTGCAGCTCTAGCCCCCGAGCTGGGTTTTGAGGGTCGAGGCAAGGAGACGGGGTTCACTGCAACCGGCGTGCAATCTCTCGTAGCCCAGGGCCGAGCCTGATCCTTCCCACTCCCCACCCTATTATGTGTCTGCGGCCGGGATTTCGCCTGGATACGCAAGTCTCGGGCAATGAGGCCAGAGGACCTGAGATATTTTTCAGCCACGAGCGCCGGCTGACAACTCGCAGCAGGACCCCTCGTGGAGGTTGGGGGGTTCTTGCAGGAAGCGAGGACCCCGATTATGAAGCCTGCAGCCCGGAAGGTGGCGGAGAAGGGGTTCTCTGGGCTCATCAGATGACTTCTGGTTTTGCCGGTGTAGCGCTTTCCTGGATGCTCCCGCACCTTTGGTGTGTTTGATCTTCGGGGCGAGGTAGAATCTAGAAGGCATTAAGATTTGGGGTGGGTTCCCTTTCGGCAGTTCTCCACCGGAGAATTTCAGACGCCCCAGGGGCGTTTGAAAGAGTGGGTGCATTTTGATTGTCGCAATTCCTGGGAAGCACTGTTGGCGCCTAGTGGGCGGGGCAAGGATTCCCGAAAGTGAGTTGTCTGCTTAGAGTGTCAGGGCCGGGTAGTTAGCTTCGTGGGCACAGTTAAGAGCATGTCTGTGTGCTAAATGCTTGTCGAGAATCCCACCCAAGAGCACTCTTTCTTGGGCGCCTTGTCCTTCTGACTGTGCGCAGTCTTTTGTGTTGTTGCTGGTTTGTTCTCCTTTGCACAGATACTCTTGAAAAGTTGGCTAAAGCTGAGTGTTTGAAACCAAACCATTTCAGAAACGGAGCTTATTCAAGCTACCTATGTGCAATACAAAGAAATTTATTAGTTCCTCACAGGTTCTGTTGTACATTGTGTCATTTTTACAGACAGGTTACTTTCTTTTGTCAACTCTTTGTCAGAGTTCTTTCTTTTTCTTTTTCTGTATTTATTTTTAATTAATATGTTTTATTGATTATGCTATTACAGTTGCCCCCCCTTTTTTCTCCTTTGCCCCCCTCCACCTGCTTCCCGCATTTCTTTCAGCAGTTACCCCCCCCCCCCTTAGTTTGTCAGAGTTCTTAAATTCTTGTGGCAAGGCAAGTTTCAAATTTGCCTAGGAGTCATTTTTTATATCTTTTCTTCGTACCCTGTGCCAGTCAGTTACCAATTCTGACTCTACAAACAGACCTTGTCTATTTTAGTGTCCTAGTTTAGGCTTCCTCACCTCAGGAGTGGCGTACCTGTCATCCTTGGTTCCTGACACTTCCTATTCTAGTGAGCCCATCAATCACGCCATTGTCCTGCAATGCCAATTACATTTTGTCACCTACTCATACTTGAAACTTTCCCATTTACTAATAGGAAAAAAACCATCTTGTTCTGGAATCCCAAGGCTCAAAACTACTCCATCCTTTGTTGTTAGGGCCAAGAAAATGATTTCTAGGGAGGTCAGCTAGTCACCATCCAACTAGCATCTTCTAGGGGGTCCCCAGGATCCAGGGTCAGGCCCTCATTTTGACAGGTCCAGACCTCTATTTGTCAGCGTATTCAGAGTTGATTAGGCCCCAGTAATTGAATTTCTCTAACGAAACAGTAAAAGACAGATATATGCTGTGCCAGTATGCCAGTTTATTGACCTTTGATGGGAAGTATATCTGCATGGCTACTTATACTGGTTCATCAGCTCATTCTTTTCTCTAGAAATCTATATGACAGTCTGTGTTTTTTAATCAGAGGCTTGGCAAGCACGGGAGCAAGGCGGGGAGCTGGGCGCCTGCTCTCTGTGCGTGGCCTAGGCATTCGGATTCCATTGCCCTGCCCTTCAGATTAGGGTAGGTGTTCCCTTTCATATACTCTCAGTTCTCTGCACTTCATCGCATTCTTTATTATGCTGGTAATTGTTTGTTGAAGTTTGTGTTTAATGTCCCACTTGTCAGCCTCTAAGTTCCATGAGGGATCCTGTCTGTCTTGCGTAGTCCCAGGCCCTCCATAAAGGTTTGTTGAGTGCAGGAATGATCCAGCTTGACTGATTCAGTCTGTCCTCTCCCTGCACATCCACCCTTTGAAAAAATTCCCCAGTACATTGCCTTCATTTGACATTCTTCATAGAAATGTAATGCATTTAATTAGATTAACTTTCCTGTCAATCACATTGTCCTGGTAACTTTATTTGGTTTTGTGTTTTCTCAGATACCAGTTAAATGTGTTTACAGAGCATCTTTACAGTTTGGGCTAATTTTACAGTTAGTATAGTTATTTATTTCTAAGTTTCATCTGTTGAGTGATTGATTGAATTTGACTAGCTTCCCTTTTAGAGTCTTTATAAACACATTTGGGAACTGTATCTGATCGCAGACAGAAGCCTTGAACTTCAAATAGTAGTGTTTTCAAATAGTGGGTCTTAATTAAATGTATGATTCCTCCACCAAAAAAGGAAAGAGTATACAAAATTTGAGTGCACTGGTATAATAAATGAACAGTGTTAGTATTTCATATAAAATTTGTTTCACTTTTGCATTATGTGTGTACTGGGTTGAGATATGGAATATCTCTTGCAATAGGTTATAGTTAAAAAAACAAAAGAACAAAAGAACAAACTTTGAAAGCCACCAGTCTGACATCTTTAATCTCACATGTGCTTTTGGAATTCTCTTCACACTTTCCCTTGGCTGTTCTTTGTCACTCAGATTTTGCTCATCCTTCAAATTGCTGCACAAGTATAACCATCCCTTAGAAGTCCTTGACCATCATTTGATCTTTTAAAATTCTTACATTGTTTGTGGCAACAATCATACTCCTTTTCTGTATTGTTAGTGAAATATTTCACTTACATACAATTTGCCTCCCGAACTTGGTTGTGAGTTTTTAAAAACGAGGATTGTTTCTCTTATCCCCTATGATATCATACTGTTTGTTCATGGAGCTTAAATATTTTCAGATAGGTGAATTTGGCTGAGTTTCGGTAAATTTGCCTAGGTCTGTCTCGATGTGGTCTTAATTTCTTTACTTACTAGACTAGTTACCAGATGTGTCTGAAACACCTAAACTCGCCTTCTCGGTTATGGGTGGGGAGGAAGTGCTTCTTAATGCTTAGGCCCCATTCTGGTGCCAGACTGCCTGGGTTCACACCGTTTCTTACCCAGTGTGGCCTTGGGTGGGTTTCCTGGCCTCTCCGCCTTAGTTTCCATATCTGTAAAAATGGAGGAACACATAGTGCTGACCTCACGGTGCTCTGAGATAAATAATACAGGCAAAGAGCTTAGAACTATGCTCAGTGGCACGTAGCAAAAGTTCAGTATTATTTATTATTACTTATTACCTTTACAAATCCAAATGTAACCCTTTTTAAATGAACTTACAGAAGTATTTCGTAGTTCTGTGCTGTTTTTTTATTAGCTAGTGTCCCAGCCAGAATCCTTTCTTTTTTTTTTCAGCTGCTAAGTTTTACAGACTCTGATTTTCCCCCCGCTCCTGCTTCCATTTGGATGGAAAGCCACTTACATTTATGGCGTACCTGTGGTTTGCCAGGCACTGTACCGTGTGTTTTATCCGGTGCCTCTCATTCAGTCATTCCGCCCTGTGAAGCAGATGATGGCCTTACTTTAGGTGTAAGGAAATTGAAGTGTAAAGAGGTTATTCCCTCACTCTGTGTCACACAGCTAATAAAGTGGCAAAACCAGGCTCGGCTGATCTTCCAACTTAAAGTCAGAATTTACATTACGTTAAGTTAGATAAAGTGATGTTTGTAGTTTTCCTTGAGAATTTTATTAAGTATGCTTTTATGTTCATGTTTGGTTTCTATGCATAACTCGATACATTTAAAAGTATCCATGAATGTGACCAAAATGTGTAGATAACACCTTGTGTTACTTCCAAGTACATGCTTTATTTGATGTTGGCTTTACTTATTTTTTCCTTTAAGCGGCTAGCCTGTGGGGGCCTTATAAAGACATTTGGCAAACGGTCGGAAGTGCTCTTTGGAGAAGACAACCTGAAGCTGTCCACCTTCTTGACATGATTCTGAAGAAACATAAACCTGACTTCATCTCACTGTTCAGAAACCCAGTAGGAAATTTTTTTGTTTCTTGGATTTGCTTTTTTTTTTTTAAAGGTTGAAAGAGCACATAAACTCTTAATGCATGTAAATGAAATATGTTACTTGTACTGGTCCATTGATTTCAAGTTTTCTTTAAAAATATAATTTTTTCCAGAACCAGTTATTATCTTCTTTTTGTTCTCCGTAGAAGTTAATATTGATTTATTTCTAGCTAGAAGATATCTTAATATTTAAATACAATTTAGAAAGTTGAGTATATTCTAGAAAAATGAGGCTTTTTGGAATTTCTGAGTTATAGTTAATATATCTAAGCTTAGTAAGATTGATTATTTTATTTGTTTCCAGGTACACTTCAGAATTTTAACTCTTCATAATGTTCTACGAGTTTTGTTAGCTGAACTGTTAAATTCTTGCATATCATTAATTACTGCATCTTGAAATCTTTTTCATCCAGGAGTAGAGTACTTAAGTGGAGGGGATTTGTGTTTGGAAATTCCTTTTCTTGTTGTCAGTTTTCTTTTATAGATAACAAGATCATATAAGAACTATTTATGAGTTTGTCTTAACCAGAAGCGACCTTTTGCTTTTTAGGCTTTTTAGCTGTTTTTATTAGAAAGAGCCCGGCCCCGGAGCCGGGTGAGCTCAGCCCCAGTCTGGGCTGTTCCGCCAGAGCTGCGTCCCCACAGGCCGGTCACCAGGCTCACCTGGCCGTTGGTTTTTCCGTCTGTTAATTGAGGACTTGGATTAAATGATCTTTGTAGTCTTTTTTCAGGTATCAATTTCTAAGATTGTATGACCCCTCAGGTAATTCTGTACTATATGTCATTTGTTAAATATTTGAACCAAGTTGTAAGACATTTTGGGGGATAAGACTACTTTTTAAATAATACATTAACAAACTGTCACTAGCCCCACTAATTAATTCAGCACTTCATATATCCATTTGTTATTTTCTACTTAAAGACCTTATTGTTTTTATTTATTAAATATATAATTGGAAAAGTTCCATAGAAACTTGAAAAACAGTATGCTATTTTGTGTGCTTTCTCTTTCTTTTTTTAAATATATTTTATTGATTATGCTATTACAGTTGTCCCATTCCCCGCCCCCCACCCCGCCTTTATTCCCGTACACCCTACACCCCTCATCCCACCAGCATTCCCCCCTTAGTTCATGTCCATGGGTCGTACATATAAGTTCTTTGGCTTCTCCCTTTCCTATACTATTCTTAACCTCCCCCGTCTATTTTGTACCTACCATTTATGCTTCTTATTCCCTGTACCTTTCCCCCCCACTCTCCCCCTCCCTGCTGCTTTCTTAAAATTTTGTAGTTCAGAGGTCAGCAGAAGCAATTATGGAGAAGGTAGTAGCAGTATAACCAGGTGAAGGTAGTGTAAAATGTTAGCTCATAAAAGTCTCATAGTAGATGATTATCTGATAAGAAATATGTCTTTTGTCATGTTACGAGCCTGCCTTATGAATAAACTTCTTTAGGAAACAATTTAAGACCCTGTCTCCAAAGTGGTCTTTTCATTACATGACCTTATTTATTTTTACCATTGTAGCCAAAAAATGTTCAACAACATGAGAAGGTTCAGAAAGCCAGTACAGAGGGAGTGGCCATCCAGGGTCAACAGGGAACGCGGCTCCTTCCTGAGCAGCTCATTAAAGAAGCCTTTATCCTCAGTGATCTCTTTGACATTGGAGAACTAGCGGCTGTTGAGCTTCTCCTCGCTGGTGGGTTGGCATTTAACTGAACCTACAGTAGGGTGGTAAGAATTATAAAATTAGTTACTCCCAGTCTAAGGTAGTGTCTCATTTAGATTCCAATGTAGTTTCTAAGGATGCTGTTTATCTGAAAAACTATATTCAAAATATTTTGTTTCCCTTTGGCTAATGGGAGGCTTTAGTGACTGGAGGCGTTTTAAGATAAGCTTTTACATGGTAGTTCACTAGCAAAGAATTATTGGCTGCACCTCAGAAATTCTATAGCACAAAGCATTTATTGTCATATAATGAGTAAGAAGGTAAGGTCATTGCTTTTTTTGGCTTTTCTTTTTGAGGGGGTGATTCAGATAATGACTAAGATAAAATGAGACGACTTCAATAATACTGAGTTCTAGGAAGAAAATAAAACAAGGTAGTGGAAGACAGAGATAGAAGCAACTCTGAATAGTGTGCTTAGAAAAGGCCTCTATGATTTTGGGACATTTGACCTGACTTGCATGATGACAAATGCCAGAGTCGCGAGGAAAGGACATTCTAGACAGAGCAAACAGCAAGTGCTTGAGGTGGAAACAAAGGCATGAGAAAGGGTATAAAGACCACTGTGGTGGGAACATTAGGAGAGTGAACAAAGATGAGGATAGAGCAGGAATCTGACCATGCTCAGTCTTTTTAAAATTTTTTTAAAATTGACTTTAGAGAGGAAGGGACGAGAGAGAGAGAGAGAGCAAGAGAGAGAGAGAAAGAGAGAGACAGGCAGACAGACAGACATCAATTTGTTATTCCCCTTATTGATACATTCATTGGTTGATTCTTGTATGTTCCCTGACCTAGTATTGAACCTACAACCTTGGTGTATTGGGACGATGCTCTAACCAACTTAGCTACCTGGGCAGGGCCTGACCTTGTTCAGTCATACAGGCCATGAAAGTTTTTTGGATTTTATTCTAATTGCAATTTAAGCAGAAGATTTAATCCAGAATAATTTTGAGATTTTTTTTTTGGCTGCTATATAGAAAAAAAGATGGCGATTTCCATAAAATAAGCAGTTCATTTTAATTATAACAGAGGAGCCATGTGAAGAAGCCATGTAGACATTTTAATTGAAAGGAAGTCTAATATGTCTAAAGATATCATGTGGCTGCCACAATCCCTTTTAACCTAAGGCTGCATTAAAAGAAGTGTGATATTGAGAATAAGTAAGGTAGTTTTCCCATCTGTGACGGAAATGGACATACTTGAGTTTCGACTTTAACTCAGATTTGTTATTTAACAAATATTTATTTTATGCATACCATGATTCTAGGGATATAAAGGTGAATAAAACACTGACTAGTGTAAAGGAACCTATAGTTCAGTAATTGAGACAGGGAAACAAATAATTACAACACCATTAAGTGCATTAATGCAGGTTTGTGCAGGATTTAGTGATGGTGTGGAGGGCAGAGGATTAAACTGACCTTGGGTCGTACAGAGAAGTCTTCACAAAGATATGAGGCCTAAGGTTGAAAAGTGAGTAGGCATTTGTCAGATGAAATAGGCGAGCACTTAGGAGGACCAAGGGCATCCAGGTGGAAGCAGTCACCTCTGCAGAGGTGGGAAGCAGTGAGCTGAATTCGGGGAACAGAAGGGAGGGGAGTGGAGGAATAATTTAACTAAGGGGTGAAAAAGCCATAGGAAATGAAACAAACTAGAGGCAAGGTGCTTAAAAAAAAAAAGTGAAACGTACTGAAAGGAGAGCAGTTAAAAGGTTGAATGAATTAGATGAAACACAAGAAAAGGCTGTTTAATTTTCAGAAAAGACTCTATAGAAAGAAACTTCTCAATATCGGAAAGACTTCCTGTGAAAGAGAATAAAACAGTGGATGGATGTTAAAGCGGAGGACCCGCAGGGCCCCTGAAGCCCTGAGAGTCTGGCTTCTTTGAACATTGGTATAGTGATTTTTGTCTCATCGTAAGCACATAAGTACTTATTTCCTAAATTACTTTTCGACTTCCTTTTCTAGGAGAGCACCAGCAGCCACACTTTCCTGGCCTCACCAGAGGACTAGTAGCTGTTCTTTTGTACTGGGATGGAAAGCGATGCATTGCAAATTCCCTGAAAGCTCTGATACAGTCTAGACGAGGGAAGACATGGACCCTCGAACTCAGGTCTGTGTGCTTCTTAGGAGTTCAGGGGTTAATTAGAAATTAGCCAAAGAATTATAATTGTAGAAACAACAAAAATTGCTCATTAATATGTATAATTTAAGCCAGAAATGCTTAACATAAGTCATAAATGCTCCCTTTTTATGCCAAGACTGACACAACAGTTTATATGTACTTTACTTTGTTTGCAAATAAAAAATAATTCAGTTATTTGTGGTTAGAAACTTACCGAAACTCAGTGATCTAAGAAGGATGAAAAGATCTAGGTTATAATTCATCGGTCGTTTCCAGTAACCCAACATTATTGTCAAAAGAGCATTTGCCGTGTCCATATCATGAGGAAGTATAAGCATTACTATTCATTATAACTTTGTTTATTGATTTCTTTTGATTACAGTCCAGAACTGGTTTCCATGACGACGCGCTTTACAGATGAACTGATGGAGCAAGGGTTGACTTACAAAGTCCTTACTCTGGTGTCACAAATTGACGTGAACAATGAGTTTGAGAAACTACAGCGTGAGAGAGGTTTGGGCAGTGAAAAACATCGCAAAGAGGCAAGGTTTCACAAGATCAGTTCATGGGTTGTCAAATCTTGGAGGCAGAACAGTCGTGACAATTAGAACATTCTTCTAGTACAGGCATAGGAAAATTAATAATGCATATTAAAGTGTTTAGGCAGCTGTGTCTGCGAAATATACTCGTGGTTGTTTTAGCTTCCTTCTAGTCCCTTTTGTATCATTCTAGCTCTTCTGGACTGAACTCTTCGGGAAATTGGTTATCCCAACAGGAGCTTGGAACTTACAAATGAGGAATTAACAGGGTTCACAATTTCAGAGGCGAAATTGTAGGATCCAGTTATATTTATTTAGCTAGCCTTTATGAAAGGTAGTTTAGATTTTGGAATAACACCAGGCTTCAGTGTGATTTATTTATATATTTTTATTTTATACATATTTGTTTTATACATATTTAATCATACATTTTTATTTC
This sequence comes from Mormoops blainvillei, assembly GCA_004026545.1. Classification (NCBI taxonomy): domain Eukaryota; kingdom Metazoa; phylum Chordata; class Mammalia; order Chiroptera; family Mormoopidae; genus Mormoops; species Mormoops blainvillei. The sequence goes on from PVJD01001066.1 coordinate 197,235, forward strand.
TAGGTTTCTGATCTCATCAAGGAGTGCAGGCAGTCTCTGGCAGAAAGCCTTTTCGCCTGGGCTTGCCAGTCACCTTTAGGCAAAGATGACACTCTCCTCCTTATTGGGCATTTGGAAAGAGTGACAGTTGAGGCTAATGGCTCGTTGGATGCAGTCAACCTGGCTCTTCTTATGGCACTTCTGTACTGCTTTGATACGAGTTTTATAGAACAAAACATAGAGGAACGTGATGGTAATGGTTTTGTACCTATTAATACATTTATTTCTAAAAATCATTTAAAGTTGTGGAGATAACATTTAAGAAGGGTGATATTTTAACTACTAGAGTTAAAAACTACTCTTTATTCCTTTGTATACAATCCATTTATATTTGAATATATATATATATACAGGTTCCGGCAAAAATAACACCCCTTTTTTATTACAAAACCTTTAATTACAAAATCATAAGCATGTAATTCTGTAGCCTAACAATATCACGCTCAAGCACGCTATGTGACATTTTAGGTGAAATGTTCAAATTAAAACTATACATTATTACACCCATATTATTACTCTGCCAACCATACTCAAGCAGGTGTTACTTCTGCCGGACCCTGTATATATTTTTATTGAATGTTTTATTGTTGTTCTATTACAGTTGTCCCAATTTTTCCTCCTTTACTCCCCTCCTCCCAGCCTGTCCCCCATATTTGAATATTTAGATATGATATGAAATCACATTTAAAAAATAATTATATCCTGTTTGATGTTTCTGTTGTTATTTTGGGTTTTGGAATGGGAAAGTGTTAAGGCTATGTAACACATGTTCATGAGTTACACGCACCTAATTTACTTAATTGCTTGTTTCTTTACTGTTTATTTACATTTCAAACCTTTCATGAAAACATTCTAAGAGAGGAGAACTATCGTCTTTGACTTATATTTTCTCTGAAGTAGACAAAATTTTACTTGGTAACCACATAACCAGTTACTGCTCAGAACTGAGGATCTCAAAAATGATTCCCACAAAGAGAAATTATTGCCATTTAATATCATGGATATTTATTGTTGTTCCAATAATTATCCATTGTTCACTTGATTGTATCGTCCACTTCTATCATTAGGTATATGAGGAGAACAGTCATTTGCCTGTCATCTTTGGTGACTATCCTTAGCCTCTAGGAAAGGCTTATTTAAAACAGAGCCACCCGTTTTCTTCAGTCAAGCTGTCACACAGCACTTGGTGTGTCACACAAGGAGCAGCACCCATGCCCACAGGAATGCTGCTACTTAGTGCATTGGTCAGAGTCCCTGTAGCAACTGAAATGCAGCACGGAGTTAAATAGGGGCAGGCTGTGTTAATGAAAGCTTGTGAACTGGCACTTTCCAGAGATAATGAAATGCTTGGAAAGTTTCATAGGCTAACTATATAGAGGTTTTGGCGGTAGGTTGTAATTGTATCAATTTCAGGTGCTTACATCAATTAACTCATAATTTCTGTCATTTGGTATATCATTGATTAATAAATGGGGAAGTGAATTATTAGTGCAGTACAGTAGTAGACAGAAACTTTCAAAGTATAGGAAATATAATAAAGAATATGTTCTTAACCCTTGCCGGTGTGGCTTGTTTTGTTGGAGCATCCTTCTGTGTACCAAAATGTCGTGGGTTTGATTCCTGGTCAGGGCACATTCCTAGTTGAGGGTTTGGTCTGACGTCTGGGCATATATGGGAGGCAACTGATCAATGTTTCTCTCTCTCCCTACCTCTCTCAAAAATCAATAAATATATCCTCAGGTGAGGATTTAGCAACAAACAGCAACAAAAAAGAATATTTTCTTGAAGGTTATGTACCAACTGGTCACAAGATGACATCAAAAGGAAGTATAAGAAAATAAATGAAATCTTGGGTAGTAAGTGGTGTTTCCCATTATTACTAGTATTTATTCAGAATTCTGTGCTTGTTTGAAGTACCACAGTACAACTGAACTGTAAATTGAAAATTCTTTAATTATCATTTGGTTATTTCATTTATATTATAATTAAAATAGGTACTCGTTTGCAATTTTCGTTCTTTGTTTTTGGTCAGTTTTTACTTGATATTTTAAATTCAGGCTGGCTTATTTATCTAGTCAGATTCTAATTTTTTTTTAAGGTTTTTTATTTATTTTATTTTTAGACAGAGAGGGAGGGAGGGAGAAAGAGAGGGAGAGAAACATCAGTGTGTGGTTGCCTCTCACGTGCCCCCTTCTCGGGACCTGGTCCACAACCCAGGCATGTGCCTTGACTGGGGAATCAAACTGGTGACCCTTGGATTCGCAGGCGGACACTCATTCCATTAAGCTGCACCAACCAGTGCAGATTCTAATATTTTGACCCTTAAGTAGCATTGATTTATATTTTAGAATTTATGTATAGAAAACACGAGTAGCTCCTTATTTTTCTGATTTATTTATAGTACACTTAAAAACTATAAAAAATAATGGAATTAAAATTTAGGATTATTAATTTCTTTTGTTTTTAACTTGTGTACAATTTTTACAGTAGTGTAATTTTTGGTTTTTCAAAACTTAATGTTAACTAGTCATAATTCTTTAATGAGAATTCTGTGGTTTTTCATAGTTTTTGACATTAGTTCTGAAGATCAAAGTGAGAATTTTTATACTTTTTTGGTATAGTGGTCTGTTTTTGCGTTTTCAGATATGATTCAACAACTCCCACTATTCACAGAGAGACAGTACATTGCAACCATTCACTCTCGCCTTCAAGACTCACAGCCTTGGAAGCTGCCTGGGCTGCAAGCCACCGTCAGACTTGCCTGGGCGCTGGCACTGAGGGGAGTGTCTCAGTTACCTGATGTGACAGGTAAATCGATTGTAGGTAATTTTGGTATGAGAAAGAACATATCAGTTTTAATGGTATTTTGGAAGGAGTGTTATTTTTGCCACATTTAAGAGTGAGCATAGGAAGATATCCAGAGCTGTACTGAATGAAACTTTACAAGGTGGTGAAATACCGAACTTCTTTTCCCCTTGTCTCCCAAAGATTTTATATGAAATATTTTTTGCCTTAGATACAATATGTTAGAAAGGAGATCTTTGAATCAGTCAAGAATGAATGTGGGATTCTGAATTAACAATTTATTGCCCACTGCAGCATATCCTGTTCTGCTGTTTACATTCATGTGATTGTCATACTCAGGTAGTGGTGTACACTAACCAGATGAAAACTGTGCTTTCGTTGCATTTTGAAGTCCAAGATTTGTCGCTTGTTTTTATGGTAAATCTGGAAAGATTTTATTAAAGTTTACCATTCATGTCAGTGTTTTCTAGTCCTGGAGTGTCAGCTGATTCCAGTATCTTATCAGTTGTGTAATTCTAGAAGATTTTGTACACTAGTGTCATGCAGTTCCCAAGGGGGCTGAACAAAGCATTTTTTGTATTAGATTATTTTTAGGTAAGTGGTTTTTATATTAAAGCTGATAGGTGGCTAGTAGATGTTTATAGTCATGTACAAATTCTGTTTCTGGAGTATATCAATACTTTTCGGGGATAAAATTACCCTTTAAACTTTTAAGTGGCTAGGTGATGGTTCATTGAACTCATATGCTATAATTTACTGTACTATTGCCCTGACCTTGAGAGGCACAATAGAATATACTATAGCTGGCAATGGAATAGTAGATAAGAATAGGCTGGGAGTGCAGACTCTCTTTCAGGTCCTACATCTTTGGCTGTTAATCTCGTTAGCTTTTCATGCTCATACCCCTTCATAAGCTTTGATAATTAGGGATATTATAAGTGACATTTTTAAACTATAATTTTTTTGTAGATTTGAATTTTAAAAATTGTTATAAAGGATGAATTATTTATCATACAGAGTCTGGCACACATAATCCCCCCACCCCCTTTTTTTAAAAGGTGTATTTATTTATTTAAATATATTTTATTGGTTATGCTATTATAGTTGTCCCATTTTTCTCCTCTTTATTTCCCTCCACCCTGTACCCCACCTCCCACCAGCATCGCCCCTCTTAGTTCATGTCCGTGGGTTGTACATATAATTTCTTTGGCTTCTCCCTTTCTTATACTATTCTTAACTTCCCGCTGTCTATGTTGTACCTACCAGTTATGCTTCTTATTCCTTGTACCTTTTCCCCCATTCTCCACCCTCCCCTGCTGATAACCCTTCATGTGATCTCTATTTCTGTGATTCTGTTCCTGTTCTAGTTTGCTTAGTTTGTTTTTGTTCTTATTTTTTTAGGTTCAGTTGTTGATAGTTGTGAGTTTGTTGTTATTTTACTGTTAATAGTTTTGATCTTTTTCTTAGATTAGTCCCTTTAATATTTTATTTAATAAGGGCTTGGTGATGATGAACTCCTTTAACATGACCTTATCTGGGAAGCACTTTATCTGCCCTTCCATTCTAAGTGATAGATTTGCTGGATAGAGTATTTTTGGATGTAGACCCTTGCCTTTCATGACTTTGAATACTTCCTTCTAACCCCTTCTTGCCTGTAAGGTTTCTTTTGAGAAATCTGCTGATAGTCTTACGGGAACTCCTTTGTGGGTAACTGTCTCCTTTTCTCTTGCTGCTTTGAAGATTCTCCCCTTACCTTTAATCTTGTGTGATGTAATGATGATGTGCCTTGGTGTGTGCTTCCTTGGGTCCAACTCCTTTGGGACTCTCTGAGTTTCCTGGGCTTCCTGGGAGTCTATTTCCTTCACCAGATTGGGGAAGTCTCCTTCATTATTTGTTCAAGTAAGTTTCCAGTGTCTTGCTCTTCCTCTTCTCCTTCTGGGACCCCTATGATTTGGATGTTGGCATGTTTAAAGTTGTCCCAGAGGTTCCTCAGCCTCTCCTTTTTTTTGAATTCTTGTTTCTTCATTCTGTTCTGGTGGAATGTTTATTTCTTCTTTCTGCTTCAAATCATTGATTTAAGTCCTGGTTTCCTTCCCTTCACTATTGGTTCCCTGTATATTTTGCTTTATTTCACTTTGCATAGCCTTCACTTTTTCCTCCATTTTGTGACCGTACTCCACCAATTCTGTGAGCATCCAGATTACCAGTGTTTTGAACTCTGCATCTGTTAGGTTGGCTATCTCTTCATCGTTTATTTCTGTTTTTGGAGCTTTGATCTGTTTTCTTTGGGCCATATTTTTTTTGTCTTGTGGGCCTATTATGTTGTGAGGGGCAGAGTCGTAGGTATTCACCAGGGCAGGGCAACCCAGGTCACTGCCCCGTGGCACTATATGCGGGGGAGGGGTCCAAACGGGAACAATGCCACTTGCTTGGCTCCTGGCGGACTCTCATTCACTTCCCCCGCTACCCACAAACAAATTGGGCCCTTCTGGTGCTGATTCCCGGGCGGGTGGGTTTGTGTACATTCCAGGACCCTGTGGGTCTTTGCAACAAACTCTCCTGTGAGACCGGCAGTTTCTCCTGCTGCCGCAAACCCCATAGGTTTTTACTGGTAGAGGCTTTGAGGCTTTCTTTTCCCACGCGGGAACCCTGGGTTGCGCGGTCTCTCTCACTCCCCAGTCGTTCCTTCCCGGTTATCCGTATGCAGATGTGGGACTGCTGGCGCCTGGTCTGCCAGGTGCTGCCTTGTGGCGGGTCCCTTCACCCCTCCTACCAGTCTGAGTGATTGTTTCTTCTTTAACTCCTTGGTTGTCAGACTTCCGTACAGTTCGATTTTCTGGCAGTTCTGGGTATTTTTTGTTTTTAAGTTTTTTGTCCTTCTTTTGGTTGTGCAAGGAGACAAAGTATATCTACCTACGCCTCCATCTTAGCTGGATGTCCCAGGGTCCTATTTATTTTTAGACAGAGGGGAAGGGAGGGAGAAAGGGAGAGAAATGTCAGTATGTGGTTGCCTCTCAGGCACCCCTACCGTGCACCTGGCCCACAACCCTGGCATGTGCCCTGACAGGGAATGAAACCGGCCATGCTTTCATTCGCAGGCCGGCACTCAGGCCACTGAGCCACACCAGCCAGGGTTAACGCCCCTTTTTTATTACAAAATCTTTTATTACAAAATCATAAGCATGTAATTCTGTAGCATAAAAATATCATAGTGAAGCACACCGTGGGACATTTTAGGTGAAATGTTCAAATTAAAACTATAAATTATTATACCCATATTATTCAGCTATACTCAAGCAAGCATAACTTCTGCTGGACTCTGTATATTGCAGAAGTGGGCATTTCTTGAAATAATAAGAGACTTTGTAACAGAAATCTGAATTTTAAAACATTAGTTGCTACTCTCTTCATAGACTTCTTAAAATTTTATCAAACATGTTTATTACATTATTTTACAAAGGGTATGTTTGGAATTGTGCTAAACTTTTACAAAATTTGAGTATACCGATGTTATCATTAAGACTCAATTTACATTAAGCTATTAATGCCACTTATACCTAAATAAGTCTTCCATAAATAGTCCTTGAATTTACCATCATGCAGTTTTAATTCCAACATTTATGAATTCCAGTGAAATTTGGAAATTTCAGTGAAATTTATTATTATTTACCTAATTGGTAATTTCAGTGGTTATTATTACTCATCATAAGAATTAAGAAACTATTTTGCTCTCAAGGAGTTTGTACGGAATGGGTAGATATGTAGGTTTTATTTCAAAATGCAAAACAGAACATAAACTGAAAGAAAAGTCCATCTGTTTTCCTCTGGTTGAAATTTTCCTGGTTTATATCTATTCCTGACCCTTTCCAAGGCAATGAAAATACTTTCAGTAGCTCACTATGTGTTTATATTTGTTCCCTGTGACAGTCAAGCAGAATAAGCTATTTTCCACAGCCAGATTACCACAAATTTACCTAGCAGTTTTATGTGTAAAATTTGAAAGAAGTAATCAACAATGTATTTCTTGATGGAAGGATACAACCTCACCTAAGACTTACTATAACCAAGAAAATTGAATGTAAGTCAAATCAAGTCTCTCTAGATAAATGTACCAATTTTTAGCATATCCAGAGGACAGAAAATATGTTAACTATACCATTGGGATGCATGTCACGCCACATTGTGGGAAATCTACAGGATAAAAGTCCCAGTTTCTTCAGCAAATGAAGGACAATGGAAATATTTTAAAGATGTAGGAGTAGCCCACAGATGTATCAGTTAATTGCAATTATAGTTCTTATTTGGACCTGATTCAAGCAATCAAATTGCACAAAAGATAAAAAGCAAAAAACAAAACCAAAATCTTTCATAACATTTATGAGACAGCTGTAAATTTGACTACTGTCTGGATATTTGATATTAAGGAATTACTTTTTAAGATATGATAATGGTATTGTGTGTGTATATGGTTTACTTCCTTTTTTAAGTATCTTTGAGTTGTATGCTGAAATACAGGTGAAATGTTATTGTCTGGAATTTGCTTGAATCTAATTTTGGCGGAGAGGGGGGTTCATGGAGACCCAGATGAAATGAGATTGGCTGTAGTGGGCAATATTGAAGCTAGGTCATGGGTATGTAGAGGTTCGTTTGTTTGTCTTTTCGGTTTTTTCGTTTTTGTTTGTTTGTTTGATAATCTGAAATTCCCAAACAAAAAGCTAAAAAAATTACAAGTAGGTCAGTTTATTTTGAGGTTAAGATTTGTTTTTCAATTTTCGCTACTTGATTACCCAATTGGTAGTGTTCCTGAGGTGACTGTGTTCAGGTTTTGGTCTCACTTCCTGGCTGTGAAGACTCTGAATGATCTGGATCATTTTGTTATTGAGTTTAAAGTCTTAGCATCATTTTCAGATGTTAATGTTTTAATAGCAGCTCCCTGACTACATCAGTGTTACGTCATATATCTCGGAAGTAATTTTTTATCCTTCATGATGTTACTGTGAAGAGCATGTTGTTTTCTCAAGTGCTTTTTCAGTACTTCGTTGGGGTTTGTGAGTCAATTAGAGTTAAACCCAGTCTTATTTTGTGCATAGCACATGCTAGGAGGTTGAGCAATTGTAAAACATCAACAGAATCTTACGATATACTGTAATCTAGGTTACCTTTTACTTTTTAAAGATTTTGTTGTCTAGTTTAATAATTTTTCTTCCATGTGCTATTTTTCTAAATACATTTCTAGCCCTCGCTGAATTCACAGAAGCAGATGAAGCAATGGCAGAGCTTGCAATTGCTGACAACGTTTTCCTCTTCCTCACTGAATCCGTAGTGGTGTCAGAAAACTTCTATCAGGAGGAATTTTATATTCGTAGAATCCACAATCTCATCACAGATTTCCTTGCACTTATGCCAATGAAGGTAGGTGAAATAACTGAGGATGAGTAAAAAACGTAGTAGGAGAACTTAATAAAATAGTTTAAAACTGATCAGTGAAACTAACATGTTTTAGAAACTAATAAAATCTTTTAATATAGACTAAAATTTGACAGTAGCTGTGTTACAGCTTGTGAATTAGTTTGTGATTTATGAAAATGAAATAATAAAACCTGTTAACTGAGAATAAGCTAAAAGAAATATTTCACATTGAGAGTGGTTTATAATGAAATGAGAAATTAGTAGTTAATGAAAATGCTTGTATGGGTAGAAAATTATTAACGCCATGTTACCCTAGGGATTGATGCTAACTTGCCTTACTTATATTTCTGTGCATGATTTGGAAGCAATAGTGGAAAATCTCATTTCACAGATAATTGTTTAGACTCTTAATTATAGTATATAAATGGGCTTCTGCATCGATACAGGTAACTTAATGGATTAAAGAAATTAATGCAAATGTTACTTTTGAATCAAGGGTTTGATCCAGAAAAGGATTCTTAGAGCCATTTCAGACAGATCCTTCATAGCATATGCTCTGGGTGCCGTATTGTTCCAAGAAAGCCATCAAAATGGTAGCGGGAAATAAAAGAGGGAGTAAAGTCCTACAAAATCACCTTCTGTGTGTATATTTAAAAGAGCACTCTTAAACGATCTACAGTGTAATACTGTTGTGTGGTTCTGGTACCATACCTCTTGAAAAACATGAAGTAAATGGAAAAAGTGCCCATATGGCAACAATCAAGGAATGAAGTGCTTATGCATTATTTAATGAATCATCTTTGAGTTTCTCATGTTTCCGGGTACTGTGATAGGAGTTGTGAAGAAGACAAATAAGCAGGAGACTCATTTCCCTGCCAGCAAAGAATTTATAACCTAGTTGGCGAGATAAGATGTATATACAGAAAAACATAGGTAGTAACAGTAAGTAAATGAGAGGCATAGACAGTAAGTTACTATGGATTTATTTAAGCTAAGGGTAGCTCACTCAGGACTAGAATAGTCAAAGAATATGTAACAGATAACTTGACCCCTCATCAGCCTTGAAGGACTTGATAGATTAACATCACAGATTGTTGGAATAGGAAGAGGGCTGCTAATCCTCTCATTTTACATCTGCGGAAATGAAGCCTTCAAAAGGTTAAGGCTTAATATTTTTCCTAATTAGCCGTAGAGATGGAACTTAGGTTATGGAATGATAATGGTATCTGGAAATGAAGGATGAAAGTATTTGAATAAATAAAATCATAAATGGCTTGGATAGGGTAAACTAGTCATACAATTCTGGGATACTAGAATTTTTAAAAATAGGTATAGGATGATTCTTGAATGAGCTTTGGTGGTTTGTGACTTTGTCCATTTCATTCAAATTGATTGGTATAAAGTTTTCTCTGATATTCCTGTATCACATTTTTCTTGTCTATAGGAGATCTAGTGATATTTTTCTCTTTCATTCTTAATATTGGTAATTTGTGTCTTCTCCCTTTTTTAATTATCCTAGCTAGAGGTTTATACATTTCATTGATTTTTCCCTATGAACCAGCTTTGGCTTCATTGATTTTTTTATACTTTATTTCACTATTTTTTATTTCTGCTCTTTATTATATTCTTCCTTTTGCTTTCAGTTTAATTTGCCTTTCTCATTTCAGTTTCTTAAGGTGGAAGCTTAGATTATTGATTCGAAACCTTTTTTTTTCTAATAGAAGCATTTAATGTTATATATTTATCTCTAATTACTGCTTTAGCTGCGCCACAAAATTAAAAAAAAATTATTGATTGATTTGAGAGAGAGAGAGAAACATCAGTTTGTTGTTCCATTTATTCATGCATTCATTGGTTGATTCTTGTATGTGCCCTGACGGGGATCAAACCTGCAACCTTGGCATACCTGGATGACACTCTAACCAACTGAGCTATCTGGCCAGTGCCTGTGTCACAAATTTTGATATGTTATATTTTCTTTTTTGTTCAATGTAATGTATTTTCTAATTTCCCTTGAGACTTCTTTGATCAGTGGGTTGACAGTATTGTTTAGGTCTTTCATATCCTTGCTGATTTTCTGGGTATGTGTTGTAGTGAATATTGGGAGAGGAGTGTTGAAATCTCCAACTATAATTTTGGATTTACCTATGATTTTTTGTAAGGGAGAGGTAGTTTCTTATTTCAGTTGGCATTAGTTCACACGAACGTTATACGGTAATGAGTCTTAGCCAGGGCTGGAATGTCCTTCAGAGCGTGCTTGGGAAAGAGTGGGGCCAGTTTGCTTGTTACAGTAACTATAGCAGTGTTGTTGGTAGTTGGCAGCTAGTCCAGGGATGCTAACCCGTCCTACAGTGATCAGGGTAATCTAACCCAGTGAAGAAATGTTCTGCCCAAAATGTCCGTAATGTCCCCCTTGGGAAACAGTGTAGTTAAACTTAACTTCTCTGTAGTAGAAAAATGCATTGAAATTTTAAGATATTGATATTATAAATTATGGCATGTATGAGAGACAACTGATCAGTGTTTCCCTTGCACATCAATGTTTCCCTCTTTCTCCCTCCCTTCGCCCTCTCTAAAAATAAATAAATAAAATCTTTTCAAAAAGGTGCTATAAATTATGGATAATATAATAAAATTTCTAGCGTATTTCTTTTATGTCATTAAAGTGGAATTGATATTTAAACACTTTGTCTTTTATGTAATCGCTTTTAGATTGCTGCCTGATTTCCTGATTTCAGTATTATTCACTCATATAATAACTTTACACCTCAAACCATATGTAATACATTTATTAGGTGAAGCAGTTGAGGAACCGGGCAGATGAAGATGCTCGAATGATTCACATGAGTATACAACTGGGTAACGAGCCCCCCGTTTCGCTTAGAAGGGACCTGGAGCACCTAATGCTCTTGGTAAGCCATTGTTACATTGGTTGGATTGCCATCCTTCTTCTGTGATTTTTCTCCTAACTTTGGAAATCTTAGATGTAATCTCTTAGGTGAATTCATTACAAGTGTAAATTTTTACTTAAAAGTAATTTTTGAGTTATGTACATCTTCCCACATTCTTTGCTTACTCTTCGCAGATTGGTGAGCTGTATAAGAAGAACCCTTTTAATCTGGAGCTTGCTCTAGAGTATTGGTGTCCCTCAGAGCCCCTGCAGACCACCACTATCCTCGGTTCTTACCTTGGGGTGGCTCATCAGCGCCCTCCTCAGCGCCAGGTGAGCTCTTATGTCTTTACTTTTCCACTCTGGAGGTGGTAATTGGGAGTTTGAAAACATGAAAAATGTTTTTTCCTGATGTTATTGCTGTTAACACAAATGACCACTAGTGTAACTTGTAGAAATTTACACTTTTTCTTTTTACTTAAGGCGATTTGAAACTCTTAAACTTAAGTTCTGATTATTCTGGAGTTTATGTAGTCAGGCTTTTATAACATACCAGGTATGTGTCAAATCATTAGAAACAAAAAGGTGTCTATCTTTATGTGTAACTTATTTGAATTTTTTAGTATCAGCCTGTCTTCTACAGGTATGACAATAACCAGTATACCTCATTCTTAACAAGTCGGAGAAGATAGGAGAGGTATAAGTACTAAAGGAAAAAGCTTAGAAGTTATAGTTGCTGACAAAATACCTATGAGTCAGAAGATAATGTAGGAAAAACCTCATTTTCTATCCTATATTCACCAAAGTAAATTATGCAGTAGCAAATAAGGTGGCTTGCCATATCTGTCTTTGGGATTTCCTGTTCTAGAAGCTTTCATGTGTTTAATTTTCATTTTTGCTAGAGCCTAAGTTCGGATGCTATTTCTTTTACTGCATTGCTAACATTTATTGTTTCTTTTTTCTCCCCATTTAAAAAATGTTTTAGAGAAGGGTTTATTATATTTTTTTAAATCCTCACCCAAGGATATGCTTATTGATTATAGAGAGAGAGGAAGGGGTACGGGGGAGGAGATAAAGAAACATCAGTGTGAGAGAGAAACATTGATGAGTTGCTTCCTGTACGTCCCTTAGTTGGGGATTGAACCTGCAACCCAGACATGTGCTCTGACCAGGATTGAACCTGCAGCCTTTTGGTGGACAGGACAATGCTCCAACCAACTGAGCCACCTGGCCAGGGCAGATTTATTAACATTTTTACAGGTTTAAAAAAGAACTTTCTATTATGAAAAATTTTAACCATCGAAGAGAAATTAATTCTAATGAACACCCAACATCTTAATTTAATAGCTATTACTATCCTGCCATGTTTGCTTCATCTACTGCAGTTAGCTTTACTACTTTTATTTTGCTGGAGTATTTTAAAGTAGATTTAGGCAGCATCACATTTCACCTCTCCTTGGTATTGTTAACACCTAACAGATTTAACAGTAATTTCCAGAGATGTGTGTGTTTTCAGCTTAGAGTTCCAACTAAGGAGTCTGAATAATATTTTTAGCTGTTGATAATAGATTTAAGGGATAAGCAAAGAAAAAAAACCTAACACGTGGACTTACAAAATAGAAATATAGGAACATGGCATTGGCTGGAACACAAAATATGTTTAGTTTACTATCAAAAATTCTTTTAGGTTACAAGATCTTTATACTGTATCTGACTGGAATTTAGGAACTCTGATTTCTAGGTATATCTTTGAATTTGCTGGTTACTTTTATATTGCTAAATTTTTTCAATTGTTTTACATATCTAGAACATGAGTAGTCTTATATTCTCTGACATTGAGATGTTTCGGAAAAATATGTTCCGTATATTCACAAAAATATTATTCTGTAATTGCATTAAATTGCTAATAACAAGCTTGAAAAAGCAAATTTTCATAAGTAGTATGCCAGATTATTTTAGCATTAGGGGGTTAAATCAGAGCACTTAATTAGTTTTAGTTAGCATGTAATCTTTATTAGCTAGTCCATGTTACCTTAAAGTTAAGACATGCTTTATGTAAACTAATGGTTTCTCACTCTTTCAGGTTGTTTTGTCAAAGTTTGTTAGGCAAATGGGTGACCTATTGCCTCCAACTATTTATATCCCTTACCTGAAAATGCTCCAGGGATTGGCCAGTGGGCCCCAGTGTGCCCACTACTGTTTTAGCCTGCTCAAAGTCAACGGTAGCAGTCACGGTAAGAAAAACCTGGATGTTGTTTAAATTTTTTACGACTTCTTGAGTTCAGTATCCCCCTTTGTCTTTTAAAGAATATTGGTTAATTGTGATAGGTTCTACAGGTGTATAAATTATGTTCATAGTAACAGGGAAAGAAGTACAGGGTGGCTTTATGCATAGTGATGCCTTGATTATGGTCTCACAGATTGGGGAATTTTATCACTTGCTTTATAAAATACAGTTTAGTTTACGAAATCAAAATTAATACTTAAAAAATTTTAAGAACACATCTGGTGCTCAAAGCAAAATATATACCCTGCTTCTTAATTTTGATTTCTTTATTTTCATGAGTGCTTGTTTTCTGAATTTCTGTACTTAATGGTTTTCCTTTCATCCCTCTCTCAATTTCCTCATTTAACTTTCAGACTTGAGTCTGGTTAAACCAAAAACACTGCAAAAGGGAAGAGAAAGAAATATTTACTAAACATCTGCTTTAGTAGGTAGATATTATTACTTTCATTTTTACACGTGAGGAAACAGGTTTAGAGAAGCCATTCACCCAGAGTCACAAGTAATTGGGGAGCCGTGATTGGAGCTGAGACCTGCCTGGCTCCAGAGACAGCGTTTTGACTGTCCTGCCCAGGCTTGCTTGTCTCGCATGCCGTGCTTTTGCTTGTGGTGCTTGGTGTGTAACGGGTGCTGTCATTTACAAATCTAGACTGTAGTTAGCTCTCTCTCTGGGAATTTAAGCTCCACATTTGGGAATTATTTGGTGGGAGAAGTAGCCCTGTATAGTTACATGACAACACAGAGGCGCCCTCCTGGTTATGAAGAGGATAACTGACAGCCAGGGCACTTTACCTTTGCATTTACATGGGTACCACCCATTCTTGGTCCGGAGGAGAATTAATCCAGACTTCTAGCTCACAGAGGGATTCCAGCCCATTTTCAGCACATTACTTATCTCAGACAAAGGCAAAGGTTTTTAAAATTTTTTTTTTAATTTTCTTTATTTATTGATTTTAGAGGGAGAGAGAGAGAAACATTGATTTGTTGTTCCACTTATGCATTCATTGGTTGCTACATGTACGTGCCCTGACCAGAGATCGAACCTGTAGCCTTGGCGTTATCAGGGCGATGCTCTGACCAACGAAGCTACCTGGCCAGGGCTAGGCAAAATTTGTTGTTTTCAGTTTGTGTTCTTCCTCCATTTCCAAGCAAATGCTTAGACATTTTTGACAGAAAATTTTGTGCTGTCTTTCCTTACAGTTGAAAATATTCAGGGAGCAGGAGGCAGTCCTGTTTCCTGGGAACATTTCTTTCACTCCTTAATGCTTTACCATGAACACCTCCGGAAGGATCTTCCAAGTGCAGACAGTGTCCAGTACCGTCACCTTCCTTCACGTGGCATCACCCAGAAGGAGCAGGATGGACTGATTGCTTTTCTGCAGCTCACGTCTACCATCATTACCTGGGTAGGTAACCCATCCACAGCGTGCACGAGTATAGCTTGGTTTCCCAGCACAGTGGCATTGTAAGGAGCCCCCAAGTTTTTGTGTATCACTGAGTTTATTAGCGATAAATTTAGTGCATATGTAGAATTATGTTTTGTTTGGCTTTGTTTTTTTATGTCATTTTATAACCCAGTCGTGATGTGGCTTCGTCTTTACATCCTTAGTTATGAGAGTTCTGTGTAGTTTTCAGGTGGTTCTCAAGGATGGTGGTTATAATGTTTTCATTGTTCTTTTTTTCCTTTTTGTTGACTTTATTGGGTGACATTGGTTAATAAAATTACATAGGTTTCAGGTGTATTTAGATGTAATTTTGATATGGTCATTGGAGGAGGCGAGCACATTGTTTACCTATTCTGCCATCTTTGCGGGAAGCCTCCTATAGGATTCTGTTCGAAGCTCTTTGCTTCTTCACCTTTAGAAGGTATAGTTCTAGTAGTCCTGCTTATTGCTACAAGCTTGTAAGGAAATAACAGCATAAACCTGGAAGAAAATATTTATAAAAGCAAATAAGAGTCAGTTGTTGGGTGTTCATTCTTCTATAAAGTTTCCCTACATAGGGTGTGTGTGTGTGTGTGTGTGTACATAAAGAACGTTTTTAATTAAAAAAGAAAAGTTATTTACTGATACTAAAGAGTTATTTACTCTTCTTTTCTCTTCTTACACCAAACCATCTTACTTGCCACTACCAAATTAGTCTTTGTAAAAAATATTATTTTCATTATGTAATTTCTCTACTCAAAAGTCTCTTCTAGTTGTTTCTGTTGTTTACCAGAGCAAAGATAAGTTGCTTAGTCTGACATTCTGACTGAAAGATAGGAATAGTGTCTTCTAACTTTGGTTTTTTAAATAATGTTTAACATTATTAAACAGCAAAGCAAAGTTACTAGTTATTTCTTATTGAATTAAAATGGAATAATTGCTACCATATGTTTCCATTTTTTCCTCTGTAAAGGACAAGTATGTATTCATTTATATATTATATTACAGTAGACTATATTATTGGGTTGGCCAAAAAATCCATTAATGTTTTTTCCATAAAAGACACATTTTTCATTTTTACCAATAACTTTATTGATTTGGATATTTTGAGTATGTCGGCTATCTCCGGCTATTGGCTTCTAGTGGGTAGAGGCCAGGGGTGCTGCTAAACATCTTCCAATGCATAAAGACAGCCCCACATCAAAGAATTATTTGGCCAAAATGTCAATAGTACCAAGAAACTCTGCAGACCACTTTTGACACGCTCAATCAGTCATAGCACCTTCTCCATACAGTACACGAGTCTTTTTCTGTGTTTCAGTTGCATTTTTACCTGACTTTAAATAATAAAACATAATATGCTGAAAATGTTGCATACTTCTTCCATCTTCAATATTAAAATTGGCTGCACAAAATTTCACTGATTTTGATGTTTTTTCTTTTTAAATGCACGCTGATATGACAGCTGTCACAATACAATCTAACAAAATTGTTTCAAATGAAGTTAAAGACAACTAAGCCCTACTAGAACCATCGTATGGAAAAATTAAACGAACTTTTTGGCCAACCCAACACATTGTTCCAGGAAGGATATAACGTGCCTAGGTAAGATTTACGTGATGCTGGCAGACCATGTATTTCTGCATGTGTTATTTCCATGCTTAGGGCTGTGAACATAATTTTACAAAGGCTGTTTCTCTTCAGTTCTTTACATTGACCGAGCTAGTGATCTGATTTGCTTTAGTGGTAGACTTCAAGCATCAGCCACGGGCTTATCTTCATTTTAGTGTGTATTAAGCCTATGAATACTCAGTGTAAGTGCTAGAAATTTAGATGATCGCCGGCCTTTGTCTTAGCTTTTAAAAATGGAAAGTCTCTTGCCCTTTTTGTGTTCAATGCTCAGAGTGAAAATGCCCGGCTGGCACTCTGTGAACATCCGCAGTGGACCCCCGTGGTGGTGATCCTGGGGCTCCTGCAGTGCAGCATTCCCCCGGTGCTGAAAGCCGAGCTGCTGAGGACGCTGGCAGCTTTCGGCAAATCGCCTGAGATTGCTGCTCTCCTCTGGCAGTCGTTGGAGTACACTCAGGTAGGGTCGCACGTGCCTTCGTTTATGTCCCTGCCGTTTGGAAAGCGGGTCTTGGTAATAAAGAAGCAAGAGCACCCAATTGGAAATTTATATACCATGGATCTCCCAATTACAAGTTACCATTTTGGTCCAGAGCATTAGAAACTAATAGGTTTGGGTTTTCCTCTTGGATCAGTGGATGTGTCACTGGAGACTGGTTCTTCTTGGAAGACCTAGTTTTTCAGCGTGAGATACCAGTGAATGGACAGAACTCCTCAACTCTGTCTCAGAGACCAGGGTGATGTGCGTAAGCCTTCAGAAGCCGCCTGTACTCATTAAAGGATGGGTAATGCCAATTTTTCTTTTCGGCTTCTTCCTTCTGTGCACTTCCTGTCCCATGTCAGAAGAGTGACTGTCTCCACCACCTTTTCTTTTTTTGGTTGTAAGCCCTATTGGAATTTTTCTTTCAAGGCATAGTTATTCCATATGTGGCAAAAGGAAAATAAGAATGTACTATATAGAGGTATTTATAGGAAAATAGTTGGGTGGACTGTTGGTCTTAGAAATAATACAACATAAAGAAGCCTGTGATTCTAACATATTATTCCTAGAAGCAAGTGTTTTGAAGCAGTAAAATATTCTAATTATGTTCTAGCATATGTGTCCTGAGGGTGTTAATGATACTTCATAAAAACAAGAATTAAGGAAGTTGTTATGTGCTGAGAGGCCCAGTCACTTTTGGTTTAGTATTGATACTTCATTTTTTCATTCACGAGTGTTTCTGTTCTTATCAGTGTCCTCAGTGCTTAGTGCATCTTCTTTATACCTGAGATGAAATGTGATTGGGTTTAGACAGTTCTACCCTTAGAGCAAGACTTTTTAAAAAAGAACCTCATCTAACAGTATATTCTCAACTTGCAAGAGAGTTAAGTTACATGACAGTAAATAGACTATGTGTACTACTAGCAGGGTCAGGATAGAACATCTTAACTTGAAACTTCTGCCCACATATGAAACCTGTTCTTAACAAATGTACTTTGTGGTTTTCTGGTTCCAACAGTAGGGCTGGTTGTAAAACAGACCAGGGTTTAGAGCACTGGTGAGATTTCATCCCATAAATCTTTTAAGATTCACTTCTAGAATATCTGAGAGGAAATTTACTGAAAACAAATCTTGTGTGCACTTACTTAGAAATTACCAGTTTTCTGAAGTGCAGGTAATTGGCAGTTCTACCAGCCCTGACACAATTGCAATAACAAGTCCACGGTGACTTCTCAGTTGTCAGTTCTCATTGTCATTACAAGATTTGTGGGTGTGGTGGGTGAGGACTATGACTGTTATATCTCAAAGCCACTACTTTTTGTTGATGAATGAAGAATGCTCCTAACATCTCATTTTTATTATTTTAAGATACTGCAGACTGTAAGGATTCCAAGCCAGAGGCATGCTATTGGTATAGAGGTAAAGTTTTCCTTTTGGCTTGAATGCTACATTTATACATTCACATGATAGAAAGACTAAGAATTATTCTTACTCTAGTAAGTTCCTATAATTTTCAAATTTAATGTATTTTCATTTGAAGGGTTTGATGGTCTGTGTTGAAACTTTTTATGAAAGGAAGCAAAGAACTTTAGGTTTCAGAGCTGGAAAAGGCTGTCATATGGCAGCCATCCAGGTGGAAAGTGCAGTTTGACCTCCATTTCATTTCCTTACTGGGGTCAACCTGAAGTGGAACTTCATTTTTCTTCTCTCTCTGTATTTCCTCTCTCTTTTTTAAAGAAACATTTGAGATTTCTATTTTTAATTCAAAGTTGGGAACAGTATGTGTGAATTTGAAATTCTTTCATCTGATTGATCTAGATTCATATAAAACTTTGTATCACTTCTTGGCCTTTTGGCTAAGATCAAGTGTATAATACTTTAATGATTTCTTTTTCTATAAATGAATTATGGTAATAACCTGGTATGTGTCTTTTGATGTGATACTGTAGCAATATGAATGAGTTAATATCTGCAAAGTGCTTTGCACCTTCTAGCTGATATGTTTATGTTATCAAATTTTCTTTATTTTTCTTTGGAAGGTTGAACTAAATGAAATAGAATCCCGGTGTGAAGAATACCCACTGACACGGGCCTTTTGCCAGCTTATTAGCACTCTGGTGGAGAGCTCATTTCCTTCTAATTTGGGTGCTGGACTGCGGCCCCCTGGCTTTGACCCTTATTTGCAGTTCCTTAGAGATTCTGTGTTTCTCCGGTTCCGCACAAGAGCTTACAGGAGACCAGCTGAAAAGGTTACGTTCAGAGAAAACCTTTTTTCTCCTTATTCATTTATTGCTGCTTTTTCTATTAAAGGTATAAGATGCTGCAAATTCATGTTAGCTTTTACAAGTTAGTAAGCGTCACAGTCTTAATACTGAAATGTCTGTGGTCTGATTATTTTATGGGCATTATAAAATAATTTTGGGCACTAAAACCAAAGCACTGACTTTTAGTGATCAGTCATTTAATTGATATGGATTCATAGTCATTCAGATCCTTAATGAACAAACTTTGGCCAAAATGGAACCAAAAGTATTATACCTTTGTCAGTTGGAAACACAGTATCCTTTGTTGGGATAATTTAGGTTAGGGATCTAAGTAAGTTTAAACTTCCACCAGTTTCTGTTAATTCATGGTGTTTGTGGGTTTTGGAGCCTGGCTTAGTGGGAGAGTGTGACGGCCCGTTTAGGCACGTCTGCCGCGGATAGAGCCAGGGGAGCGCTGCCGCTCACGCACGTTCGCTCCGGTCGCAGCATGTTCATAGCTGCGCTATTGCACTGCCACCTCGTGTAATTCCAGCGTTGCTGTGGGGCAGGTACTGTTAATATTCCCATTTTACAGGTGGAGGCGTAGCAAGGATCAGGAGCTTGCCTAAGGTCCAGAACCAGGATTTGAACCTAGGACTCCTGGTTTCAGATCCAGAACCACTATGTAAGAGACCCTTCCAGGTTCTGGCATAATCCACTTTAGTTTGTAATACGGTGTCTTACCTCGGAGAATACCCTAGGATGCATCTTGTAGGGGCATTTCCGCCTTATTTTTATAGTTTACTGTTTTTGAACCTTTCAGGTTTATTTGTTGTATTAATGATTATAAGAATAAGTTTATGCTCGTTTGGGACAATTTGGAAAAATACAGAAAAATATAAGGAATTACATCATTCATAACCTTGTTATGGAAAGATAACTACTTTTAGTCTTTATCTTATGCATATGTACTTAAATTGAGATAATTACATTATCCTTTATAGGATATCCTTTACAGGATAATTGCAGTATCCTTTTTAGTCACTAAACATAATATGAGGATTTTTTTCATGTATTAAAGATTATTTGAAAACAGTCTTTTTAATGACCGTGTAATCATTACTTGTATCTAGCATTGTTTATTTATTCATTGCCTTATCAATTCAATTGCCTTAACAAATTGAATATAATTTGTTTCTAAATTAGTCCCAAGTAGCTGACGTTCATTTTTGTGTCAATTGCTATATAATTTTTGCTTCTTAGATGGTAAAAATAAACACTAAGAGCGGTATACATTTTATTTAGGCTCTAGAATTACCTTGATAACATATTTCCTCACTGGGTAAAACGGTAATAGCAACCATGCCTCATCAATGAAAGTTACTTCAAATAAAATGTTCTGATTTTTTTGTATTTGTTTTAAATGTCTTATTTTCCTTTTCTTAAAAAGGTCGTTATGACCTAAGTGTTAGACCTTCAGTCAGCCCCGTTCTTTCCAGGTGTCACTGCTTCTCGCCCAAGCATGTCTGTGTTTCAGGTGCTGCCGCTTTCCCTGTCATTAATTTCATTTCCATCCCAACATACTTACCTAGGAATTTTCCCTCAGTTTTGTGAATGTATTTCACTTGAGTGTCTTCCTCAGCCTTAATTTGTAGCATCGTATTTTAGAACACTGGCTCTTCACAAAAACAGTGCTTTGGGTTGAGATTAATAGCAAGTACAGAGTGTTAGAGGCAGTGTGTATATTTGCCAACTCTAAAATCTATTATTATATGGTGATAGGTCTTTTTGTTTAAATAAGTGATCTTGAAAATTTTGGAAAATAGAGGAAAGTAAATAATTTTAAAATAATAGTTAAAAAAAAAATGAGCCCTGGCTGGTGTGGCTCAGTGGATTGAGCACTGGCCTACAAACCAAAAGGTTGCTGGTTGGATCCCTGGTCAGGGCACACGCCTGGGTTGATGGCCAGATCCCTACTCGGGGGCATGAGGGAGGCAACCAATCAATGTTTCTGTTGCACATTGATGTCTCTCTCCCTCTCTTTCTCTCTCTGTTCCCCTCTTTCTAAAAAAAAAAAAAAAAAAAAAAAAAAAATTACACTATGGTCCCGGTCCCCAAAGTCAGCCTTGATAAAATTATGTGCAGTGAAAATATTGATTTTAAAATATTTTAAAAATCTGTATACAGTTGCCAGATTCAGCCTTTTAAAAAGTCTATGCCATGAATTGTAAAAATAAAGTTTTAATTTTATCGTCTGTACAGTTGTATATATTTATTTTTCTTTTGGCATAAATATTTTTTCCTTTTGTTACATAGTTTTTAAAAACATTTTTAACAGAGAGATGGTAATGGGTTCTTTTGGGGCAAGCTCACCAGTGGTTATGTCGTCTTGATGTCTGGCTCAAGCCGCAGGCGAGAGCTCTGGTCTGCAGTGAGAGACCCAGAGCTTAAGCTCCCGCGTGTCTGTTGCCGGGCCTTACGGTCTTGGGGAAGCCGTGCGCGCCGGGAGCCTCACTTGATTCACCTGGGAAGTAAGGGCGACTAGAGGAGGTGGTTTCTCAGATCCTTTTCAGCTGATATTTTTAGAGAAAATTTGAACCATTTGACACTTTGGAAAAGTGTCCAAATCTGATGTTTAATTATAAACAGACTATGATTAGACACTAGGTACTTTAGATTTGCTAACGAAGTCTAAATACCTTCTTTAGAAACATTTCTTTAAGAGTAATATTTTTAGCCCCAGCTGGTGTAGCTCAGGGGATTGTGTGTCGGCCTTCGAACCGAAGGGTAGCTGGTTTGATTCCCCCGTCAGGGCACATGCCTGGGTTGTGGGCCAGGTCCCTAGTAGGGGGCGTGCGAGAGGCAGCTACACATTGATGTTTCTCTCCCTCTCTCACTCCCTTCCCCTCTGTCTAAAAATAATAAAGTAAATAAAAAACCTTTAAAAAAAAGTAATGCTTTTACAAATGTTTTACCTTGAAAAATTTGCCAGTTCATTACCATTTAGTAAAATCTAGCAAAATGAATTGGTATTTGTATATTGCTTAGAATAAATTAATAAAGTAGATGGACTTTACTTATTTCACTAGAAAATTGGGGTTGGGAGGAAGGAAAAGCCTGGCTTTTACCTTGGACTACCTTACTGTTACTGAAATATTTGTATCTTTCTATAGTGGGAAGTTGCTGAAGTTGTTTTGGAGGTGTTTCATAAATTGCTCAGAGATTATGAGCCTCAACTTGAAGATTTTGTAGATCAGTGTGTGGAACTACAAGGTAATTGATTCTGTCCCTTTCAAACAAGGTGTCAGCTATTTACAAAACAATGATTTATAAATTATATATTATGTGGAATATATATTATTTCTGTGTATAAATAAATGAGAATTTAACCTTTTTTGTTCTTAGCAAGAGAAAATAAAGTAAAATTTTACTGACTGGAAGATAAAGAAGGTTGCCTTACAGATTCTTTAGTGAGTTAACATATAATAGGAGGCTAATTGCTATATTTAGATCAGCCTTTTGGGGAATTACCACTGTACATAGTTTGTGTATTGTCTCTAAATTAAAACTTGGCCTGTATATGTTTAGATGCCATTTAATTTATAAGTCTTATACATTTCTTATAAATCAAAGGTAAAAGAAAAATACTAATTTACTGTCTTTTGGACTATGTTATGCTCTATTTAGGAGAAGAAATCATGGCCTATAAGCCACCGGGATTTAGCCTGATGTATCATCTTCTGAATGAGTCGCCAATGTTGGAGCTTGCCCTTAGTTTACTGGAAGAAGGAGTTAAGCAGCTTGATACCTATGCCCCTTTCCCTGGTGTGTGCCTGGATGTCTGTATGTCTTCAAAACAGCTTTGATATTTTCATTGTTTGTTATCTGAGGGTTTGAAATCATCAAATTTTTCCTGAAGTTCTTTTTCACTGTAAGATCCTCTCAGTATCTAGAATGGGATTTTCAGGGAGTCATGTAATGAAAAGTATGTATTAATGCATTTAATCTGTCTGAACACCCCATGTGGTAGATATTACTATATCCAGTTAACAAATAAGAATATTAATGCACAAAGAGTTTTCATATCTTTCCCCAGAAAGTGTCAGGGCTATGATTCGAACCTCAGCAGTTTGGCCTCAGAGCCCATGAATTTTAAATTTGAATGATAGATTATAAATGACCTTTGTTTCTATTTTTTGCTTTTTTATTTTCTAAATTTTCCATCATGAGCATGTATTACTCTAACAGTTTTTCTAACAGCCTTGGCACCATTGACATCCTGGACCGAATGAGTCTTGTCATGGGGGCTGTTCTGCGTATTGTAGTCCTTTACTCACTAGATGCGTGTAGCACTTCACCAGTCGTGACAACCAGAAGTGTTTCTAGACATTGCCAATGTCCTCTGGGGCCAGAATACTGCCCCCTCCAACCCTCCCCATCCGAGAACCATTGCTCTAAATAATTAGGGAAAAGATACAGGAAAAATGACTAGAAGCCACCACATAAGAATCATCTGAGTCACAGAAATTACCATGATTTGCATGGGTGAGCAGTTTTGTGAAGTTGCTGCTAAAAGTTTGAGAACTGGAGGGCTTTTTGAATCTAGAACTTGCCTTTATCTTGTTTTCCCAAGACTCGACTGTGAGTTTCTAAGATTCATGTGGAACTTCCTAATGTCAATTGGTTTATAGGGAAGAAGCACCTGGAGAAAGCAGTGCAACATTGCCTTGCGCTTCTCAATCTTACTCTGCAAAAGGAAAACCTCTTCATGGATCTTCTGAGGGAGAGTCAGCTGGCTCTGATAGTCTCCCCTTTAGAACAGCTTTTGCAGGGAATCAATCCCAGAAGTAAGAAGGCTGATAATGTGGTGAATATTGCCAGGTGAGTTACAGATGTAGGTGGAAAAATGATGAAATGAATCAGCTGGGCATTCTAGCTTTGATTTCCAAATCTGGTCAGTTCCCTAAAGCACCACTCTTTTTTTTTTTTTGGCCTCATTTTGTTCTTGCTTCCTTTAGCTCTTCCGATTTTAATTACTTTACAGTTTCTTTTTCTTCTTTATAATTATTTTATATCCTAAACATTTCCAAGTATAAAACGATACAGCCTTAATGTTGTGTCTCCTGTAGAGAAATTGGGTGTTTGGAGGACAGGACTGGGAGCAAACTTTTCACTGTATATATTCTAGCTTCTGGTGGTTTGCTGCCAGTATCTGGTGTCCCAGGACTTGTAGAAGCATCACTCTGATCTCTGCCTTCAGCTTTCCATGGCTTTCTCCCTGTGTGTGTCAGTGTCCAAACTTGCCGTTTTTATGAGGACACCAGTCATTGGATTAGGGCCCTCGCTAATGACTTCATCTTAACTCTACTGACTACCTCTCCAAAGATCCTACTTCCAAAGTCACTGTTGGTTCACATTTCAACATAGGAATTTCAGAGGTACACGATTCAACCCATAAGAGGCTGAATGTAGTTAGAAGGGGAAATCATTGTCTAGTTTATCCAAAAGTGCTGTATGGGTGGGAGAAGCCCTGCTTCTGAATGTTCATTATTGAGAATGAGAAGCCAAGTTTCATCACGTTATTCCTCAAATGTTCTCTCGTTTTAAAGATACCTGTATCATGGCAATACTAATCCAGAATTGGCTTTTGAAAGTGCTAAGATCCTCTGCTGTATCTCTTGTAACACCAATATTCAGATAAAATTGGTTGGAGATTTCACACATGACCAGGTAACTGATTTTATTGTTGTTAACTTTTGGTGCATTCTGAGTCCATATGGAAGTCACAGTGTCTAGGGAAGAGCCTTATTTGTGGAAAAATTTGTTAAGAGTAACTGTATTCATGTATGTTGGGTGAAAACCTACTCGTGTAAGGGGCTCTGATTTATATTTGAAGAAAATAAATACCACATTGATACTACATATACTATAGTATTGATCATACTGTCTATGCTATTGTACGTGACTGTAATGTCCACTGAGACATTCGCTACTCTAAGTACCACATTGATACTACATATACTATAGTATTGATCATACTGTCTATGCTATTGTACGTGACTGTAATGTCCAGTGAGACATTCGCTACTCTAAGTACCACATTGATACTACATATACTATAGTATTGATCATACTGTCTGTGCTATTGTACGTGACTGTAATGTCCAGTGAGACATTCGCTACTCTAAGTACCACATTGATACTACATATACTATAGTATTGATCATACTGTCTGTGCTATTGTACGTGACTGTAATGTCCAGTGAGACATTCGCTACTCTAAGTGTATTACAGTGATCAGGCTGTAAGCATAACTCCTACTTATTTTTTGCATCTATTCATCCTCTGTCAGTTGTCTCTGTTCCCAGTGAGCCTCTGTGATGCTGAATGTGTCTCACTGTTGTGAGTTGTCTGCTTCTGTGGCTTTCTGATAAATCACATTTGTGTCACTTAATTTGATATTACACTGTAGGGAGTTTTTAGGTATTTCTTTATTAATCTAATTTATAATTTATTTGCCGAATCACTACAATTGGAAACTTGCTATGTATTTTCTCTTTATGTACATTTGTGCCATTGTTGGGTCACTGTGTTACGTAGTTGAAGAATTTTATTGTGTACTCCTTCACAGTATTCTGAAATGAGCATTTTGGGTGGGATGGATCTTTTTTGTGTTTATAACTATCCATCATATTGCAAGATTCTTAGCATCCCTGGTCCCCTGCCGCTATCTGTCAGTGGTAACTTACAGCTGCAACAGATCAAAATGCCCTCGCTTCTTTTAAAGTGCCTTCTAGAGTGGCAGTACCATCCAGGTTGAGAAGCACTAGTGATAGTAGAATGCAGAGATCTGACCTGGTTTTTGGGTGCGGTTCACTAACACTGTGATAATCAGGGGTGTTGAAGATGAAGCTTTTCAGTTCACTGGCATTCATTTGAGGATTACTTACTATCAATTTTAACATCCTGCTAAATTTCTTAAGGAGATTTGAGTAATATCTGATCTCTCCTCCCAGAAATATAAAACTAGTGATAAGTAGTACATTTCTAAAGATGAGAATTTTAGATGTAAGATGAGAATTTTATTTCTATATTTTAGTTAAGATTCCATGGCATTTAGTATATAGTGAAGAGGTCATAAAACAGCAATTTAAGAATACTTTTTTTTTTTAAAAACAAAACTTAGTTTCATTCTTTGGGAAAGACAGGGAAGCAAGTTTTGAAACCAATAAACTAAAAAATTTTATTTCTTTATTTTTATAGAGACCTAACTTATGGTGATTTAAGGAACTGAGTGTTCTATTAAAAATGTACTAAAACCTAAGTGCTTTTTACTTGGTGCAGATTTTCCTCTTTTTGTTTATAGACAAATGTTTATATATATCATATTTAAATGGTTTCTCTAATATCTAGAAACTTTTTATAATTTATTTTTTTACCTTTATATGACTTCAGAGTGTAAGTCAGAAGCTGATGGCTGGGTTTGTGGAGTGTTTGGATAGTGAAGACACAGAAGAATTTATTCGTCTAGAAGAGGGTGAGTCTTAGGTTAACATATATATTTTTTACTTTACATAAATACTTAATATAAAAGGAACTTCTCTGTCTAGTGATTGATGTAAGCGAACTCAGAGAATTTGCTAGCGTAGATGTAGAAGGCTTTGGGAAACATCTTGTATAAATCCAAACTCAGTGTGATGGCCAACCTGGTAAACTGAAGCCAAGGAGAAGATGGAGGTTTGGAATAAAAGTTCTGTATTTTAAATTTTGACTTAGGTTAACTTGTGTAATTTTGATTTGTGATTTTCACATTAAGGATCAGAACTTGAAAAGAAATTAGCTGGAATCCGTCATGAAACAAGAATCCACATCTTGAACCTTCTCATCACCTCTCTGGAGCGCAGTCCACCCAGCCTTGCTCTCTACCTGTTGGGCTTTGAATTGAAGAAACCTGTCAGTACCACAAACCTGCAAGATCCAGGTATAGCTGTAGATACATAGACATTTATGTCTTTTCATATTTCGGTAGCTAAATAGCCACTCGTTGAATGCTGGGCTCATGGGGTAATTCACTGAAAGAAAGAAATAATGTAGTGTGATGGGTCAGTCTTGGGGACTTAAGTCTGGACAGGCTAATGAGCCTTAGAAAATTAGCACTTACCAATTTTTGTATCAATATTTGTAAGGCTATTTACAGTAGAGCAGATGCTTAAGGAATTTAACTTCTGTAAAGTTATTTTCAGATTTTTAATGCAGATATTTCAAAAGGAAAGTTGAATTTTCTTTTGGTTTCATGTAGGAGTGTTAGGTTGCCCTCGGACATGCCTTCATGCCATCCTAAACATCTTGGAGAAAGGAACCGAAGGGAGGACTGGCCCAGTGGCAGTGAGAGAATCTCCTCAACTCGCTGAGCTGTGCTACCAGGTATACAGCGGGCTGCACTTTGTAGCATTTAATAGAAGAAACTTAACTCGAGGTTTGAATACAGCACACAAATGAAAGTATAACAGTAAGACCAGTCTTTCGTTTATGGGTAAAAGTCGTAACACACAAACGCCAAGATCCTACTACAGGTCCTATGCTGGTCACTTGAAAAATGAGGGAAATTGGATTTTTGACATGGGTTTTGACCAGGTAGTGCAGAAACTTCCCAAGGATGCTGTGTTTCAAGTTGCTTCTTCATGGGGAAGAGAGCAGTGGATTTGGGTCAGGAGACTTCTGGTTCCCTTCTCTGTGCCTGGCTAACTGAGTCACCCAGGGCATGCCATGAAGCTTCTCTGAGTTCTGTGATCTGTGAAACGGGCTGTTGTTGGACTTAAATGAGAATGTAAGAATACAGTGAAAGCACTTTTTAAGAACCATGTAAAATCTGCAGCCCTATAGCTGTATGTAAGGTGGTAGAAAGTCAAATTAGTGTAAAGTTTAACCTGTAATGAGAACTTTTGTTTTACTTGTGTTTATTTTCTGTTTTATTCATTTTACAAGTATTTTAAGAACTAGACTTTGTAACATGCAACTAGTTTCTCAATTTAAATGGCACCCTGATTCACATTTCATGGCATAGTTAACTTCTAGTGACAGGTATTTTTGTTACTTTCCTGTTTTTCTTTTTGTAATTCTTAACTATTTTCTTTTATCTTCTGGCTGTTCAAACAGCCTTTCACTGTAAGTACTATAGCTAGGTCTTACTTTGAATTAAAATTAATTCTTCCTTACTGGGGGAATGAACTTGACGTACACTTATTTAGCACACTGTTGTAGAATTTGACATATGTAGGGAAGCAACAGGTACTGTTAATCATCTAAGCTAAGGGAGTTAGGCAGGTAAAGTAAGAGACTGAAGCCAGATTGAAGACATAAAGGTGGGGAGAGGGAGGTAGAGGAGACTGATAGACTGGAGAGTACTTGTCCTGCTCTCAGCCCCTGCTAATTTTTATATGTTGGAATGCAGGCCCTCGTTTGCCAGATCCTCTGATTTTAAAACACTGTACTGGCCAAACAAAACATGTCTGTACCAGCAGTCTGTGACTTTGCTACTAAAAATGTGGTCCAGCATCATCAGCATCACCACCTGGGAGCTTGTTAATGCAGAAGCTCAGGCCCCACTCCAGACCTGCTGCGCCAGAGTCTGTGTGTTGACAAGCACTGCTCCGCTGTTAACGAAAGATGCTTTCTTCACCTATAGGTTTATGCTTCAGAGAGAAATTCAAACCCCTAGGAAGAGCTTGTTTGTTTAAATAAACTTGATTGTAGCAAAGTAAAATAATTTGGGCCTTATGGATACCTTCATCATCCAATAGTACAAGAAGTTGAGACTGAGCCTTGTGTCTTTGCTCTCCCTCTCTCTCTTTTTTTTAATTTTTATTTTTAAAGATTTTATTTATTTATTCGCAGGCAGAAGGGAAGGGAGGCAGAAAGAGACAGAAACATCAATGTGTGGTTTGCCTCTCTCATGCTCCCTACTGGGGACCTGGCCCATAACCCAGGCATGTGCCCTGACTGGGAATCAATCTGGCGACCCTTTGGTTCTCAGTCCAGCGCTCAATCCACTGAACCACACCAGTCAGGGCTTTATTTTTTTTACTTTGTAATAATTTTATTAACAGTGAACCCATACTAGTATTTCTAAACTGTAAACAATGGGGGAACTGAAATATCAAAGGAAACCAATTAGGGATCATATATAGTATAATAGACAACATCCCTTAAATTTTCTTACTGTCTTTATACAATGTGTAATACTTAAGCAAAACTGAATTCCTTATTAAGCAAACAGGTTTGCATATATATGCTCCCTTGTATCTTTCTGTGCCTTTATCTTTTGTTGGACTTTCAGCAGTTTTACCTGGATAGCTTTCTCTTCTGATGCTATCTCCTGAGCTTTCTTAAGATCAGCCAACACTTGTCTGTATTCTTTTAGTCCTTGCCGTCCTTGCTCTGTGGCACAGTGCTTTGGTGTTTGATGGGTCTATTTCAAAGCCTCCAAATAACTGCCGATTGCACCCTGACAACTTGACATCTTCAGTTTACAAGCACCAACATTTAGTGGGCAGCTAAAAGCTGCAGGTTATAGCTTCAATCCATCCATTTCTCAATAACATCCTCTGAACCTTCTGCATACCTTAAAATTTTTGTGTATTTTTTAGTGGCCATCTGCCAGTTCTGTGATTGAAAAGAGCATTTCCAATTCTTTTTTAAAGTCTTCTGTTATTAATAATATTTTATCTACATCTTTTAAATCTGTGTGTCCATCCTCGGGGAAATCTGGATGACTGTCACCAGAACTGTCTTTTGGGAACATTCCTCAACCATCCCCTTTCTTCCGTTCTTTGCATTTGCGATAATGCACAGTTTGGCAGATTTTTCACTTTTCACTTCTACATTTTCAAGAATTCTTGCCACACCCATTCCTTTAATTACTTGGCCAAATACCATGTTTCCATCCAAATGAGGAGTTGGAACTATTGTGATAAAGAATGGAGAACCATTTGTACTACATCCTGCATTTGCCATGCTCAGTAAACTCTTCTAGTTATGCTTATAAATTTTTAATCATCAAAATTTTCACAATAAATACTTTCTCCCCTTCTGATTTGAGAGGTGTCTACCCTGAATCATAAATTTCTTAATAATTCGATAGAACAGGCATCCTTCGAAATGAAGAGCTTGTCCAGTGGTAGGTCCAGTGCCTTTTTCTCCTGTACACAATGTATGAAAATTTTCTGCAGTTGCGGGTACAGTATCTACAAACAGTTCTAAGACAAGTCAGCCAACTCGCTTACCTCCCATGTCCACTTCAAATAAGACTTGGGGGTTACTGAGATTGGAGGGCTTAGCTTAGGGGGATGGGTATGACATTTTGACTTGCAGACAGATAGGAAGTGGGTTCAGCACCTCCTGGCTGCCAGCCGCTGAAACCCGAGAGGGATTCTTGGTAAAGGCCAGGTGGCTGCTCTGTTCTTTTTACGAATGAAGATTTTTCCTACCCAGTCTTGGAAACTAGGAGGGATGTTGGGCACACCCTTGTGAAGTGTTAGTAGTGTTGTGGGAACTCACTTTTTGTGCCCTCCTCCCTGTGACAGCTTTTCCACTCACATCTGTGAGGATCTGTTCTTGCATCTTCTTAACTAGGCATCTAATACAAATAACGGACTTTTGTTTTGAGAAGTTCAAATTAGCTTATCAGATTTTTATTTGTCTGTAGAGCATTAAAACAGTGTCAAGGCTATTTGAAAGATAAGACTACGGCTGCAACAGAACTATTTAAGTTTTACTTTGTGTTACCTTATATCTTACCTTGTGTATACATATTATTTGTTTGGTTATACTCAGTAGACATACAGTTTTGTGGGGGGGTTTTTTCCCTTCAGTGTATAAACTTTCTATGTAGCTTCAATATAAATTATATTTTGGCTGTTTCCAGGTTTTTTTCCCTCTGCTTTATATTGAAAAATATATATATTTTAGATAGGATTTACAGTCAGTTGTCATTAATTTGTTTTATGTATTTACAGCGAACACTGAATTGGTGAATATTGAACCATTGCCCCTAGGGAAAACAGGGTCAGGATCCTGCAGACCTCTGGGCTCAACTCTTTCGTCAGCTAATGAACACATAATTTTGTTTTATGTGTGTTTCTGTTTATAGACACGATTTCCTATATATTATTAATTAGTTAACATTGAACTCATGGCCAGCAGCACTGCAACTCGTGCCTGAAGGAAACCTGCCCAGCATGTGCGTTCTCCCTGTAAGGCACCGCAGCCTCTTTTCCCTTAGGGACACCGCCCAACCTTCCGGCACTGTGCTATGGGGCCGCTTAACCAGTGCTGTTGCCGGCACAAAGCACAAAACGAGGCACTAAGTGGACTGGGAGATGGACACTTGCTCACAGCGTGAGAACTGAAATAAGAAGTCAGAGCCTTGCCTTTTCATTCTCAGCTGCAAGCATCAAACTGGGTGGCTCACATCTTTTGCTGCTCGGTGCCTTTCCATAAATGACCGCAAAAACATGCTAGTTTTGATTTTGGAGTTACAGACACCTTTTAGCATGCAGACAAACATGCAAGCATGGACTCTGCCGATAATGAGGATAGACTGCATTGGGTCAAAGGATGTGAATAAGTTTTATGAGTTAGGATTTTGATTCAGAAGTAATCATAAGAATTATAGTGGGTATTAAATGGTGCTTGGTACATGGAAAGCATTTAATAAACATTTATAAAATGAGTTATGAATGAAAACTTTCACTGCCACTTTGCCAAATACTGGGGTTTGCTTTTCACATTTAAAAAGGTTGCTAATTTGCATTAGAGGCCTGTCTTACTGCCTTAATTTTTTTAATTACTGCAAAGGCTGAACATTTTTCTTTGATTACTGGCTATTTTTATTTTTTCTCATGTGAAATGTATTTTGCCATTTTATCTATTTGTATTTCTTGATGATATTCCTATATCTAGTGGGTATCTTTATATGTATTATAGCTTCGCTTTTTCTTATATTTGAAATAAAAGCATTTATTCCAAATTCTATTATTTTTTGTTAAATTGTTATTTAGCGTTTATATTTGTTATTTAGTTGACTTTGTAGATCTTTGTAATTCTTCACTTCAGTTCTGGTAAATTTATTATCTTCTTGAGGTCGGGATAAAATAACTATGGTTTTCAGAAGTTACTTCCAATAACACTTAAAATACTAAAACTTATTAATTAACTGTGTATGTATATATTAATAAATATATTTAGGGTGATTCCAAGGTTAGTCCTATAGTAAAGCCTTCATCACTCTTGTATTTTAATATATCTTCTTGAGTTAAGATGCTGAGGACTGTTTATAACACTCAGCTTCTAAGTTTTATGCTTGTGTTTATCCATTTTGCTTGTGTTGTTGATGGGTCTTAGTTTTCACTTAGTAGCTTTAACTATCTCAAGATGTATAACTCAAAAAAACTGACTTGGGGATTTTCTTATTTCATTTTAATTTTTAAGGTGATATATCAGTTATGTGCATGTTCTGATACATCTGGTCCTACTCTGAGGTACTTGAGAACCAGCCAGGATTTCTTATTTTCTCAGTTGCAACATTTACCTTTTTCTGACAAAGGTAGGACATTATTTTTCCTTAAAACATATTTAAAATCCATGCTGAATGGGTTTACTCATGTAACATTTAAGAGGTTGTTGTTACAGTTGTGGAATTCTGTCCTGTTTTTGTCACTTGCTTGGCACCTTGGGTTCCTTTTGTAATTTGTGCTAGAGGAGACTGATGTTTTAGCTGCTAGCACAAAATTATTTTAAAATAGTTTGTCAGAGATGGAATTTGATCAGTTTCCTAACAAATAACATTTTTAAAATTGTGTTGGATAAGAAAACATTTTATAGAAAATTCTGAAAACTTAGATTTTTTTTTTAGTAAAAATTGTTTTATAAAAATCTGTTTTATGTTTGTTTTTTGTGTATATGTTGAAACTAATTAGATCTTGAAATGAAAAGTAGAAAACTAATTACGGTGGAAACTACTTAATAACTTATTGACCTGACGAACACAATTAACCCAGGCTACCCATGTTTTATAGGATTCTACGTTATATAATTTTCTTTTTGATCAGTTTTTAGCAATTAAAAAAAATATTTTATTTATTTTATTTTTAGACAGGAAGGGAGGGAGACAGAGAGGGAGAGAAACATCAACACGATTGCCTCTTGCGCACCCCCTACTGGGGACCTGGCCCGCAGCCCAGGTGTATGCCCTGACTGGGAATTGAACCAGTGACCCTTTGGTTAGCAGGCGGACACTCAATTCTCTGAGCCACACCAGCCAGGGCATAATTTTTAACAATTTTTTTTGAATTCATATTATATCCAGTCAGTGGGGATCTGTTGTGTTTTTTAAAGTTAACTTTGTATCATCTTTATGTTTTGGGAAATCCAGGCTGACTGACTTCACAACAAATTTTCATTACTAGTAATTATCAACTTCTAATTTACTTTTTAGAACAAAGGTGTGAGAGCCCCTTGAGAATTATCCAATGGCAAAAATTTTTCACTTCATTTTCATAAGTGTATTGTATTTTTAATCCTAAGATTTTGTTTATATAAGAAGCTTTTAGCCCTAGCTGGTGTGGCTCAGTGGATTGAGCGCCGGCCTGCAAACCCAAAGGGTGGCTGCTTCCAATCCCAATGTAGGGCACGTACCTGGGTTGCAGGCCAGGTCCCCAGTAGGGGGCGCATGAGATGCAACCACGCATTGATGCTTCTCTCCCTCTCTCCTTCCCTTCCTCCCTCTAAAAGTAAATAAATAAATAAAATCTTAAAAAAAGTAAAAGTGACATAAAAAGTTTACCCAAAAAAAAACTTTAAAAAAACACATTTTTATGCCTAGATAGAAAAAAAAGTTAAACTTGCCTATTATATGTTTTTAAAAAATTGGTCCAGCTTTGCCCAGTAGTAGTAGTAGTAGTAGTAGTAGTAGTAGCAGCAGCAGCACCAGTAGTAGTAGTATTTGGTGTGTTTTGTGTTTATACTGTCACAATTTAGGACTTCAAAGCCAGGCATATTAAAATAATATTGGGTTTGACAACTTATATAAGTGATTCCCAACCCTAATTATATGGTATTTTTTTTAAGGGTTTTAAAATTTTATTTTTAGACAGGGAGAAAGGAGGGAGAAAGAGAGGGAGAGAAGCATCAATGTGTGGTTGCCTCTCGTGTGCCCCCTACTGGGGACCTGGCCCGCAACCCAGGCATGTGCCCTGACTGGGGATTGGAAGCAGCAATCCTTTGGGTTTGCAGACCGGCACTCAATCCACTGAGCCACACCAGCCAGGGCTGGGGTTTTGTTTTTGTGTTTGTTTTTGTTTTTTGGTAAGTTTGAATATGCACAGGGGTGATGGGGTTCAGTCCTTCTTGGGAGCTAATTTTCTCATGACCACCCGGATATTGTTCAGTTCCTCTGTCAGTTCCTCTGTGGATCTGTGTCCCCCCGTTTTCTTGATGAACACCGGGGCCCGCTCGTCCTTGGAGACCTTGAGCTGCTCCATGGCACTCTGCTCATGAGGGGCTTAAACCACACACCTCTCGGCCGTGCCCCACGTGAACTTGGTGTGTTTGGTGAGGTGCCCCTGGCAGCGGCTGCACCTGGGCTTGCTCACATTCTTGGTCTCCTTGCGGCCCTTGTTGAGACCTGCAGCCGGGGGAAGTGCAGAGCCCTGGCCGCCGCTCCAGTGGCTGCTGCAGCGGAAGTCCCGACCTTAGTGACACGTTAAACCAGGTGTCCTGGATTATCTTAAGAGATGTCATAAACTTACACAATTGAAATTAATTGTAAGTTTTTAAAATGTATTTGTTTTTGGAAATAAAAATGAAAATATGATAGTTTTTAACGTTTTTAAATATTTTATAGAGAATTTTTTAAAGTATTACACTCTGTATTAATGTAGAAATGTGATGGACTCGGAATTCTGTAGATCTGCATGATACTATCCCAGAAATGGAAACTTGATTTTCCTGTTCTTCATTTGCTTTTGCTCATTTTTTATAGAATATGCTACCTTATTTTTTCTCCCTTAGCATCTGTTTTTTTCTTTTTTAATTTTACAGAGCAATAAATTATTGTGTTGCCAAGTTTCATAAATTATTGACCATGTTATGTGGGAAAATATTTGACGAGTTATGGAATTTAAGCCCATTCTGATCTTGTGTTGTTTTTCTGGGAAGCTGAACTTACGTGTTTAACTTCCAGAATACGAAATATCTGTTTTGAACCAAATGTCGTGGCTGATGAAGACCGCCTCAATAGAACTACGGGTAACTTCTCTGAATCGCCAACGGTCACACACCCAGAGGCTCCTACACCTCCTACTGGACGACATGCCAGTGAAGCCATACTCAGGTGGGCGTGCGCACGCTGGCACTGTTTGACCGTGCTGCTGACTGCTCCGGGTGAATGCAGGCTCAGGTCCGAATCTTGTGCTTAGGCCGTCGCCGTAGGCCAGACCACTTCTTAGTGCCTTTAGAATTTCATCCTTAAGACACAAAATTATAAAATTATCCCATAATTGTCATTTTATTATTGTTTGAAGCATTCACATTTTGCTATATTCATATACATAGATATTCAGTGGAGTTTGTCACATACAGCCAGCATGACCTAAGAATTTGAATATGTATTATATATGCAAATTAAGCATAAGCATTTCTAATCATCTCTTGGACATGATTGGGTCCTGCCTCTTTTGGAGTTCTGATTATCCTCTTTAAAATTGTGAAGTGGATCCCATAGGGACAGAAAGAATTAGAGGAATGTTGTTGGTAAGTCCTCATCATCTTTGCATTTTAATTATCTGTTTGCAGAGGGCTCTTTGACCTAGAAACAGTGACCTAGAAATAGAATACTTTATGTTTGTTATTTTCAAATAAATTTTACAAGTATGTTTTTCTTTTTCTGATCTATTATTACCCATGCTCCAACAGATGGTGAAGGTGGAATAGAAGATGAAAACAGGTCTGTCTCTGGGTTCCTTCACTTCGACACTGCTACCAAAGGTAAAGCCCTCTGAACCCACAGTTAACTAATCGATATAACGTTAAATTGCTTCAGATTTTAAGAGATGACTATGATGCCTGTGTCTTTTAATTCTTAACTGGTATAGAAAAGCCACATAAAAGATTATTTGTCATCAAAAAAATGTTAGGATGATAGGATAGGAAACAAATATTTTTGCAAATAGATATATTAGAAATAAAATAAAATTTTATTTTATTTTCTAGACTAATGCCCTTTTTGAACATAGCACTCACTATCTTTGCTTTGAATATAGTGGCTTGCTCTTCTCCTCAATGCCCCAAGTAAAATTGAACTACTTTTTATTATTTCTAGTACGTCGAAAAGTTTTAAGTATTCTTGACTCGATTGACTTCAGTCAGGAGATCCCTGAGCCTTTGCAGTTGGATTTCTTTGATCGAGTCCAGATTGAACAAGTTATAGCTAACTGTGAACACAAGAATTTACGGGGACAGACGGTCTGCAATGTCAAGGTGAGGATGGGGTTCAAGTGTGTGCAGTATCAAATATTTTCATACTGAGTTATCAGACAAAACTATAATGATATAGTGGTTGTTTTCTGATAGGGGTACTGGTTTACTGGACTGTGGTTTTCAGACAGCTGGCAAATCAAACAGAATAGACCACACTAACTTTACATGTTTAAAAGGTTCCTCACCACCTTTTCCTTAGTAGTCGTGCCGCCCAACTGAAACTGTGGAGTGGTTTTAACCATTTACCTTTCTACCCGGTAAATGGTAATGGCCTCTCTAGAAGGGAAAAGATAACCAGGGCATTTGCACTAACGTACCTGCCACTGAGGTTCTTTGGTACCACCCTCAGATGTAAGGGATACCTGACATTTTTGACTAGAAACTGGACAGTGCCACAGTTCGATTACGTATAAAGGTATCTGAAACATTTCCCTCTAAGGCATTTTATACTAATTGCTAGGGGTTATTGTTCTGTTTCTGAAATGGTCTTACTTTTCTTTCTTTACCTACTTGTATAGCTTCTTCATAGGGTTCTTGTAGCTGAAGTAAATGCCCTTCAGGGTATGGCAGCCATAGGACAGAGGCCTCTGCTAATGGAGGTAAGCCTGTTGAGTATGTGTTTGTTTTAACCCTTTTGCTACTTTAACTACTTACATTGCCAATTAGAAGACAAAACAATAAATTGATGTGTAGTTCATTGATTAGTAAATGACTTAAAAATTAAACTTTAATGGAATATTTCATTTTTTACTTTATAACTTTTGTAAACTGTACTGAAGCTAATGCCTGGATGTCACAATAAATAACATTTGTTCTGCTAGGCTAGTTAAGGATTTGCATCCTGTCCGTATTGTGTATTAGACTTCACTTGCTCCCTATCAATGAGGGAAAAGAGAGTCATTTGTCATCACAAGTGAGGAGTGATGAGTAAGAGGTCAGGTGGGGAGAACCACATATAAGGAAACGTAGCCGGCTAGGCCCAACTAGAGTCAAAGAAGTAAAAGACACGACAGGGAAGCATACCATTGAACTTGGGTTTTAGGCAGCGCTAGTGCTCAAGGATTTAGCATAAGTAGATAGTTGCAAGGAGAAACAAGATCGAGTTAAGAAGTTGATTTCCATTCTTACCACCTTTGCTCCTGACCTTAAACGCACACACAGCCGTATTTATTACTTTTCACTTTTCATAGCACTGACCACCAGTATAACATGGAAAGTTGTCTGCTGGCTGGCATACATGTGGAAGTTTTCCAAAATATCAGTGTTTTCAGATTAACCGACAGTGAAAAAATAGGAACCTATTGGTGAAAGATTTTATTTGCCATGTGTCAACCTTGTAATTCAATTTCTCTGGCTTTAGGAAATCAGTACCATACTTCAGTATGTGGTAGCAAGAAACAAGTTGTTGCAGTGTCTTCATGCAAAACGGCATGTGCTGGAGTCATGGAGGCAGCTGGTAGAAATTATACTGACAGCTTGTCCCCAGGACCTCATTCAGACGGAGGACCGACAACTGATTATTCGTGATATTTTACAAGATGTGCATGATAAGGTGACATACTTTCTAAATTACTTCATACTGTAATTCCTTTTTATTTTTCCATTTAGATTAGGAATAAACAGAGTTGTGCAATGCCAATGTTAAGCCTTTCCTTGAGAAAGGTATTAATTCTGTACAGTAGTTGCTCTCAACTAGAGTGTGTATCAGAATTATCTAGGGAGCTTTTAAAAAATTCTCATGGACAGACCCATGGAATGGAACACTAGTGGTGAGGCCATTTATGTGATTTGCCATTAAAAACCACCTAGGGAATTCTGATGGGAATCCCTTCTGGCTGAGAACATGTGTTACTCAGCGTTACATATACTCTTACTAGCGTTTATTTTCTTCGAACAGTACAATGCTGCCTTACGTTCGTACGGTATTTGAAAAGCTAAACATATATAAAATATATGCATGACTATAGCTGAAAGCAGGTCCTTACTCTGATTTGTCCTTCTGCTTTGAGATACTGGATGATGAGGCAGCACAGGAGTTAATGCCAGTGGTGGCAGGTGCTGTGTTCACCCTGACCGCCCACCTAAGCCAAGCGGTTCGCACGGAGCAGAAGCAACCATTAGCCTTGGGACTCGGAGAGGCCCATTATGCTTTTATGCTTGATGGCACTGTCACCCCGCCTCCTCCAGCAGACAACCCGGTGGTGGATTTCGCTTCTCTTGGAGATTCTTCACTTCACATCATATTGAAGAAACTGTTAGACTTCATTTTGAAGACAGGTTTTTTCATCTGAATTTTCTATAAATTACAGCTTTTGTATTTGTTTGAACTTTAGTTTGAAAAAAAGTTTTTACTCTGTCTCCCTAGGTGGCGGATTCCAGCGAGTGAGGACACACCTGTATGGCTCTCTGCTTTATTACCTGCAGATTGCCCAGAGACCAGATGAGCCTGACACCTTAGAAGCAGGTAGAATTGGAGAGATCTCTAAACTTTTCTGGTTTTAGAGATGGGTTAAATTTTTTAAAATCACTTTTTTATCTTTTGTCTAAGCAAAGCCAAAACGAGTCTTTATGGAATCGTTAAAGGGGCTTACTGTAAAGCAGAGGAAGAATATTTAGTTTCCTAAAATTATAAAGGGAAACCATGAGTACCGTGAAAACAAACCCCCAGATACGACCTTAGCTTCTATCTGTGTCCTTTGCTCCTAGCCCCCGGGCCACTGGGCCGGGTGCTGTGGCGTCTGCGCAGCCCGCCCGGCCTTTGCAGTGCCCCGCAGGCGTGTCTAGGTGATTCTCTCAGATGGCTGTGTTTTCCCAAAGCAGGGGAGTAACGTTATTCTACAGTTTGCTTTATTCATAGGCATTTGAATGATTTCTAACTTTATGATCAAAAAATGTTGCATCAAATATTCTTTTATATGCCTATGTATTTTTCAAGAATCCTTCATGGTGGAGTTTCCATGATAAGAGTGTGCATTCTTCTTTTAATGGGTTCTATTGAGTGGCCCTCTGTCATTTACACACTCGTTGGATAGCATGCATATGTCTTTTTATACACTAATGTGAGGATTTCCTTGGACACGTTCTGAGACGTAGAATTACTTCTTCAGAAGATGTTTTTATTAAAATATTGATAAATACTGCTTTCTAAAATGTAGTCATCATTTTTAATTAATAGTAATAAGCTGGATTCTTTGGTTTCCAGATAATGAAAAATGTTTTTGACAGCTCAGCAGACCAGTCAGTGTATAATAAATAATCTATGCCAGAGTTGTTCTGCTATTTAGGAACTTGTTATAAGCACCTCCTGGTAATGAATTCCTTGTGCCCTTCTGAGAACCCTATGAGTATATGTTATTTTGTGCAGATTCTTAAAAACCACTCTGTGTGTAAGACCCAGATTATCTCTTATTATTCTTTTTTTCTGTGTATTTTATTGATTTTTTCAGTATATTTTATTGATTATGCTAGTACAGTTGTCCCATTTTTTTCTCCCCTTTATTCCCTTCCTCCCTGAACAACTCTTCCCACCAGCATCCTCTCACCCCTTAGTTCATGTTCATGGGTGGTACATATAAGTTCTTTGGCTTCTTCCCTTTCTATACTATTCTTAACCTCCCCATGTCTATTTTATACCTACCAATTATGCTTCTTATTCCCTGTACCTTTTCTCCCATTCTCCCCCCCCCACCCCACTGATAACCCTCCATGTGATCTCCATTTCTGTGATTCTGTTCCTGTTCTAGTTGTTTGCTTAGTTTGTTTTGTTTCTAGGTTCAGTTGTTGATAGTTGTGAGTTTGTTGTTATTTTACTGTTCATAGTTTTGATCTTCTTCTTTTTCTTGGATAAGTCTCTAGCATTTTATATCATAAGGGCTTGGTGATGATGAGTTCCCTTAACTTTACCTTCTCTGGGAAGCACTTTATCTGCCCTTCCATTCTAAGTGATAGCTTTGCCGGCTGGATGGAGTGACCTTGGATGTAGGTCCTTGCCTTTCATGACCTTGAATACCTCTTTCCAGCCCCTTCTTGCCTGTAAGGTTTCTTGTGAAAAATCAGCTGGTAGTCTGATGGGAACTCCTTTGTAGGTAACTGTCTCCTTTTCTCTTGCTGCTTTTCAGATTCTCTCCTTATCTTTAATCCTGGGTAATGTAATGATGATGTGCCTTGGTGTGTGCTTCCTTGGGTCCAACTTCTTTGGGACTCTCTGAGCTTCCTGGACTTCCTGGAAGTCCATTTCCTTTGCTAGATTGGAGAAGTTCTCCATCATTTTTTCAAATATGTTTCCAGTGTCTTACTCCAGTGTCTTCTAGGACCCTGTGGGTCTCTCCAGCAAACTCTCCTGTGAGACTGGCAGTTTCTCCCGCTGCGGCAACCCCCGCAGGCTTTCACTGGTGGAGGTTTTGAGGCTTTCTTTTCCCACGCGGGAACCCAGGGTTGTGCAGCCTGTCTTGCTCCCCAGTCGTTCCTCCCGGTTTATCCTCTCGTAAGTGTGGGGCCAACTGGTCCCGCAGCCACTGCCTTCCCCCCCACCCCCGTCTGCCAGCTGCAGCCTTGCCGTGTGTCCTCACTGCCTAGTTTGCCTCTCTCCGTCCCTCCTGCCAGTCTGAATGAATGTTTCTTCTTTAACTCCTTGGTTGTCGGATTTCCATACAGTTCGATTTTCTGGCAGTTCTGGTTATTTTTTGTTTTTAAATTTGTTGTCCTTCTTTTGGTTGTGTGAGGAGGCAAAGTGTATGTACCTACACCTCTGTCTTGGCTGGCAGTCTCCTATTCTTTACTGGCTATGTGTTTTTACATAATATCTTTCTTAGAAGGTAATAATAGTCAAATGATGTATTTATAGAAATATATTACCCACTTAATGCACAAAAATATTTTTAAGGTTATTAAAAATAATAGTTCAGAGAATCTTTTTCAGCAATTAGGAGCGCTTTTTCTTAGCGAGATAGCAGTGGGGATCCCACCCTCCCTTCCCCACAACATAACTCCCCCATTTTCCTCGTGTCTAAAATTAACCTTGTATTTAGTTGAATTGGCAAAATCACCTCTTAACCACTCAGTGGAATTCTACATTGTGATTTTTATAAGTCATTATGAAGATGTGGTAAAGCAGTGCAACCATGAAAGAAAATTCTTTGTTTTAGCTGTGATTACATCTTATTTTGACTTATTTTAAGTAAAAAAATACTTTTTCCCCCCAGGAAATAGTGTTTTTAAGTTTCAAATTGAAGTATTAAATTTAAAAAGTATTTATTGAGCACATGCTTTTGTACAGAACACTGTATCTACTTTATGTTTTATTTTAAAACAGAAACTGGATTTCAGTGTTTATGTACTTATTTTTCCATACCACTTTTACTTTATTTTTGCCATAGCCATAATACTGGATGCTGGGCAACCATTTTCCCTGTTTTATGTGAAAGGAATCTGACTTCTAGAGACTAAATAACTTGTGTGTCTCACAGAGCTGAGAATTAGAATTCAGTTTTAGGTTTTCTCCATTTGTTTCCCTCGAATGTTGTATCTCTTGACCTTCACATCTCACATTGTCATACTTTATTTTGTATTTTTGTAATTTGTGATTTTTCCTAATTGTAATTTGATAGATAGTACTTACCAGCATGTTGTGCTTGAAGTGTAATAATTCAGTGACCAAAACTGCTTTTTACTGGAGTATTTAAAATTTTTCTATTGTAATTCTTTTAGCCAAAAAAACCATGTGGGAAAGGTTGACAGCCCCAGAAGATGTGTTTAGTAAGTTGCAGAGAGAAAACATAGCCATCATCGAGAGCTACGGCGCTGCCCTCATGGAAGTGGTTTGTCGGGACGCGTGTGATGGCCATGAGATTGGAAGGGTACAGTAACTCCTGTTTAGTATTATTATTGAATAAATATTTTAACTTGTTAAGGTGTAAACTGATTCAGCGTTTTATAAGTATGTTACGTATTGAGAATTATTTTCTGCA
The DNA here is from genome assembly GCA_004026545.1 of Mormoops blainvillei. Taxonomy (NCBI): domain Eukaryota; kingdom Metazoa; phylum Chordata; class Mammalia; order Chiroptera; family Mormoopidae; genus Mormoops; species Mormoops blainvillei. The sequence continues at coordinate 239,937 of PVJD01001066.1, forward strand.
ATGTATTTTAGTGAACTTGCTTATTTGCTATAATTCGGAATTTTTATTTTGTTTAGTCATATGTTTTGCTTAATTCTATTTAGAATCTTAATTCAGAATTTTCCCTCAGAATAATCTTTTTGCTGATTTTGAGGTTGTCCTGACACTGGTAGAAACAACAAAGATGCTGCAGATAACTCTCTACTAGTGGAAAGTGATGTAGCATGAGTCATGTGTTTGAAAACTATGGGAAACAGGATTTTAAGAAATGGGGTAAAATATAAACTATGTAGTAAATGCTGAATTATGTTTAAAAGAGGATGTTTGTGTTCTTATGCATAGAAAAAAGACTGGGAGGAGATAGACCAAAATGGATTAACTGTGTTTATCAAACTGTTTATCAGACTATATTTCCTATGTTTTCTATAATGTATAAAATTTTACCATTAGAAGGAAAAGGCTGTTTTAAAGAATCTTTACTCCAACAAGTGATGTTTAGATTCTGCTGAAATGTATATTTAAAACTCTTATTTTAATATATCGGGTTTTGTTTCAGAAATAAAACTTAATCCTGAAAACTTTCCTGTTATCAATCAATTGAGATTTTGGATATGTAGCTTTCAATTTCTCAAAAAAACAGGAAAGTTTTATTCCAACGATTCTCTGCGTAAGAAAAGTTCTGACTACTTGCAGGTGCAGGTCACTTCTGTCTCTGAGTTTGCAGCCACCTCCATGTCTTGTGCTTTGATTTATCTTCAGATGCTGGCGCTGGCTCTACTCGATCGGATCGTCTCCGTGGACAAGCAGCAGCAGTGGCTTCTGTACCTGTCCAACAGTGGCTATTTGAAGGTGCTTGTGGACAGCTTGGTAGAGGATGACCATACTCTGCAGAGTTTACTCACGCCACAACCACCGCTTTTAAAAGCCCTTTATACTTACGAGTCTAAAATGGTAAGGCTTTATGTTCATTTGAGGTTAGATCAGCTGCTTGGTTCCTGGCGCGATAGATGTAGTAAACAACATTAACGTGGAATAACACATTTGGAATATCTCTGTCATGTAAGCTGTGATCATTCTAAGGAGTTTTAAATTTGGGGACTTGTGCTAGAAATGTTTCTCCTCAGCGTGCCAACGTTGAGTTGCAATGATCCTGGCAGGGCTAGTTGGAGAATGGGACTGCTACTTAGGTTGCTGGTGGTGGCAAATGATGTAACACTTGGTGCTGTCTGAGCGGGGCAGGGAGCAAAGCTGTCCGGTTCCCCACACAAGGTCCTGGCACAGTAGTTGCCTCCTGAACATTCCAGTGCAGGTGTGCTAGTTCTACTTTAAACACAGGATTTTCAGTCCAGTCTGTAATTCATCATTTTCTTTACTCCACATTTTTTTTTCTGTTTCTTCCTACTTAGAAATGTCACAGTAATAGAAGCTCTAAAGTCTTAGATTGTTTATTAACTCTTTCTCCTTTCATTTATTTGTTTAACAAGTATTTATTAGATATGTATTATATGTCAAGGTGTGGTCCTAGGTACGAGGGTACAGCTGTGAGCAAAAGAGTCTTTCCTGCCTGTCACGAGCCCATGTGGTGATAGCAGAAACTCCTGTTTATATGGATACTTAATTTATGTAAAACACTATATGCAGCACGTCAGATATGCTATGCTATTTAATCCTTAAAAAATCCTATGAGAAAGGTGGTGTAACGTGCCCTTTCATAGCCAGCTCAGAAGTTCTCTTCAGTGATGGTTTAAGATTGGAAATGTGTGCTGTGAGAGAGTCTCATTTTTGTGTGAGGCCTTGAATGTGATCTCCGTAGTGATGATTTTCCTTTGGTGGCTTCTCAGGCATTTCTCACGAGAGTGGCTAAGATACAGCAGGGTGCTCTAGAGCTGCTGAGGTCTGGGGTGATTGTGAGGCTGGCACAATGCCAAGTGTATGACATGCGCCCAGAAATGGACCCCCAGGGGTAAGTGTCCATATAGATTGTTTTGTTAAGCTTCCCATGAAGGATTATTAAGGAAAAAAGAAATTTCAACATAATTTTGCCATTGGTTTATAATTCTGTCTGAGCAGTACTCTTATCTTGATGGCTTCTTTTTAGCGGGATGGGGTGGGGGAGTCATACATCACTGCCATTTACTAAGAAATGGAAGTTGCTAATAAGGGCAAAAGTGGGTAGGGACCTAAAAGCTTTCCATTTTAGAGCAGTAATGTAAGCAGGAAATGAGAGAGCATTTTGTAAGGAAAGGTTTTTCTTCCCAACTTTATGATTTTGTTCCATAGAAATGCATGCTTTCAATTATAGTGGTATTTTAAAGTATCATAGTGAAATTATAGTTTGTTGTGGATTTCCTATTCCTGATGACTGGAATAGCATTTTATATTTCTCTTATTTTAACGTTTGCCAGCTGCTTGCTAATTTGAAAGCTTCAGGTCAAATTATTTTAAGTTGTAAGCTTTTTAGCAGATTTCCCAGTTCAGTTTGAATATGGATTTTATTTTTCTTTTCTTGTCTACGTGGGCTGCAACATTGTTAGGCAAATAGCTTGCCCTCCTAGCGGCAGTAACACTAAGGTCAGTTTTTCTAATGTTCTTTAAAAGAGCCATTGTCAAATTTGAGTGTTCAAGTTTTTCAGGATTTGCTATACAACTGTTTCACCAACAGTACTTTTTTTAATATTGCCTTCTTTTTTTTTATTTTTGAGATTTCATTTGTTTTTAGAGCGAGAGGAAGGGAGGGAGAAAAAGAGGGAGGGAAACATCGGTCAGTTGCCTCTTGCGCACCCCCAACCTGGGGACTTGGCCTGCAACCCAGGCATGTGCCCTGACCAGGAATCAAACCAGCAGCCTTTCATTTTTCAGGACAATGCCCAACCCCCTGAGCTGCGCCAGTCAGGGCAATATTGCCTTTTGAAGTTTTAAACATGAGAATTATTATTTTCACCTTACATGAAGATTGAGTTAATTATATTTCTCAGATCATGGCACTTGCTTATGCAAAGCCTTCCTTTTATTTCCCTTTATTTTCATATTCTGCTTCTATTCCCTTCTCTTCAGCAAGAACCATTTTCTTCAGTCTAAAACTTTAAATGTAAACATTTACAGTAAGTAATAGTTTTATTAATACAGTGTTCTGAGACAATCTTAAAAGTCAAGTGATTTTAACAACCTCATTTTAACTTTTTAAAATCTTTAAATGTGTTTTTTTAGTTGAATTTATTGGGGTGATATTGGTTAATAAAATTATATAGGTTTCAGGCATACAATTCTATAATAAATATATCATCCGTTTATTGTATTGTGTGTTCACCACCCCAAGTCAAGTAAATCTTGTGATTTTTGTTTTTTAAAAAAATACAGTGGACTACAAATGTAGATTCAGTTTTGGCTTTGGGTACAGGAGAGGGAAATTTGAGAAGGACTTGTTCTTACCTATTTCTGACTCATAGTCTCTAGGGCCCAAAAGAATATTTAGAGTAGAATAAATGTTTAGGAAATTTCAAGCATTGTCTTTTCAAATTATGCTGATTTTCGTACTAAGATTTTTCAAAATTCAAATAACTCCTCTGGTTTTACTGTCTCTGTGGGATGCAGAGTGCTCATTAGTAGCTTCATGATTCAATCAGCCACCTGCGGTGGTTTGCCGTGGAGATAGATGGTCAGGGACGTCCAAGTGCACCTTAACCCTTGCACTGTTGCTCTCTCATTGTTCGGTGGAAATGAATGAAGCATGTTTGGCATGAGGGACCCCCCAGTGTTCATCCCGACTCCGGTGGACCGGTACCGTCAGATTCTCCTTCCGGCTCTCCGCTTGTGCCAGGTCATCCTCACGTCCAGCATGGCCCAGCACCTGCAGGCAGCAGGGCAGGTAAGAGGAACCTTAGCGTAGAAACTGTCTCGTGCCGAATCCTCACACTCCAAATGTAGAAACCTTAGGCATGGAACGCACGTGTGAAGTTACTGGAACGGCCCTGTCCGTGGCACACTTGGGCACTGAAAACAGGCCCTGTGCTTTCCTCTGAGCTTCATTGGCCTGTTTTTATACTTTTGTTTGAATGAAACAACACAGCTAATTAATCGAATATGAGATAGAATGTAAAAAATCTGTTGGCTAGGCCAAAAAGTCCATTTAGTTTTTTCCATAAAATAAAAGATACAGTTTTCATTTTCACCAATAACTTTATTGATTTGGATATTTTGAATATATTGTCTAACTTCTGCTGTTGGCTTCTAGGGGCAGAGGCCACGGGTGCTGCTAAACACCTTCCAATGCGTAAGACAGCCCCACAGCAGGGAATTGTTCAGCCAAAATGTCAGTAGTACCCAGGAACTTCGCAAACCACTTTTGACACGTTCAGTCAGCCATAGCACCTTCTCCCTACACTGCACAAATCTTTTTTTGTGTTTCAGTTGTGTTTTCACCTTTCTTGAAATAATAAAGTATAATATACCCAAAATGTTGCATATTTTCTTCCATTTTCAATATTAAAATGGCTACACAAAAATTCACCAGTTCTGCTAAGTTGTTTTTTAAATGCACACAGATATGACAACTGTCACAATATAATCTTAACAAAATTGTTTCAGATGAAGTTAAAGGCTACTCAGCACTACTAGAGCCATTGTATGGAAAACACTGAACTTTTTGGCCAATCCAATAAATTTTTTCTTCATCAAGGAAGCTATTATTGTGGTAGGAATAAGTTGGCTTCTAAAATGGAATTTATACTAGGTATTTATTGAAAAGAGGCTATATACCGTGTTAGGCCTTACAGAAAATACAAAAGGTAGATGATGTGCAACATTTAGTTGTAATATTTAAGGAATGAAGTAATTTAAGTAAGTGTATATTCAAGCTTATAAAAACATTTTTTGGGGCACCAGAAATTAGTTTTATTTTCATTCCTTTTCAGTGAAACCTTCAAATTATATATTTCTTTGTTTCTTCAAACTAATAATACAATATACTGATGAATTGGGCTTATCATTATGAATCTGCAGTCTTATGGTATTGCTCTGTTACTCTGATGCCCTCAGGAATTGTGTCCCAGTAATTTATGGCAATTTTGTCTGCTTTTCCTGCCATCAGTTCAGGCTTATCTCACTAAGATAGAATGCTGCGGTTTCTAACATGGCACCTTGTTTATTACTGCATTAGTCTGGGTGACATTCTCTCCCTGTCATACCTGGCCTTTGAGTCACTTCCTTAAAACTCAAGACTTCCCTTGTCTTCTACTTTATTAAGATTAAATTTTTTAGTAGAAGTTGACCATTATGGTCACTGGTTCTCTAATATCAGTCTTTTACTGACTATAGCAGAATCCCCTAAGAAAGTTCTTAAAAAATACAGATTATTGAGTTTCACATCCAGTGATGATGAGCTAAGACCAGGAACCTGAACTGAAAAAAATAAAAGGGGACACAATTCCTGAGAGATTCGGGTGTTTGGCTTGTTTGGGCATGGTCTCCGTGAAGGCATTTGTGATTAAGGCGAGGAGAAATTGTATGTGAAAAGAATTAGAGCCCTCCTTGGTGGTGCAGTATAAATGCCAGGTGGAAGTGTGGGGTTTGAAGGTCAGGCTTTTTATCTTATTTATTTTACCCTAACTAGAGAATTAAACAGAAGCTTTTATGCGATTGTCCCCATGTCACACTAGTTAAATTTCGCAGAGCAACTTCAGTAACTCCTTTAATACGCATTTTAAACTCATGTTCTAGTTTGATTTGGACAAAAGTAATAGGGGTCAAACAATAGTTTTCATACACTAGTTCTGAGTTATACTCTTCTACAGTAGCCTCTAAATATTTTAATTTTTAAACTTTGAAATAATGCCTTACCTTTCTTGAGAATTTTAGGTAAATATTAACTTTTTGAAGAAATTATGTAAGTGCAAAACACAATTGTTTGTCTCATATTCTCCTTCATTACACTGAAGTAAATGCTTCAATGTGATGAGAAAGATGAGTTATAAATTTATAATTTTCTACTCCTTCACCTCTGAGTCTTCCGTTTCCCTTCCGTTTGCTGGGCTCAGGTGTTGCAGTTTCTCATTTCGCATTCCGACACCATACAAGCCATCTTGCGCTGCCAGGACGTCAGTGCGGGCTCTCTGCAGGAACTGGCCCTGCTGACGGGAATTATAAGTAAGGCGGCACTTCCCGGTGAGTTGAGGGCGTTGAATGGACTTTTAATAATACTGTTCTTTATATGCTGACATACATACGTAATAGAATGAGGTTTTTATTACTTGCTTTATATGACTGACTTGAAATTGGTCCTAACAGAGTTCAGTGCCTTTTTAGAAGAACTAAGTTTATATTTATAAAAATGGTAAATGTTCATACACAAAATTCTGAGTCCAAGAAAATAATTAACACTCAAAACCCCACTACCTAGAAGTTACCAGAAGTTAACCTTTGGCAAGTGCCTTTTTGAACATTGTTCGGTGCTTGACCATTGCTCATGTCTAGATGAGAGAGAGAGAGAGAGACAGATACGTACCGAGGTAATCGGTGAGAACTACCTTTTACATGCAGTCTTAGAAAATAACTAATTTTACATAAATTTATCAGATAAAAAACTAGTTAAAGAGGTACCAAAGACATTGCTGAATTCCAGACAAGCATTTCTTTACTATAAGAGTATAAGAGATACTAGTTCTTAAAAAGCACCATGATTAAGAAAAAAAACGATTAAGATATTTTGGTCATTAAAAGTTTTTATTTCTTTATTGCATGTAAATTTTAGATAGTTAACTCCTCATGTGAAAGATGAAATGAATTCTTTTACACTTCCTCTTCTACCTTCAAATTATGTTTGTTGATATTATTTTTATTTTGTCAGGTTTTATAACATTTACATTCAGTTCTGAAACCATAACACCTTGAGCTATTGAGTGTTACTTGTATATTTACATGGGTTCACTGAAAAACACCAATTTTTTTTTTTCCTTCCATGGTTTCACCATTCCCGAGGTCTTTCTTTTGATTTATCTCTTGGTATTCTTAATTTGTATTGAGGTCCCCTCCCCCAAGGAAGAGTATATTAGAGTTCCTGAATTCTCTGATATTTATGAATGGCTAAAGGTTGCCTTTATTCTTTTTTTTATTTTAAAGATTTTATTTATTTATTTTTAGACAGAGGGGAAGGGAGGGAGAAAGAGAGGGAGAGAAACATCATTGTGTGGATGCCACTCGTGCAACCCCCCTACTGGGGACCTGGCCCGCAGCCCAGGCATGTGCCCTGATGGGAATAGAACTGGCGACCCTTCAGTTTGCAGGCCTGCACTCAGTCCACTGAGCCACACCAGCCAGGGCAGGTTGCCTTTGTTCTTGAATGAGAGCAAGGCTGATTTTACTTTTCTTTCCCTCAGAACTTGTAATATTAATGATAATAGCTCATGTTTATTAAGCATTTATGTGCCAAATATTGTTTTACACACTTAGCATGTTAATTTAATTCTCAAAACCGTCTTATGAGGTATAACTATTATTATCCACATTTTACAGTGAGGAAGCTGAGGCACAGAGTCACGTAGATAATACTGGTAATACAGCGTTTCCCAAGTAATATGGCTTCTGTGTTTGTGCACTTACCTACTAGGTATACTACCCCCATTTTTAGGTAGGCGAAATCTGAGACTAACCCCTGATTCCACCCCGCCACCCCCAGTATCTTGTCCTGTGCGGGGCTGCCCCAGTACCAGAGCGGGGCGTGTTTGGCAGGGCAGAGCATGGTACCGCTAGAGGCACTGGGAGCCGCGCTCCTTCTGAGGCGCCGCCCTGGCTCGGGGCATCTCAGTCCCGTGAGCTTATTAAGCTCATTTTCCCAGCTCATTGCACTGACACCCAGTCAAGCTGCCCTTCTTGGCCCTGCTGAGGCCCTGCAGCGTGGCTGAGTGATTCTCCTCCTGATGGCGCTCCGCGTGCTTTCTGCACGGCTTCCCTGATCACTCTGCTGTGGCTCTCCGCAGATGGCAGAGTCTCCGCGAGACTTCGCAGGCGCTCGTCGGTTTATCTTCTTTCCTCCGTACTGCTTCTGGGGCGGGAGGGGCGCGAGCCGAATCGTGCTGCTTACCCCGTCAGCATTTTCTCTGTCTTTCCTTCTGCCTTCTTGTTTTTTCCTTAGCCACCACTGTTCTTCAGCATTTATGGTAAAGTTGGCCCCTATCCTTTTTTAGTGAATTTTGTTCATTTTGTAGGTTGATGACAGGAGTACGTTTCTGTGACTCTGCTTCACTTTAGCTTTTTAACCCAGAAGCCCTAAGTGAGGTGTAAAGAAAACTGGCAAGGTGGTTTGTTTGATGAAGTCTCCTTTCATTAAATTTTTTAAACACCTAACCATTCTCCATTTTGCTAATAGCAGTAGCATCATTTGACCTGTCAGCGTATTAAGATTCTACTCAAAAAAGCACAATTTATTTTAACATGCTCATGATAAATTCAAACAAAATACCCTAATCAATCATCTCTGCTGTCTGAAAGGAACCAGATATCAGTTCATTTCCCTAGAAATTACTATGCAGGTGTGTGCAGAATTTTCCCTCCTCATACAAGTGAAGTCATACCATGCACATTGCTCTGTAACATTTGTTTTCTGTTGTGTCTCAAGAGATCTTTTCTCATCAGCACGTAGAGCTCCTGCCTCACTCTTTTTAATTAGCTGCGTTGTTTTCCGGTTGCAACACAGTTAGCCAGATGTCTGTTGTTTAACCAGACCCCTATAATATGTTGACTGTTTTCAGTCATTTTTAAAAATTCAAACACTATGGCATTTAATAACATTTTGTGTGTTTGTGTGTGTGTATGTGTGTATGTATATGTATATGCATTTATGTAGATTGAAGCTGGTAAGCTTGATAACATTTCTGGCATGCTTGGTCAGAAATATGTATACTTAAATTTTTTGAAAAAAGATAATGCCAGATGCTGTACCAAATCTTTAAAACAATTTCATTCCTATCAACCCTACTCTGTACAGTTTTATCCTTTGATTACCTATTGTCTTGTATTATTCTATAATATCATTATTTTTGTCTTAAATGTTCCCATTAAATTATAAGTCCATTTATAACTTTCTTTTTTCGATGTTGCCTAGCCCAGTACTGACTGTGTTGTACCTTCTCAAATATTTATAAGCAGGTTAATTTTTCTGTGATCCACAATATTCTGAAAAGTATTTTGGAGTTCAGAGTGACACATATGGCACACAAAGTAGTCAGGTGGCATTTAATAGGAAGTGTCTTATAGAAACTGAGAATTGGTGGTCATTTTAAGTAGAAGCAGCAATTGATGTGCATGGATAGAAAGAAAGAAAGAAAAAAAGAATGGGGAATAGCAACACATGTTGAAGAGTGTAGAAAGTTTGAGGAAAAAGAGGAAAAAGCCAAAGTTCCATGATAGTGTTAGGTATAAAATCTAACTTTCAAGGAGTTAAGATGGGAGAGGAAAGCATAAGAATTACAAGCAGTAAATGCAGAAAAAATATTTCTAGAATTCAATATGAACCAGGTGTTTCCCTGTTTTGGAATACAAGAGAGACCTGAACATATTTTGAAATAATAGAAGACTCTGTGGCAGGGTAGATTTTAGTGTGCTAGACAAGAAAGTGACTCTGGGAGCCTGGAAGGAGGTGGGCAGGGATGAGATCTAGCGGAGTGATAGGCACAGCTGAGGTATACTAAGCCAGCATGCACCAGACCATGCCAGTGTTTTCTGCAGGTTTGTGTTGAGGTCATGGGCCGAGAAATCTGGAAAGAGGAGGTCTTGCCATTTTAAGGAACAAAGGCTAAGATTCTTGGTTACATACCATGGAGCATATGCTCGGAAGTCAGAAACGAATGGAAGGGGCTGTGAAAATGCACAGGAAGTTAGGGTGACTAGGACAAGTTCAGGTGGGTTCTCCCCAGCATGGCTACAGTCATGAGAAAAATAAATCACACTTCTGGTCAAGGTGCAGGCGTAGGCGAATAAGCTTCGTCTGCTTGCACAACTAGAGAAAAAATTACAACTAGGCTACAAAACAGATGTCACTCAGAATTGTCAGGAAATCGAGCTGTATAGAAGTCTAATAACCAAGGATTTAAAGAAGCCACATTTATCCTGATATGTAGGGGTGGCAGAGACACAGAGAGAGGTGAAGGCATGGAACCCTGTGAGTGGGGCGAGACTGGTGTGGAGAGGTGGTGGAATGGGCAGTCCCACATTCATATGTGGTGGATAAAAATTGGGGGGGATACCTTGGGAGCGAGGGATCCCAGCCCCAAATTGGACACCACCTAGCAGCCCAGGGTTCCAGTGCCAGGAAGATAAACCCCAGTAACTTCTGGATGTAAAAACTAGTGGGGGTTAGGCAGTGGAAGAAACTGCAGGATTTTCAAGACACTCCTACTAAAGGGCCTTCAATGGGCTTAGGACTCACACAGACCCACCCTCTCTGGGATTCAGCACCAGAGCAACAGCTAGAAGAGCACCAGTGGCATATAGGGGGAAAGTGAAGTGACTGGAAACAGGGCGAGTGCCAGGAGACAGCTTCCTCCCGGACAAACCTCCAGAAGCTGGGCAGAGGCATTGTCCCCTTTCTGAGTGCTCCCCCCACACAGAGCCGCAAAGCAGTGAAATGGGTTGTCCCATGCTGAAGATCACCTAATGCTCCACCCCACATAAATTACAGGCCTGCTTTTCTATAATAGGCCGTGCTACTAAGACAGGGTGTCAAAGCAGCTCTACTGAATACCCAGAAACAAACACAGGGAGGCTACCAAATTGAGGAGACAAAGATACAGGGCCCAACTGAAAGAACAGAACAAAACTCCAGAAAAAGAATAAAATGAAGTGAAGGTAACCAACCTATTAGATGCAGAGTTCAAAACATTGGTTATTGGGATGTTGAAAGAACTCATTGAGTACGCAACAGCATGAAAAAGACCCAGGCAGAAACAAAGGTTACATTAAGTGAAATAAAGGAAAATCTACAGGGAACCAACAGTGGAGGGGATGAAACTGAGAATCAAATCAACGATTTGGAACATAAGGAAGAAAAATGTATTCAACCAGAACAGCAAGAAGAAAAAAGAATTTTAAAAAATGAGGATAGGCTTAAGAAGCCTCTGGGACATCTCCAGGCGTACCAACATCTGAATCATAGGGAAGCCGTAAGAAGAAGAGGAAGAGCAAGAAATTGAAAACTTATTTGAAAAAAATAATGAAAGAAAACTTCCCTAGTCCCAAACAAGATGGACCCAAAGAGGACCACACCAAGACACATCATAATTAAAATGCCAAAGCCCCTGGCTGGTATAGCTCAGTGGATTGAGCATTGGCCTGTGAACCAAAGGGCCGCTGGTTCGATTCCCCAGTCATGGCACATGCCTGGGTTGCGGGCCAGGTCCCCAGTGGGGGGGTGCATGAGAGGCAACCACACATTGATGTTTCTCTCCCTTTCTTTCTCCCTCTCTGTCTAAAAATTAAATAAATATAATCTTAAAAAAATAATTCCAAAGGTTAAAGATAAAGAATCTGAAAAGCAGCAAGAGAAAAGGAGACAGTTACCCACAAAGGAGTTCCCATAAGACTATCAGCTGATTTCTCAAAAGAAACCTTACAGGCAAGAAGGAGCTGGAAAGAAGTATTCAGAGTCATGAAAGGCAAGGGCCTACATCCAAGATTACTCTATCCAGCAAAGCTATCATTCAGAATGGAAGGGCAGATAAAGTGCTTCCCAGATAAGGTCAAGTTAAGGGAGTTCATCATCACCAAGCCCTTATTAAATAAAATATTAAAGGGATTAATCTAAGAAAAAGAAGATCAAAACTATGAACATTAAAATGGCAACAAATTCACAACTATCAACAACTGAATCTAAAAAAACAAACCAAGCAAACAACCAGAACAGGAACAGAATCATAGATGCAGACATCATTTGGAGGGTTATCAGGTGGGAGGGGGAAGGAGGAGGATGAGGGACAAGGAGGAGAATGGGGGCAAGGTGCAGGGATTAAGAAGCATAAATGGTAGGTACAAAATAGGGGGATGTTAAGAATAGTATAGGAAATGGAGAAGCCAAAGAACTTGTATATATGACCCACGGACATGGACTAAGGGGGTGGATTGCTGGAGGGAATGGGGATACCAGGTGGACGGGTATAATGGGGGAAAATTGGGACAACTATAATAGTGTAATCAATAAAATATATTTTAAAAAAATAAACCAATGGGGAAAATGAACTGTGGGTTTACTTGGAGGGCTAGATAGAAATAAAGGGAGTCCTTAAGAAATTGATCCGCTCGATTTAGGGATTTTGAAATGGGTCCAAACTGAGAAGTTGAACGGAAAGTTTTGCATATGTGCCAAACTACTTTGCCTAAGGGAAAAGAACTAATGAAATGATACAATATCTAGTAAAGGTAAAAGAAAAAAGAAATGCATTTTTATTAGTATTTTTTTATATTCTAAACTTTTGCATAAGAAAGTAATTTACTGCTGAGATTAGAAAATTTTAACTTGTGACTATAGATAAAAAGTAGATTTTTCTCAAAAACTTTAAAAAGTGCCTTTTAAAATCAGTTGAATCTAGATTTAGATTGCATATGAAGCTTTGTTCTATTTCTGCAGACTCCCTCTTGCAGAGTCTGTGTTTCTGCACTTAAAAAATAGAAAATACTAGAACTGCTCTTCCTAGCTTTTTAATGTTTGTATTTCTTGATTACAAAACTATATTTGAAAGCATTCCGAATTTTCTAGGTATATTAAATGAACTGGATGTTGATGTAAACGAAGGATCTCTAATGGAACTACAGGGACATATTGGAAGATTCCAGGTAACTGATTCTTATTTCTCAAAAGAGCAGCTGTAAGACTTTTAACAAACTACAACTCATCCTTCCCATTCAGCTCCCTGGATTTGTAATTGGTTCTTTGTTACCTCTAAGTAACATGTTTATTGTTGCTACTATTTGATTATTCCAGTTTTAGGAATCATCTGTTGACTTCCAATCAAGGAGACTGAGATTCTCTTTACTCCTTTTCTTCCATCATAAAATATGAATATTTCTTATATCACCCTCCCATCAACATAATTGTCTCACAGTTTTGATTAGATCAGTGTTTAGTGTTACATTATTATTACTGTGTAATTCTCATGGATGTTATGTTACTTTTCCGTGTAATGTTGTTTTCCCTAAGTAAATAATTTTCTTACTTGCTCGACTTTTATATACTTATTTTTAATTTATTTCTAAACTTTTCTCCAATTGTATAATCTGCTGTCAGTATATTCAAACATATTAGATAGCTTATCAGTTAGATACTTTATCACAGTCTTTCAGGGAGCCTCTGGCCTGCTTTGATCATCTTTACTTTTTATTGGCTGCAGAATAATTATATTTATGTCCTAGAATTTATATACCATTGTTTTTGATACAGTAATTTTCTTAAACAGTCTTCTTTTCATGAACTGTTTTTCAACTTTCCAGAAGTAAATGCTGCCATCAGCATTCTTGTGTACAGAATTTTATACTATAGATTAAATAACATAACTAGTATCGCTTGGACCAAAGGTATACACATAGTGCATTTGGAATTATTCTTGTTGCACTCTCACCAACAAAACCCAAATATGCTGGGTTGTTTTTTCTTTTTCAGTCTTTTAATTTTTTTCATTGGTAGGCAGAAAAAGATGTTTTTGACAAATCATTCATAAGGTGACCTCTGGACATGTATTAGTGCATCTGTTTTATTGTAAGAATAGCAAGTAGCCAAGTATAAGTTTTAAAAATAGATACAACTATTTTGAAAAAATAAGTTTATATCACAGTCTCCTTAATACAGCTTTGCCTTATCCAGACTTATTATTTAAACATCAGCTTAAATAAGGTATTATACAGGGTCCTGCAGAAGTAGCACCCGCTTAAGTGTGGTTGGTAGGGTGATAATATGGGTATGATAATTTATGGTTTTAATTTGAACATTTCACCTGAAATGTCATATGGTGTGCTTGAGTGTGATATTGTTAAGTTACAGAAATGTAATTCTGTATGGAAATGCTTATGATTTTGTAATAAAAAGGGGGCGTTATTTGTGCTGGACCCTGTAATATATTTTTTTATATATGTACATAAGTGTATGGAGGTATATAATACTAATTTTTAAAATACATGTTTTTATTGCTCACTTACTAGGTGTAGAACAATATGCTAAGCACTTTAACTACAATTCAGTGCCTCAGGTAACCCTGGCGATAATCTTATAAGCTAGGAATTACAATTATCATTCTAGAGATGTGGCCATAGGAGCTAGAGGAAGTTAAGTAACTTGTTCCAGGTCACATAGCAAAAGGTCATGCACCTGCTATTGGACCCCACATCTCTGATTCCAAACCCATGTACTAACCACTGGATATATATCCTGCCAATTTTGAAAAGCTCATCCTTTCCCTCTGAGACATTGGGAAAAATTGTATTCTCAGATGAAATGGACCGACACTTCAAACAGATGGTATTTGACCCACTGAGGAACACCTGTGTGTTCCCAGCCCCTTTATGAAGTCCCCAGAGTGGCCATAGGAGTCACAGCCTTTCAGTTTGAGCTTTAGGAGAGAATTATGGACGTGCTTATTACGAATTGTCTTCAATTTGCCATTTCACTTTGCTCATTGTTTATTGACTTGTCTGTTTAATGAGTATCTACTAAGGAATTATTTGGTGTGATAAGGAGAATTTTTTGGCAAACACTTATAGTTAGGATTCACTGCTTTAAAAAAAATGGTATTCTTGTGATGAGTTGATTGCCAAGCACATACATTTGCAAAAAAGGTGAATTTTTATAGTGCTAACTTTAGGTTGACTCAGTTGGCAATAAGAAATCAGACACTTTAAAGAGTGATTCCACTCCCCACTGAGTTTTTCCTTTTTATATCCCTCAAGAAAGAGAGGTTGCTAAGTATAAACATGTTTAACTAGATATGAACTCAGTGTCTTTTTCTTTTTTAGCGCCAGTGCTTGGGACTACTAAGTCGTTTCGGTGGCTCCGACAGACTCCGTCAGTTTAAATTTCAAGATGATAATGTGGAGGGAGATCGAGTGAGCAAGAAAGATGAGATTGAGCTGGCTATGCAGCAGGTAGGAGGAGTGAGAATTGGGCACCTATTCTTTAAGATTTTTATGGTTTTAGAAATATTTGATAAATTAACATTTGAGTACTTTTACAAGTTGATTTATAACTTTGTTGTAGTTTTACAAATTGATCATAACTTTATTCTCCTTCAAATCTGGATTTCCGTATTAGGACATTTGGGGAGCTATTATTTGCATTACTGCTTTTTTTCCCTCTTAGATTTGTGCCAATGTCATGGAATATTGCCAGTCCCTCATGCTGCAGAGCTCCCCCACCTTTCAGCAGGCTGTGTGCCTCTTCACGCCGAGCCTGTCAGAAACTGTGAACAGAGAAGGACCCCGGCAAGGTGAGCCTCATTCTTTCTCTCTGTATTGGGGAATTAAGTTGTTACCATTATGACAAGCTCTGATTGGCTCCAGTATGATGTGGGTTTTTTTCTCTTTATGAGTAACAATGGGAAATTTTTAAAACAGTTTCAAGGAGTGGTGAGGAAGTACTGTTGTCAGACCCGTGGATAGACTGGGGAGCTTGAGAGAGTAGGGAAATTCTAGATATTCTGAGGATAAATCTAGAAGAGTCTTGTGGTCAGAGTATAGTTCTGAATAGTCATTGAGGCCCCAAAGGAAGGATCTAGGATGGGAGAGTAAGCCAGCTGGGTGAAAAATAAGAAAATATAATAACCCCATCCTCTCCAAATGTGTTAGACTATTTGATACTATATAATAGGACCCCGAGACTCTGTTCATTTTTTTTTCACTTTTTTTCTCTTTGTTCTTTTCCTTAAATATTTTCAGTTCTTATAGTTTCAAGCTCACTTATTCTTTTCTCAGTCAGCTCCATTGGGCTGGTAAGTATACCCAGTAAATTTTTTATTTCAGAAATGGTCCTTTTCAGTTCTAGAATTTCCTTTTTTAAAAAAAAAATCATTTATATTTTTTTCTACTGGGATTTTGTATAGTTTTTATTGATTATGAGCATTTTTTTTTCTCTTGATTAGCTGCTTTGAAACTCTCATTCACTAATTTCCAACATCTGGTTCATCTGAGATTAGACTTGATTGGTTTTCTTGTCTCTTGAGAATGTCTTCCATTTTCTTAGTTGTTTGTATGTGGGATAATTTTAAATTGTACAGTGTCTCCCTGCTTCTCTTCACTCTGGTGCCTTCAGGGAGTTGTTTTTGTATTACGTCTAGGTTTTTACCCATTGCCTGGTATGACTTTAGTTTGTTCTCCGTGGGAGCAGAAGTCCTTAATATTAATACGATACCTTTACTTAAATATACCTTTCATTCAGTGATTAATATGGAGAGTAGTCTTACTTAGGTAAAAGTGTGTTTTAAAGGAATTGAGGAAGTAGCTATAAAGCTTTATAGTTGTATTCTGTGGTATAAATGACTGTTAAATCATTTAGATTGGAGATATAAAACAATGCCTGAGACTTAATTAATCAAATTAATTCTACATAGTCTAGCTTTCTCCTATATTCAAAAAGTTTGCTTCCAGGAAGATCACTGGAATAAAAGGGTGCCCTCATGGGAAGCACCCCACCTTGTGGAGATACTGATCCTGGGTGGCTGGGCCGAGGTGAAAGGTCGTCTTCACGCCACCGGAATGATTGGCAATCCTACCAAAACCCCTCCTTCAGAACAGTGGTTTGCATATCACCCTGTAGTGACATTTAACCTAGTTAGTCCGCTCTCTGTCTGGCAATTTGTAAATGAATGTGAACCTGTTTATTAACCCTCACAGGGCCTGGATGGAGCCCCTCTCTGCCTCAAGAGGGCAGTCCTCTCCTCCCTTAAATCTGACACATTAGACAGGAAATTTTCAAACTAAATCATAATTTTGTCATTTATTCTTCAAAAACATTAATCATATGCTAATAATGTAACAGTAGTAATTATTAAAATTTCATTCAGTTTCTTCCCATTTTGAGCCAGTCATTCACAAACTGTTACCATTCTTTGATCTTTAATAGCTAAAGATGAACTTTATGAAGCCTTATAAATTGATCGTTTTTATTCCTCAGGCTTTTTCAAAGGAGTTAAAGAGCATATTTTCCTCTGCCAGTTCTAGACACGGGCGGGTGGGTCTGTGGCAGTTCGCGAGCGCTGAGTTGTGGGGAGGCCGCCCAGCCCGCTGACCCAGAGCACCGGCCAGCCAGGCGCGGCCAGACCTGCGTCCCGGCGCTGCGACGGACTGCTGGCGTGACTTCAGGAGGCGCGCCCTCCCTGTGCCTCGGTGTCTGTCTGCGAAACGGCAGTAACGGCAAGCCCTGCTCGAATGAACACTGTAAAGGTCAAATGTGTTACTCTGTGTAGATGCTTTAGAACAGTGTTCGGCACTTAGCACTACCCAAATGTTAGCTATTATTATTTTCTTTACTGCTATTGTTATTATTGTTACCACTTAGTACATTTACTATGACTTGTGACCCGGGGACCCTTTCCTGTAGCACCTCAACTGCCTAGACCTCGTGATCGTTCCTGTGGAATCTGTTTCTGTAGTCAGATTTCTTATGAGCCACCTCATCTGATGTCTACGTCTGATAGCCTCTGAACTCTGAATTTCCCACAGAAAATACACTAGTATTTTCTAGACTGAAGCGTGTTAGTGTGCGAGACCTCCTGAAATGCAGGGGAGTAGTCTCAGCGTCAGGCCATCATCTCTGTGGCTGTCCTCCTACTAGGGTAGATATCACATATATGTTATATGGGGAGCGGGGTACATAATGTCACCAAGAGAAGGCTCTGTATAGATGACCTGTATCGTAAAGACTGTCACAGTTTCACTGAAGACTGGAATGGGGAACCTGGCAAATCAAATGAGCCTGAGATATCCTGGTTGGTGGCAACATCCACAGACAAGGGACTGCTCTCTCCCTTCCCCTCTGCCCGGAGGCCTGTGAGAGCTGACTTGGGAGCGAAGTTGAGGATGGTGGTTGTGGAGGAAGCAGACACAGACCTCCTTCAGTATTCATCGCAGGTAGGGCCAGCAAACAAAGGTGATCCCCAAGTTGCACTTGAAGCTGCTAAGGTGTTTCTCAAGAAGCCCCTCCGTCGGCGGCGAGTGCTCTAGCTGCCGCACATAAGCCGTCGGTAGAACAGCGGCGTTACTGTTCTCCAGCTCGTCCCTCTGCAGACGCTTCACTGTTCCTTGGACTGTCATCAGACGGTCATCAGGT
The DNA here is from genome assembly GCA_004026545.1 of Mormoops blainvillei. Lineage (NCBI taxonomy): Eukaryota > Metazoa > Chordata > Mammalia > Chiroptera > Mormoopidae > Mormoops > Mormoops blainvillei. The sequence continues at coordinate 258,208 of PVJD01001066.1, forward strand.
AAAAGGCAGATCAATTTGTTCTGCTACCCAAATGGAGTTATTGTGGTAAAAGACTCATTAAAGTTCAAATCCAATTATATTTTTTGAATATTTTAGCTAGTGTGTTCCTTCTCTCTTTGAAAGAATGACTCTGAGCTGGGAATTCAGCCACCAGAAAGACGCAGACTGGAGATGAGTGCGCGTCACTAGAGCGGTAGGGCGAGGCAGGGTTACTCCTGGGGCCAGGAAACCCCACACTTGTGTGCATGGCTCTGGCGTGTGTGTGTGTAAAGGCTGATAACCAAGACATCTTCATCCAGTGAAGGGTAAACTGTCTCTGTGTCCAGGAGTCAAGTTTCCCTATTTGCTCAAGGTCTTCGGCCTTAGTTCGTCCCTGATCATGTACATACAGTAGCTCCTAACCACTCCTTTGAACTGTCAGTGGTATTTAAGAGTAGTCTTGGGTTGGTTTTAATGATTGTTTACATGCTCTTAAATTCCTGGGCATCCCTTGTTTTAAAACAGGGCATTTGAAATTCATATAAAATGCTTATAAGTGGAACATTGTTTTTTATCATCAACTCTGTTAGATACCCAAGCTCCAGTAGTCCCATATTGGCGCCTGCCGGGTCTGGGCATCATTGTCTACCTGCTGAAGCAGAGCGCCAATGATTTCTTCAGCTATTATGACAGTCATCGGCGGAGTGTCAACAAGCTGCAGAATGTAGAGCAACTTCCACCAGACGAGATAAAAGAGGTACGAATCTTGTAATGAGCTGTGAAGCCAATGACTTTACTAATAAGGGCCAGGTTACTGGTGTCACTCTTGTAGGTAAAGATGACTGACATATGCAGTAAGACAAAAGGAATTAAAATGATTCCTCTGTGTGGCTGAAGAAGAGTCCCTCATCTTAGCACCACGCCTCGTAAGCGTAGAAACTCTTGAATGAAAGACAGCGAAGTTGCACCTGTTCAGGAAAACCACCTGCCGGTCAGTAGACTGGCAGCTGGCCTTTGAGTAGGAGTTCGGGTCATTTATATTCTAACATCTGTGCTGAGAAACTCGGGCTTCTGTTGCAGGTGCTTACTCAGCAACTGTGATTCCGTAGGTGAGATGTCTCTGCCTGCAGCAGACAGTGGGAGGGTGTATCAGACGTGACTGCCTGCTCTCGGTGACCCAGAATCATTCCCTGGCCTGTGCTGTGGCTAAAGACGCTGAGTGGCCCGGCTTGCTTCCTCGGTAGCCTGCCATCTTGCCCATTCGACACAGCTGAACTATAAGGCATCTCTTGGCCAGTGCTGAAGCCTCCTGGTGTCCTGCGGCAGCCTGGATGTTGAATCAGTTTGCCATTCCTGGTTCGCACGGACTTTCCTGAAAGACTCTATGCCACCCTTCCGAGTAGTCAAACCCGCTCCCTTCTGCCACTCTTCCGATAATCATAGGGAGCGTTTATTGAGTGTTTATAATGTGCCAGGTCCTGAGCTAAAGTTCTCCCTGAATACACGAGGCAGATGCTGCTCTTCTCGTTTCTCAGATGAGGAAATGGAGGCACTGGAAGTGTGAATACCCAAAGCTACGCAGCTGGCAAGTCCAGATTGAGGCAGGAGTTACTGACTGGGCTCAGGGGGTCCCTGAGATTGTGTGGTTTATGTCTGGCAGCCCTTCCCCCTCCTGGGTAGCTTATGGGCGATGCTGGTACTGGCCAGACGCACTAGAGCATCACAATCAAGTGTGTGACCTTCCAGCAGCCCTGCTTCAGCACACCTTCTGCCAGAGCCAGTGTCTGAATTTCATTGAACCATGTGCCTGTAGGTCTGCCAGTAGAGAGGTGACAGGGAGGTCCTGATGGGCGAGCACGTTTTCTGTGCTCTAGAAGTCTGCTTTACGTTTTCCGCTGAAGATACTTGGCAGCTCTTACAGAAATCTGCATGGCACTGTTACACCTACTCCTGGAAAACCTGCTCCGTTTCGTCTTGATTGGACAGGAAATTTAGGGTTGGTTGGCCCATCAGCAGATTGGAAATGTCTGTTTCAGGGACAGGACTTTTTCAAAAAGCAACAGATGAATATTCATTTGCAATTCCACTGCTTCTTTGGCTCTCTCTCTCTTTTTTTCTTTTTTTTTAAGTTACTAGCTTCCTAACTATATGATAGCTCTTTTGTGTGCCAGGATGTTTAAACTTATTTCAGTATTTTTCAGAGTGCTTATCACAAGTGACCCTCTTATAGTAGGTTCCGGTAATTTTCCTTAACAATGTGCGCCGTTCTTAATGCTGCATTTCTTCCTCTCCCTCAGCTGTGTCAGTCGGTGGCGCCTGCTGGCGTCGACAAAATCCCCACTGCCCAGAAATACGTCCTAGCGAGACGGCGCTTGGTGAAGCTGATCAACAACCGGGCCAAGCTGCTCTCCCTTTGCTCTTGTATCCTTAATGGGGTCACAGTGGGGCGCGAGGGGCGGCCTTTAAGAGAATCTGCACATGCAGGGTCTGTGTGCTTATTCTGGCATTATTTGGGCATCAGAGCCATATGGAAAGTGACATAATTATTGCCCTTTTTTTTCTAGTACATGCCTGATATATTTCCATATCGAAAATTGCCTTATTTTTTGGAGCAGCTAGTAATCCTGATAATGTGTACAGACACCTTCTGTCAGGACAGGAGACAAGGCCACTGGCGAGTGCTGGCACGGCCCCCCACGGCCCCCACCTCCTTCGCAGCACACCTCGCTGCCTTCTGGGGACACACATTCCGTGGAGTCTTACCTCTGTCTGGTAGACTGAGGCCATGGGTACACCAGCAGAAGGTGCAGTCTCCTTTTTTCTCCTCCTCAGAAACTGGTTTGTAAAAAACGTGTCGAGATTGTTTTCCTTTACCTGAGCTCTCCTCTGTAGTCATCATAGAGACCTGCCTGTTTATTCTTTGGCGCCATCTGGAGTACTACCTGTTACATTGCACGCCCACCGATTCTCAAGATTCCTTGTTTGCCTCCAGGACCCTGTTTAAAAGCAGAAGGCTACAAGGTAAACCCTGTTCTGCAAATTAATGAACCTTTGGATTTTAGTGCTTTGAAAAACAGTCGTATTTTAAGTGTCTCAGTTACTAAGAGGGGATTGGATATCAAGGCCTACTTAGTTGTTAGACATAGCTTTACTTTGTTTCTTTTTTAAAGATTTTATTCACTTTATTTTTAGAGGGGAAGGGAGGGAGAGAAAGAAACATCAATGTGTGGTTGCCTCTCTCACACTGCCTACTGGGGACTTGGCTGGCAACCCGGGCATGTGCCCCAACTGGGAAATTGAACCGGTGACCTCTTGGTTCACAGGCCGTCACTCAGTCCACTGAGCTACACCAGCCGGGGCGACATAGCTTTCTTTTGTATTTGACTTCTGTCCATGGGAAATTGTGTAGAACACAAGAGCATCTTAGAGGCTGTTCCTCAACTTCTTTCAGTTACGGGCTGACCCAGCTCCAGAGTCCCCTGGTCACATAATTATTCAGAAGAATGGAAGTGGGTCAGCCTAGGCCACGGCTCTTGTTGCCTGAGTGAGTCTGTGTGACTGATAAGTGTGTACTGGGTCCGTTGGGGAACACACACAGGACGAGCTGGAGAACCCCGGCCTAGCCCCGTCACCTGTCCCCCAGGGGCTTCCACTTACCGAAAGGGGAGGTCGCATTCTCAGGCATGGTCTGTGTGCCCCGTGGCCCTGTGGTTCACTGTCCTCAGGCTCCTCCACTGTGCTGTAGATTTGTACCTGCAAAGATGGTATGACTGTGTCTCTGTCTCTAGACTCCTTCGCTTCAGAAGCCAATATGGATTTTAGAAGCGGACTGACTATAGTGAGCCAACATGACATAGACCAGGTAGGTTTTGTTCTCATGCTCTGTTTTAATTTCTGAAAGGAAGAAGTCTAGTATGTTAGTAAGATGATCATTTTCAGGATGTATACAAAGGCCTGATTTGCATTCTGACGTGGCCACCTAGCAACTATGTGACATGGAACAACTTACTTAACTTCTGAGCCTGCATTTCCTCATCGAAAAGGTGGGAATGATCGTTCAGCCTCAGAGGGCTTGTCAGAATGAATTGAGGTTTCAGATGTGAGGCTCCTAGGTGGTGCCTGGAACCTAGTAACAGTTCAGTAATTGGTAGCATTATGATCTAGAAACTCCGAATATATTTTTAATTAACTTTGTAGAATTTTTAGGCACAAAGTGCCACTTAACACTTGATTTTTCAGAAAATAATTAAATGGAGAGACTGTAGCCATTAAAAATTTCACTGTGATAGGCTATGGTATTAGACAGTCATGTGTCACTTAAGGATGGGGATACAATTTTAAAAGCGTGTCGTTAAGCGATTTTGTGGTTGTGCGCTCACACAAAGCTAGACAGTGTAGCCCGCCACACGCCTCGGCTCTGGCCAGCCTGCTGCCGTGCTGAATACTGAAGGCAGTTTTAACCCAGTGGTATTTGTGTATCTAAACATATCTATAGAACAGGTAATGTTCTATAATAATAAAATAAATGTTCTTGCCTATGATTTGATAAAGTCTCTGCTTTTCCCCAAACCTTTTTGGTCACTGGAAGTTGCTCTGGGTGAGTCAACAAGTGGGTGGTAAGTGAACGTGAAGGTCTAATGGGTCTCCAGCCTGCAGCCCGAAGGCCGCATGCGGCTCCGATGGCTGTGACGTGGACCAACCCAAAATCGTAAATTTAATTAAAACGTTAGGAGATTTTTTTTGTGATTACGTGTCTCAGTGTATTTAATGTGTGGCCCAAACAACTCTTCTTCCAGTGTGGCGCAGAGATGCCAGAAGGTTGGCCACCTCTGGACTCTTAAGACAGTACTGTCCACTGCTATAGACTATAAACACTGTCCACTTAGGATGCACTAAATGTATTAAGTTTTTCTTTCTTCAGTAATAAATTAACCTTAAGAAAACAAGAAAAAAGAAAAAATAATAAATTAATCTCACCTTATTGTAAGTCTTTTACTTAAAAACTTTTTAATTTTTAAAAAACTTTTCTGATTCCTTTGTAATAACACAAAGCTTAAAACACCCGTTGTACAACTGTACAAAAATATTTTTATAGCCTTAGTACAAGCTTAACGTCTTTCTATCATTTATTTATTTATTTATTTTTAATTTTTCAACGTTCGTTAAAGACTGAGACACAGGCACACCCCCTGGCCTAGGTCTACACAGGGTTGGGATCAGCCATGTCACTGTCTTCCTTCATGTCTTGTCCCACTGGAAGGCCTTTGGGGACAGTAACACACATGGAGCTGTCACTCCTTCAGCGACAGTCCGCCTGGATCCACTCCCCAAGGGCCTGCCCAAGGCTCTTTCGGAGGAGGTGGTGCTCTTTTCAGGTTATATCCACTGTGGTTTTGGCTTTTGTTTTCATCGTGGATTTGCTTATAAGCAGATGACACACCCTGAACATTCCTCTCTGTTAACAATGGCAAGAAGTCACTAGGTGATAGGACTCTTCCAGCTCCATTATAATCTTACGGGGGACCACTGTGCCACAGGCAGTCCAGTGTTGACCAAAACTTCAGCGTGTGGCACAGGACTGTGCCTACATACTATTACGTACTTAGTAGCCTCTTGATCAGCAGTGTTGGAATTGAATGAACATTCCCAAAAACAATGAAAATGAAAACCTCATCTGAAACAAATACAAAGTCTTAGGAACACAGCAGTTATCAAGTGTGTGTGACATTAGGGACTAGATCTGCTTCTAGGGCACTAACATATTCTTGCCTATGATTTGATAAAGTCTCTGCTTTTCCCGAAACCTTTTTGGTCACTACCTTTCTTAAAGCTGAAGATTGGGCCTTACCCAGGAAAACGGGTACAGCACAGCACTTTTCAGACCCGCATTCACGAGACTTTGTAGATGCTGTGCTGTCGTCCTAACCCCAACTATATTTACCACTGAGTGACTTTGTAGCAGTAATTTATATTTTAGCATGGTTTGTTTAGGGAAGCTAATGTTAAGTGAGGCTATCAGCAGTATTAGCTAGAGAATATATCTTCCAGAAGATGTTTAATAAATATATGTTGAATTAATGACTGTTTCATTAGACTGGTCTGTTACAAAGTTAGAAGAAATGCAGGATTAATAAATAGCCTTCTCACCCTTTGCTTTAATTTTCATGCAAAATTGAAAGCAAGTAGATTCGTATAATTTTGTACTTGATTTTAGCTTTTCAGTGTAATACCAAAAAGATCCATCTGAAACTACATAGGCATTCTAAAATACAGCTAAGGTCCAAAATGTATACCAGATTTTCTTCCCCCATTTATACTTTTTTTAGAACTAAAAGCATGCTGTTTTTTTCATCTTTTTAAATTGCAACATGAAGTTAAAAATACAAGTTCTTTCCAATGCATTCTTTGTTTCTTTCTCCAAAAGCATCTACTCCTAATAACTTACTAAAATTTTTCTAAAACGTATTGGTTTTAGAGAGGGGGCAGAGAGAAACACTGACTTCTGTTTTGGGTTTTTTCTTTTTTGGAGAAACATCGATTCGTTGTTCCATTTATATATGCATTCATTGGTTGATCCAGCCGACACCCTCGGTGTATTGGGATGACGCCCTAACCAACTGAGCTACCCAGCCAGGGCCATAGTAACTCTTTGTATAGCCCTTCAAGAAATGTTTTTGCACACATGTCAACAGTAGCATCAATAGCTGTTATTTAAAGCAGGCTTTAAATTTTATACACACAAGAAAGGAAAGAGTGGGAAAACAGTATGAATAAATTCTAGAGTGGAAAATATGATTGTTTTTTCAATTTGGTACATGAGAAAGGACTAGCATTATAAAGATTCAAAGGTATTTTTCATTGGAAGACATAGAATAAAATAAATATTTGAGACTGCAGTTTTAATAATGAAATAACATCTGTGTTTCCTCTAGCTTCAGGCTGACTCCATCAACGCTTTTGGGGAATCACTACAAAAGAAACTTCTGGACATTGAAGGATTATATTCAAAAGTTCGATCACGCTATAGTTTTATACAGGCTCTTGTGAGACGTATTCGAGGCCTCCTGAGGATATCACGGAACTGAGAGCCCATGTTTCTTATACTCTTGTAGGAAAGAGATGAATTGGGGAAAACTCCTTTTTATAATTAGTTTGTCTCTAAATTATGACCAAAAAATATTTTGCTACTTCTTTCTTTATATATGGACATTTTTTTCTGTAAACTTCTTTGCCCGGTTTTATCCTCACTGGTAAAAATAAACACTTAAAAAAAAAAAATGTATGGTTAATCTTTCTGAAATTTTACCTGGAAAATGATCGACATTATTGGGAATCTATTGTATCAATATAAACTTTCTACAGTGGTCATTTTCCCCAGGGGATATAGTTCCAAATGCTAAATTAAAGGCACAGTGTGGAAATTCTCTTTTTTTCTCTCTTTGTACCTACATTATACTTCTCTGGTATATTTATATTTAGGGTCACTCTGTGGGGCACAGTGGGTAATAAACAGTAGCCGTGCTCTTTAGTAGGACAGTGTACTCAGTACCGTGCCTGAGGTGGTATAGAAATGTCTCAAAAAGTCAAGCCATCTCTTTCCTAAAAATTTTTTTTTTTGGCATTTAAATGATAATACAACAATTTTCATTTGTTCCTTAGAAATGATTGTGAAATTTCTCTAATCATCTGCCTATATTTCTGATATAATTAATATGATAATTAATATGATAGCTACAATTAGGGCAAAAGAATTTACACAATTACCTCTCTATTTCTTGTTCAGTTGTGCTCCTGTGAAAGCGACTGCATCATTGGAAAGTCCATTTTTTCCCTTTCTGGCCACCAATTATTTCAGCCTCATATATAGGAGAGACTGCCCTGAGAGGGGAAGGAGTCTTCACTCTCTTGTAGTAGCAGAAAGTCAATTCTTAATTCTGTAGTGTTGCTCTTACTTTTAATATTATAATGAAGTTTCTGTGGCTTTTAAGCATACTGAAAAGGTTTCCTTAATATTTTGAAATTAATTCACTGCCCACCACTTACAAACACTACGTCGTTAGCTGTTAATAAATAAAAGCCTTGGCGGGGTGTGGACGAGTGATGATGAAGTGGGGGTGAGACGTGGTAACAGCGACCGTTGCGCCACTGCTCAGGAACGTGGAGGTCTTGGTCACCTGGAGCGCAGCCAGGACTCCACACAAAGGGCCTGCGGCTCGGACTCCAAGCACTGCAGAAACCTGCAGGACAGATTAGCCACATTTGGAGTTAAGATTTTGAATATACCAGGCTTCATAACTGGTTTTCCCATTGTTTCTTCCAAAATCGCAGCCGACTGTGGATGAGCTGTAGGGGCAGTGGACACCTGTGTGGCAGGGAGAGGCAGGAAGAACAGCTGTGTGTGTGCAGCTCGCAGGGGGGACCGGAAGTCCTGTTTGTATAATCAGTCCGGCGGGGACATGCGACCTGACTCGGCCTTCTGTTCCCAGCCATGGAGGGAGGCTGTTGGGTGCCCCATGTGCTCTTCAGCAATGCAAAAGGGTAAAAACAAACTCTAGATACTGTGTTTTTAAAAAGTTGTAGCATTTAAGGGGTAGGTTCATCTATTCCTTCAAATAAGCATAGGATCTTAATGCGTTGTTTTTACTGAGTTAATCAGTTTGGTGGGGTTAGGACATCAAAAAGAGGTGAGTACCTTCCTTGTTACAGTTTTTATAAAATGCTGATACATAAATATACCACTGAACTTCATCTGAGCTATAAAAGTTGTTCGTACACACCTTTTTAAAGTATTTGTTCTTTTTTTCCCCCAACTAATTTTGAAAAATTTTGAATCTTCACAAATGCTGGGAGAAAAGGATAGTGAACTTATACACCTTTCACCTGGCTTCTCCAGGTGGACATTTCGCATGTTACTTTAGCTCTTTTATGTGTGTATATACTGGTTTTCTTCCTTAACTATTTGAAAGTCACTGTGGACATCATAGCACTTTGTCTGTGATACTTCAGCAAGTAATAGCAAGAACAGCCCTGGCTGGTGTGGCTCAGTGGATTGAGCATTGGACTGCAAAGCCAAGGGTCGCTAGTTCAATTCTCAGCCAGGACACATGCCTGGGTTGCGGGCCATGTCTCCAGTTGGGGGTGCATGAGAGGCAACCACACACTGATGTTTCCCTCTCTTTCTCTTTTCCCCTCTCTAAAAATAATAAATAAAATATATTTTTAAAAAGAATTCTATAAAAAAATAGCAAGAACATTTCTGTCCTAATCACAGTATCATTAGAATACATAAGACATTTGACAATAAAATTTTCTAATACTTAGTTCATATTTAAATATCCTCAATTGCCCCCAAAATACCTCTTGAACTTTTTTTTGTTTTACTGAGGATTTGCTAATCAAGAATCACATTCACTTAGTTATCTCTTTATTCTGGAATTCTTCTTCTCCCTTTTTTGGGATGAGAGGGAAGGGTCCTTTATATAACACTGACATTTTTTTGGCTGTTTTGGAAAAGTTCCCACAATTTGACTTTTTTTTAAAAGTTAGATTCATGTTAACATTTTTGGCAAGAATGCTACCATTCTACAGGTGATATTATGCCCTTGGCGTGTCATCAGAGAGTGCATACCATTTTGCCCCTTTATATTGTTTGATCGCTTAGTTAAGGTGGTATTTGATACAACTCTCCATTGTACAGCGGGCTTTCCCCTTGTATTCTGTGAATTGATACTTTGAGACTGTGAATATCTTGTTAAAAAAAAAAGCCTTTTTACTTGCTTTTATCATTCGTTTTAATTTAATAAATTGTGTACCGTTTCAATCATACAAATAATATAATCAATCTAATTAACATGCAGGTGCCCGCTGTCTTTTCATGTCATGCCTAATTTGATCAAATCTTAATCACATTTGCTCTGGATCTCTCTCTCTCTCTCTCTCTCTCTGTTTTTTTTTGTGTGTTTTTTTTTAAGGAAATACAACATGGTGAATACTGCAGAGTCTTCCGCAGTCTCCCTGATCCCATTCCCCTACTTCCCTCTCGAAGGTAGCCATTGCCAGAAATCATGTATGTTGATCTCTGTCATCCGTGTGTGTATTCACAGACAGTAAAAAGGACTGTGTTACAGGTTGTTAACTTCCATGTGTGTGTCATCACACTGGAGCAATTTGCAAGTTGCTTTTTTGTTGTTGAACATTGTGTTTTTGATAATTTCTCATCCTTGTTCATTATAAGTATTGAACAATAGTATCGCATTTTACAAACACCCTAATTTGTGGATTCCACTGGGCTAGGCTAGTATGCATTTAAGTTTCCAATATTTTGCTGCTACAAACAGTGCTGCAATGGTGATTATCGTATGCGTCTCCTTGGATCAGACATGTGACGTAATCCAGAGGCCTTCTCTGGATTGTGTAACTGGAAATGGAAATCTGGGTCAGAGATTAAGAACTTGCTTTTTCTTTTTGCTTTTTTTTTGTTGTTTGTTTTTTAAAGATTTTTAGCGAGAGGGGAAGGGAGGGAGAAAGAAATGGAGAGAAACATGGATGCATGAGAGATACACCAATCAGAGTTGCCTCTCGCATACCCCCCGCTGAGGACCTGGCCAGTGACTCAGATGTGCCCTGACCGGGAATCAAACTGGCAACCTTTGGGTTCACAGGCTGGTGCTCAATCCACCGAGCCACACCAGCCAGGGCAGAGGTTAAGAGCTTTCATTTCACTAGACATTGTGTTATTTTTCTTTCTTTTTTTAAAAAAAGATTTTATTTTTAGACAGAGGGGAAGGGAGGGAGAGAGGAAGAGAAAACATCAGTGTGTGGTTTCTCTCATGTGCCCCCTTCTGGGGACCTGGCCCACAACCCAGCCATGTGTCCTGACTGGGAATTGAACCAGCAACCCTTTGGTTCACAGGTCGGTGCTCAGTCCACTGAGCCACACTAGCCTGGGCATGGTATTTTTCTTAGTGTTTGCACCCATTTACTCCCACCCATGGAGGGAGCGTTCCTGTTGTCCATACCATCAATACCAGTTCCAGCTCTCAGAATTGTGGGAGACACACCAAAATTGAGAGGGAGATACAGAGATTTCCCATATACTGCCTGCTCCCACAGGGGCATGGCCTCCCCCATTATCAACATCACTCACCAGAGTGGTACATTTTTACCAAGGGTGATCCTACATTGACACATCATAATCACCCAAAACCCATGGCTTTTGTCTCAGGGTTCACTCTTGGGGGTGTACATTCTACAGGTTTGGACAAATGTATAATGGGATATATCCATCATTGAAATATACAGAGTATTTCCACTGCTCTGAAAATCCTCTGCACTCTGCCTGTTCATTTATCCATACCCTACCCCTACCCCCTGGCAACCAATGATTTTTTTACTGTCTCCATTGTTTTTCTTTTCCGGAATTTCATACTGGAATCATATAGTATGTAGCATTTTTAGATTAGCTTACTTGGTAATATGCATTTAAACTTCCTCCTTGTCTTTTCATAGCATGATAGCTTTTTTTTTTTTTAAAGTACTGAATAATATTACATGGTCTGGATCACCTCCTGAAGGACATCTTGGTTGTTTCCAAGTTTTGGCAATTATGAACAGAGCTGCTATAAAGATCCCTGTGTAGCTTTTTATGTGCACATAAGTTTTCAACTCCTTTGAGTAAATACCAAGGAGCACAATGGCTGGATCATATGTAAGTGCATATTTAGTTTTGTAAGAAACCATCAAACTCCTCCAAAGTGGCTCTGCCATTTTGATTCCCACCAACGATGTACGAGAATTCCTGTCGCCCTGCATCCCCGTCAGCATTCGGTGTTAGTGCTCTAGATTTTGGCCAATCTAATAGGTGTGAAGTGGTATCTCATTTTAATTTGCATATCCCTGATGACATATGATGGGGAGCATATTTTCATATGTTTACTTGCCATCTGTATATCTTTGGTGAGGTTTCTGTATACGTTTTTGGCCCATTTTTAAAAATCATGTTGTTTGTTTTATTGTTGGGTGTTGAGTTCTTTGTGTATTTAAATAACAGTGCTTTATCAGATGCATCTTCTGCAAATATTTTCTCCTAGTCTCTTTCTAACTCTATATTGTATTTTGCAGAGCAGAAGGTTTTAATTTTAATGACATTCAGCTTATTAATTATTTCTTTCATGGATCATGTGTTTGGCATTGTATCTAAAAAGCAATCACCATGCCCAAGGTCATCTGGATTTTCTCCTGTGTTATCTTCTAGGAGATATATAGTTTCCTGTTGTCCATTTAGGTCTGTGATTCATTTTGAGTTAATTTTTGGGAAGGTTGTAAGGGGTGTGTGTGTGTGTGTGTATCTAGATTTTTTTTTATTTTTATTTTTTGCTGTGGATGTCCAGTTGTTCCAGCACCATTTTCTTGAAGAGTCTTAGCTTTGTTTTGTCATATTGCCTTTGTTCCTTTGTCAAAGATCAGTTGACCGTATTTATGGGGTTCTATTTCTGGGCTCTCTGTTCTGTTCTACTCATCTGCTGTTGTACCTATTCTGTGACATCCTTTCCCGTACCACACTGTCTTAATTACTGTAGCTTTCTAGTTCAAGTCCTGAAGTTGGGCAGCACTTGTTCTTCCTCAATAGTGCAGGCTGTTCTGGGTCTTTTACCTCCCCACAGGAACTTTGGAGTGAGTTTGTTGATGCCTATAAAACATCTTGCTGGGACTTTGATTGGGATTGCATTGAATCTCTTGGCCAAATTAGGAAAAAAACTAAAACCTTGACAATAGCGAATCTTTCTATTGAGGAAAAGCTAACATCTTGACAATATTGAATCTTTTTACTGATTTCAATGTCTCTGTATTTAGATCTTTGATTTTGTTCATCAGAGTTTTGTGGTTTCGGTCATAATTCTTGTACATATTTTGTTAGATTTATATATAAGTATATTATTTTTGAGGTGTTTATGCAAATAGTATTGTGTTTCTAATTTAAAATTCCACTTGTTCATTGTTGGTATATAGGAAAGCAATTGATTGGTTGTGTGTTAAGTTTACATCCACAAATTTGTTATAATCACTTATTAGTTCCAGAAGTTTTTTTGTTGATTCTTTCAGGTTTTCTGTATAGACAATCATGTCATGCTTTTTAATTTTTGCCAACCTGATGGGTGTAAAATAGTATGTGCACTGATTTGAATATTTTGTTTATTACTGAGCACTGTTTTTCTCTGTTTATAAGCCTTGTTCATTTTTCTGTTGGGTTGTCTTTTGTGTTGTTGGGTTGTCTTTTTATTTTAAAGTGCAGGAGGTAATTATAAATTCAGAATGGCTTTACCTTTTCCAGTTTTCGTTTAGCATATATTTGCTCCTGATCTGTTGGGTTATCTTTTCAACTTTTTTATGGGGTATAAATTTTATATTTTAATGTGTCAAAACTCTTTTCCTTGATGGTATGTATTCTTAATGTTTTATCTTAAAATATACTGCAGCCTGAGAGATCATAAGGATACTCTTCTCTGTGTCTTCTTTTGCCAGTTTTAAAACGTTGCCTCCTCATTAGGCTGTTGGTCTCTCTGGAATTGGTGTGTGTGTGTATGAACGGCATGATCTAATTTTACTTTACTTTTATCCCAATATGGGTAATCAATGTTCTTTTAATAAATTATTGAATAGCCCTTTCTTTCTCACTGATCAGTAATATTACCTCAGTGATCTGCGTCACATTTGTAGAAGCTCTTTAAATAAAGGAAATGAGTCCTTTGTCATGTGTACAAACGATGTTTTTCTTTCTTTTTCTTTTCACCACCTTACTTTTTTCAATTACCTTGAAGATCTTGCTATAACAACACAAAAAAAGTTTTCTCATACTCATACACAGTATGTCACTGGATGTATATAGCATGATTTATTTTAATCAGTTAATTGATTAACATTGTTTCTTTTTAAAATACAATTACATGAATCTTTTGCTAAAATGTATGTTTTTGAGCATACACAGTTTCATGCAATTGCTGAGACAAAGGGTATGCTAATTTAAACTTTTGGTAGTTTTGGCTAAATTGCCCTTAAGGAAGTCTTAACAGTTTGTATCCCCGTCAGTACTCTATAGCTGTGCTTGGTTCTCCATTCTTTCCAATGTAGTATGTTACCAAGCTTTTTGGTTTTTGCCAACTTGGAGAAAAATGGTAGTAATTTACATTGCTTTGAGCATGAATGCCACGGAGTATCTTTCCACGTGTTTGAGCTATTTCTTTGTCCTTTTCTATGAGCTGTTCTCATCCTTTGACCACATTTTATTGGATTTTTGGTATATTGATTTGTAGGTGCTCCTTGTCACTTGTTTTACAAGTGATGTTTTTCTTTTTTTTTTTTTTGGCCACAAAAATTTTTATTTTTATGTTGTTGATTTTACTTTTTCTTTTATGACTTCTGCCTTTTGTATCATGCTGGTCATGTGAAAAAATTTCCAATTTGGAAATTATAAAAGAATTTCTTCCTTTTTCCCTAGAAATTCTAATATTTCTGTTGTGCTTTCTGTTGTTTAAGTTGTTATTGATCTGTAACTTTTTTATGCGTGTAAAGTGTGAGATCAGAACCCAAATTATTAATCTCTCCAGGTGGAAAAAAATACCAATGAACCAAGTTAGGTCACCATCATTGCTGAACGACCCACCTTTATTTGATGTTCAGAATCACTGGTATGGAACTGAAACAGGCAGATAGATTAAGAAATAGAATTTTTTAAAGGCAAGAATTATAGAAGACCAGTGGATAAGAGAAAGGCTAATAGCCTTGATCGAAGTTCCAGTCTCTTGGGGTTTAGATCAGACAGAAAAGGAGTGAAGCCAGAAGGGAACTCGTCGTTGAGAATACGGAACAGGTGAGAGACTGGAGATCTGGCTAAGGTCAATGCTGATATGATAGGAGGTACAATTTGATACTTCACAGGTAGAGTAGATCCAGGAGATAAAAAAATGTGCATTAGAAACATGACGGTGGATTACCGACGTGGTGTGAGGGTGAAGGCCGCTGCCAGAAGTAAGGGTTCTAGAAAATACAAGTGTATATGGCCTTGGAAGTCACCCATGATTATCATAGGTTGGGGTGAAAGGAAGGCTGTTTGATGCAAAAGCCTTCGAGGAATGAGGGAACTGCCTAGGAAGGCCGTAGGTTAAGGCACCGGAAAAGAGGAAAGGGAGAACATAAATCTTAAAGGAGGTGTTTTTTTTTGTTTTTTAGTTTTGATTTTTGATTTTAGAGAGACGGGAAGGGAAGGAGAAAAAGAGGGCGAGAAACATCGATTGGCTGCCTTCCGTAGGCACCCCGACTGGGGACTGAACCTGCAACCCAGGCATGTGCCCTGACCAAAATTGAATCGATGACCTTTTGGTTTGTGAGACGGCACCCAGCCAACTGAGCCACACCGGCTGAGCAAAGAGGTGTTTTTTATATAAGGACATTTAAGTAAAAATCTCAAAATAGCGAAAGAGTTCTGCCTTTCTTGTCCACACTTGTTGTTATTGTTTGGGAAAGAAGAGCCTTTGGAAGGACTTCGCAAAAATGTCAGGCTTTAGCCCTGACCGAGTAGTTCAGTTGGTTAGAGGCATCCTCTTGAGGCCTCAAGCTTGTGGGTTCAATCCCTGGTCAGGGTACACACAAGACTCAATCGAGTAAGTGGAACAGGGAATGGATGTTTCTCTCTCTTAAATCACTCAAAAAAAAAATTTTTTTTTAAAAAAGTCAGGCTTCATTTAAGGCTTTATCTGTAAGAAGGGAATAAGATTTTATGCAAAGACTTCAATAAATATTTATTGTGTTCAAAGGTTGTGCTAGGCACTTGCTGGACAGATGAAGTCATGAGCCAAAGAGATGAAGTCCTTACCCTCATGTAGCTCACAGTCTGGTGTCTTGCAACTCAAAACATGGTCCACAGACTACCAGTAGCTGCATGACTTGCAAGCTCAGTAGAAGTGCATAATGCCAGGCCCCAACTCAGATATCCTGAATTGAAACTTGCAGTTTAATGAGGTCCCCAGGTGATTTGTTGGCACATCAGTGTTTGAGTAGCACTGGTCAGGACTTGACTGAGTCAAGTTTTTACCCTCAACATGTTGGAAAGTAAAGTCTACCAGCGTCTCCTCCCTCATGGCAGCCACTTGAGTTCAAAGAGACCCTACCCCTTCTCATTATAATTGACCTGGGAGAATATGACCCCAGCTGTACCAACCTGCGCTCTTTCCCCAGGTATTTGAAAATGGTTAGGAAAGAGTGATCCAGTCTTCTATTTGTTGGATCATTAATGAGTAAGCCCAAATAAATGTTACAACGGGTCATATTCTAGAAAGCAGGAAAAAATGGAAGGCAAAGAGAACAATGACGCAGGTGTATGGAGAAAAGCAGAAACGGAGAGAAAATGCTTACATTCCTGATAGCTTTCCTGTACCCCATCATTGTCCATTTTATAATGCACTCCCATAAGGTTAAAACTCCTATGATTTGGTTGTTGTTATCTGGAACTGGAGTTCTACTTTTTATAGCAGATAAGGATGAATTCAGAATGCTGAATGCAAAGAGAAAAAGGGGGCTTGCTTTGTAAGTGTGTATGTTGACGGAGGCTGTCAAGGGATTTGAGGACCAGGAGCACAGGTGGCCCACAGTATTGGGGTAGCTTCGTGTGGACAGAGTATGGGGAGACCTCTTCCAGAGCTCACTACCCACACTTGACACATGACAAGCGATTTTAGATCCCTCACCATGTCTCATTTGATCCCTGCAACAATTCAACAAGGTGTTAGCCTCATTTGTGGAAAAGGAAAGCAAACTTCAGGGAGCTTAAGTAGCTTGTTCATGGCTGCCAGGAACTGCAAGGCCATGGTGAATTGGACTCAGCTGTTCCAGGATCCAAAGGTCTCCATCTTAACTACTTAAGCACCTAACCTCTGTCATAGGTGCTCAAGGCAGGTTACATAGCATACTGGTGGTGCTTTTCTAAAAACAACCCTCGCCCCCTCCTACAGATTCCGCGCGGGACCCGGGTAGACTGTGCTGCAAAGCTCCACAGGTGATTCTGTTCTGCACCTGGGGATGGGAATCTGCGTCCTGCAGTCCTTATAGGTCAGAAAGACCTAAGTCTGGCTGTGCATCAGAATCGCCGGAGTGGTGGTATTAATGATGCAGATTCCGGGACTGCGACCCAGCGTTACAGAAGCGGGATATTGGGACCGAGGCCTCGGGTTCCGAATGTTCAAAGCTGTCCAGCCATGCCTGGGACCTGGGACTTAACTCCACCCTGGCCTTTTCACCGGCCAGCCCATTCAAGCGGTAATCCCGAGGCCGTCCGCCAGGGGGAACCGGGGCACCGCTAGCGGCTTCCGGGTGAGTTCAGGCGAGGAGGGCGGGGCGTGCGGTGACCCGGAAGCTGACGGCGGGTTCCGCCCCTGGCACTGGGGGAGGCAGGATAGGAACGGCCCACCGATCTGCCGCCGCTGTTCTCGCCCTCTTCGCTGACATCATGCTCCAATTCCTGGTGAGTGGAGCTGCAGAGAAGCATGCGGGGGGCTCGGCTCAGTGCCCTCAAGGGCTCCGGACCCCGCCGAGGCGGCCTGGGTCCGGGGGCCTGGGCGTGGTCCCGCAGGCCCCCGGCCCCCGTGCCTACTCGCCGCCTGTCGGGGTGGGCTGCGGGGTTTGTTTCTGCATCGCTCAGACTCTCTGCCCGTGTTTTTCTGCAGCCATTCAAGTCCCTTAAACTTTGATGTATCAGAGCATGCATTTTGAGAGCCAT
This sequence comes from Mormoops blainvillei, assembly GCA_004026545.1. NCBI lineage: Eukaryota > Metazoa > Chordata > Mammalia > Chiroptera > Mormoopidae > Mormoops > Mormoops blainvillei. The sequence continues at coordinate 275,954 of PVJD01001066.1, forward strand.
TGTACTTACCCCGCGTGCGTGTGTCATCCTCGTGATAAAGCTTTTGGGTCCTTAATGTCTTTTCGTGACGGTCCCCCCTTCTGTTCTGCCCCGCCACGGACACAAACCCCATCCGGACTCGGGGCCCCGCTGGCTGGCGCTTCTGAGGACGCAGGAGAGCCAGGAATAAACTCTAAATTGCAATAGTAAGCCACCTCACGAGGCGCAGAAACACTGAGTCAGAGCTGGAGGCTTCGGGAGCGCCCGTCGGCTGTGTTGTTACAGCTTCCAGGCTTGGAGGACCGCTGGCTGCTGGCATGAGTCAGACCCTGGTCTACAAGTGGTTTTTCCAAAGTGCTCCTTTTAGGGGGAAGTGACTGTTACCGTGACTAAACAGATTATTTCTCTTTATTCAGTTAAAAACAGGTTTTCTGGCAAAGCTCGGTGTATTCCAGATTGCCTGGTGAAGGTTTCAGGAGGTCTTGCCAATCAGATTTCCAAGAGACAACCTTTTTTCTGAATTTCTTTGCCTTCAAAACTTGACACTTTCTAACCTCTCATAAGAGGCAGGTATTGTAATGTATTCCTGGCGGTTAATGGAAATCTGGTGCTCTGGGGATGAGACACTTTCTCAAATGTTATATTCTTTATCAAAGAGATTAGGAGAAAATGCCCCTGCTGTCCTTTTTGAGATGGTAATTGATTTTTTAATTCTCTGGGCCAAAAGGGGGTGTCCTTGACATAAATCGCCCAACTAAGAGGGCTGCTCCTCTGTCTCTGGAATTTTCTCCAGTGTCCTAAGTCGGTATTAGTTTCGGAGTAACAAATAATTACTGTTATTTAGTTGCAGGAAACAGTTTAAAAACAGTATCAGTTTGCCCCAAAGTGTATAATTGAGTGTCAGACTCCAGCTGCAGTTCATTGACAAAGTGGGAGGACATTGATTCAGTTAACTTTATAAGTGCTTTTGCAGAGTGAGTTTATTTGGTTTTGGAATAAGCTTTTGCTGTGTATAAATATGAATGTGATTGGTTTGAGACTTCAGAATTCTCAGCATTTAAGGAGAGAGGCTGAAGCTCTTCATTAAATTCCTAGCCCAGAGGTAACTGTGGCTCTCTGTTCTCTCTGCACCTGCTGAAAGAAGTGGCTAGAATTACTTTTCACCTGGATTCTACCTCTGTCCAGTGACCCACCAAATCTGTGAACTTGGGCAAGTCTTTCTGTTTACTTTTAGCCATTTCAGTTATAAAACAGTGGGGTTGATGTAGAAGATCCATAAGTTCTCCTCTAGCTTTTACCCTGTGACCAGCCGCCGTGTCCTAGCGTTCACGAGGTCAGACTCCTAGGTTTGAGCCATAGCGCCATCACTTTTAAGCTGCGGGAACTTGGGCAGCTTATTTAAATTCTCTGTGCTTCAGTTTCCACGTCTGAAAATGGAAGACTGTCTCATGGTTTTGTTAGGATTAAAAATGAGGTAACACATTAAAGTACTTAAAACAGTGACACTTAATAAGGACTCAGCTATGTTCAGTTTCTCATTGACAGGGTATCAGTAATTCCAATTTAGCTTCTTCTCAGGAATGGGGGCTAGTTTATGCTCAGAAGTGTAGGTGAAGGGAAGAGTTTTGGCAGTGAAGGGAAGAGTTTTGGCAGTGATGGGAGACTCACAAGTTGGACACGGGCAGTGTCATCACACATTTTGGAACCCTCCAAGACGTTTCCTGCAGTTGTCATTTTCTGGGACACTATTTGAAATGCACTGCCCAGGACTGTGTTGCGTATAATTTGTTCATTCCTCCTTGGGTTAAAATCTTTGCCCGTCACCCCAGTCCCGAGAACGTGTCCGCCGGGCCTGCTGCTGCTTTCCTCTCGTTGCTGCAGCAGCTTCTCTGATTGCAGTATATTGGGTTGGCTGAAAAATCCACTTAGTTTTTTCTTTACATGGCTCTAGTACTGCTTAGCTGTCTTTAACTTCATTTCATATCAGCACACATTTAAAAATAATCGAGACTGGTGAATTTTTGCGCAGCCAGTTTAATATTGACGATGGAAGACTATATGCAACATTTTCAGCATAGTATGCTTTATTACTTCAGAAAAGGTAAAAATGCAACTGAAACACAAAAAAAAGATTTGTGCAGTGTATGGAGAAGGTGCTGTGACTGATCAAATATATCAACAGTGGTTTGTGAAGTGTCTTGGTCCTGTTGACATTTTGGCCAAATAATCCTTTGCTGTGGGGCTGGCTTATGCATGGGAAGGTGTTGAGCCGCACCCCTGGCCTCTGCCCACTAGAGGCCAATAGCGGGAGAGAGCCGACATACTCAGAATATCCAAATCAATAAAGTTATTGGTGAAAATGAAAAATATGTCTTATTTTATGGAAAAAATGTAACGGGCTTGTTGGCCAACCCAATAATTCAGCTACAGTTGTTGTAAGGAAGCTTTAAAGCTTTTGAAGAGAAGCCTGATGTGAGGGACACCGCTGTGGACTCTGTGTGCGCCGCCTGTCGTCCTGTGCCTGGGCCATGCGTTGCTTTCTTTACCTCTCGGAGTGGTAGCACCTGGTACCGCTTAGTCACCACCCCTATAATCCCTTCTTCTTCGGCCTTTGGATCCTGCATCGCAGTACATTCCGACATTCGTTCACATTATGACACACGTGGATTTATTTTTATGGGAGAAGCTGTGCAGTGAAGGGGCCTGGCCCAGGTGCTGGCCCCTGCAAGGGCGGAGGGTCAGTGCCTTGGAGCACCAGTTGGGAAACGGCCCTATCTAATCCCGTCGGCTGGTAGTGGCTGCGTTTCCCTCCTGGTTACTGGGCCTTTCTCAAGGCTCAGTCCTGGACTCCGTGCACTTCTCTCAAACCCACCCCCGGGGCGTGTGTTCCTTGTCACCTTCACTTCTGTGCTGACAGCTTCCAAACTACCTTGAGTCCTTTTCCCTGAGTTCCCAGTCATCAGCTGCGTCCTGAACATCTCTTGTCGTATTCTCTATCTCAGACCCAACATACTGGGACCCATTACCTCCTCCCCACCCTGCAAACCACACCCAGCTTCTTTCTTTGTTCCCTGGTCCTGGCTTTCTAGGATGTGAAGTATTGACATAATCTTATATCTTTCCCCTCCTTCCTGCTTCGTGTCATCTAGCTGCTGTGCCTGGCACATATCTTTACCTGCTATGTAATTTTGGGCAAGTTAATTGATCATGTGCTTTAGTTTCCCCAACATAAACTGGGCAGTAATTGGACCTCCTTTGTGAAATTGTGAAGAGCTTGAATTAATTCATGAAAGAGAGTTAGAATGCGCATAGTAAGCATTCAGTAAATGTAGCTATTGTTTTAGCCATCACGTCTTCATTACTCATATTATGGAAAGTTCTGTCCTTATGTTCCCACTGCCAAGTTCATACAGCAGGTCTTTTTTTACGCCGCCTTTGGCCGAGGCGTACTAGCCTACCTGGTGTAGAACCGTAGATTCTGAGTTGAGTTGTTTTAGGCTCTCCAGTCCCGCTAACATACCGATGCTTCCGTCTCCACTACAGAGAGGGCATCCAGCTTATGGTTGGTCACCTCCAGTTACAGCAGGTTCACTACTCCCACAGGTAATCACTTTCATTTTTGGTTAGCTTCTTACTTAGTTCTACTCCTTCATATTAAATTCTAACCTACATGATAGCCCTTTACACATTTGAAGAACTTATCTTGGTACTTGTCACTATCCCTCACCTACCCCGTCAGTCTTTTTTTTTGCGCTAAACGTCTCTGTTTCTTCCACCCGTTCTTTACAATTCAGATTCGAGCTACTTACCCTTCTCTGAATAGTCTAGTTTTGAATTCTTTTTGAAACACGCGGCACCTGATGTGGTCCGAGCGGCCGCAGAGAAAAGCAAGGCTGCGTGTGCTCCTTCGATGCCCTTGGCTCTGTCCTCTTGCAGCTGCTAGAGTGATCATCCAGAATTAATGGCCTATTCACGTGCTCAGACACTTGTCAGTGTCCCTTTGTCCTTCCACATCAAATCGTAACCACGTGGCCCCACTTTCCTTTCCCATTGCCTGTCAACATACATCCTCTGTTTTAGATTGGCGAGGCCAAACTTACCAACCTGTACCACCACCCTGTGGACCATCTTGTCTTCATACCCTCCCACGTGGTTTTTTACCTTTATCTTCCTTTCCGCTTTCCCAGGCACTCTTAGTGGCCCAACTCCTGTCTTTTATCATGAGCCTCCTGATGACTTTAAGTTCCTGAAATCTTTACACTGTTCTGATCCATCGTGCCATTTATTTAGATCGTGCATGTCTTTCATCTTTTTAAAGAAAATCGTCTGAGTAAAATAGTCTTACCCCTGGTTTGTTATATTTGTGTCTAGGTACTCTTGAGTTTTGTTGTAGTGAGTGGCATCCTTTTTAAAGTTATATTTTCAAGTTAGTTGTTGCTGATGTATGGAAATGCTAATAATTTTGTTGCATTGATTTTGTTTCTAGCAATCTGCCTATCTTTTAGCTATCTTTATCTATAGGTTCACTTGGAAGCGAATCAGGTAAGGCAATACTTAGAAGGCAAGTCATGTCTCCAGTGAAGGCAAAAATGACAGTTCCGTGTTTTTTCCCTATTTTTACTCCCTTCCCTTCCTCAAGCTAGGACTTCCAGTAGAAATAATGAGAGTGCGGGGGTGGGGACTAACTACTAATGGAAAAAAATATAATAAAGATTATATATTTTAAGAAAAAGAAGTAACGAGAGTGCATATCCTACTTTTGTTTCTCCTTGTAGCGGAAATGTTTCTCAGCTTTAGTGATGTTTATGATTCTGATATTTTCTAACAGATAAAGGGGATTCTCTTCTGTTTCTGATAGTTTACGAGTTTTTGGCTGCTGACTTTACCATGCTCTTTCCTCACCTGGTGATCATATGGCTTTTCTCCTTTACTATGTCAACATGAGTTACGTTAGATTTTTAACACAAAGCACTTAAACTGTGTGGCCCGCGCAGACCATCATTTAGTGACCTGCGGAGTTTCGATCACTGCGCCTTCATGTACTTGAGTCTTGTCTTCCTCGAATAGATCATGCATTCCATGGCAAGAAGCCACATACCTTGTGATTTCATTTATTTAATTAGGTATTTCTTTTTTGCCTGATGACTACTCTCAGATACCCGTAAGATATCTGCATATTTAAATTGGCTTCTTAGAGGACAGGCAAAACCAGCTCTACCTGATGCAGCTCTTTCCGGAGTCGTACTGGCTGCCTTTTTCATGACCGCCCCCATTTAATTCACCGGCTCAGTAAAGAATTAGCAGCGTTTTTTTTTCTTTCTTCATTCTATAAGGAAAATTATTGAACATAAAACGTAGCTGACATCTTTGTGTTTTCCCCCTGCGTTATATCTTAAAAATGTGCTTTTCTGTGGTGGTAGTAGGAGGGATATAGGTTATATCCTCAGCAGCTTTTTGTTTAAATTTACGGAATGTGGGTTTTATTATGACTCGAAGCAGTTGTTAAACACATCTGATGTGTTCCCCACACCAAACTCTTAAGTGGTTAAAGACTAAGGCACAAAAAAGGGCGAATTTTTTTCTGCCTCCTTGGAATGGAGAGCAACTATGACCACTATGGCTGAGACTAAACTTGAGAAATAAAATTATCAATTTATCTTTATTGTTCGAGAATGTGTACTTTAAGTTTTCTTGTCAGTGTATAGCTTTTCTCATCTGACACCATAAAACATTTTTAGATGTTCTTTTAAACGTGCCCTGGCTGCTGTGACTCAGTGGATTGAGTTGCTGGCCTGTGAACTAAAGGGTTGCTGGTTTGATTCCCAGTCAGGGCACACGCCAGGGTTGCGGGCCAGGTCTCCAGTTGGGGGTGTGAAAGAGGCAACCACATATTGATGTTTCTTTCACACAGCAATGCATCTCTCTTTCTCCCTCCCTTCCTTGCTCTCTAAAAATAAATACAATAAAATCTTTAAAAAACGCTAGTTGTAGCTACATTGGCTAAATAAAATAGGAGATTTTTAGATTTCCTAAGCTGTTGTCTGTAATAAGATGGTTCAGGTTCTGTCATAACTTGGTTTGGGTGTTTACTTTTCGAAAATGTAACTCGATGGGTCACTTGCAGATCTGCCAGGTGGCGCTCACCCTGGGTTATTGCCAGGGGCCATCCCAAGTCGAAAATCGCAGCTTTATTGGATGATTTATAAACAGAACAACTTTTTAACTGGGAAAGGGGTGGCGCAGCGTACGGTCGGAAGTCAGATTGCTCTGGAGTTGGTTCTCTCCTTTTTGGCCCAGTGCTTTCCTGTGTTAACAGACAGCGTTGTGACTAACCTGCCCACGGGTCCACGCACAAGAATGGACAGCCTTTTCCTTGGAGCTGTCATACACAAAGCCAGCCGTTGGTCTCAGTGGTCCTCGTTTTTTCACCCTGATGTTTCCATGCTTTTAAAACATTTATTCCATCTGGACACCTTGAAGTTGTCCTTGGTTTCCTCAGTTTTATTCCATGTAGCTGATATTTTACCAGATCTTACTGATTTCTTTTTATAGCTTTGAGATGTAATTTACATCTTATAATTCACTCATTTAAAATGTAGGATCAGTGGTTTTTAAGATGTACATATGATTTGTGCAACCATCACCACTATCTAATTTTATATCCAATATTTCATTGCCTCTAAAAGAAACCACATGCCCATTAACGTTCATTTCTCATTCCTCTCTTCGCCCCCAGCCCTCAGCAATCGCTAATTTATTTTGTGTGTCTACAATTTGACTCTTCTGAACATTTCCTTTAAATGGAATCATATGGCACATGGTTTTTTCTGACTGCCTTTCGCTTAGCATAGTGTTTTCAAGGTTCATAGTGTTGTAGTTTGAATCAGTACTTCGTTCATTTTATGGTTGATTAATATTACGTTGCATGCACATACTACAGCTTGTTCCTCCATTCACCAGTGGATGGACATTTGGGTTGTTTCCACCTTTGGGCTATTATAAACAGTCTCCCTGTGAACATCCATGTACAGTTTTGTGTGCGCATGTATGTTTCAGTTTTCTTAGCTTTATGCCCTATGAGGAAGTACAGCATCATATGGTAGCTATGAATTGCCAGGCGGCTTCCCACAGGGCTGCACTGTTTTACATTCTCACCGGCGATGCAGGAAGCTTCCAGTTTCTCCACATCCTCACCCACACGGGTTCATCTTTTCAGTTAAAGTCACCCTAGTGGTTGTGTCGTGGCACCTCATTGTGGTTTTGATTTGCATTTTCTTAATGGCTAATAATGTTGAGCATCTTTTCATTTGCTCGTTGGCCCTTTATTTGTACATCTTCTTTGGAGAAGTGCCTTCAAATCCTTTGCCCATTTTTAAATTGGGTAATCTTTCTTTTTATCATTCAGTCATAAGAATTCTTTTTAAAAAAAAAAGATTTTATTTATTTTATTTTTAGACAGAGAGGAAGGGAGAGAGAAAGAGAGAGAGAGAGAAACATCAATGTGTGGTTGCCTCTAATGCGTCCCCGACCGGGGACCTGGCCCACAACCCAGGCATGTGCCCTGACTGGGAATCGAACGGGTGACTCTGGCTCGCAGGCTGGATGCTCAGTCCACTGAGCCACACCAGCCAGGGCAAGAATTCTTTATATATTCTGTATAAAAGTCTCTTATCAGATATATGATTGACAAATATTTTATTCCATTCTGTGGGTTGTCTTTTCACTTTCTTGATGGTGTTCTTTGAAATACAAACATTTAATTTTGATATTCAGTTTATCGGTTTATTTTGTCACTTGTGCCTTTGGTGACATATCTAAAAAACTACTGCCTACCCCAAGGTCATGAAGATTTACTATGTTTTATCCTAAGAGGTTTATAATTTTAACTCTTGTATTTAGGTCTTTTTAGTTAAGTTTTGTCTATGATGTGAAGTAGCGTCCAACTTCATTCTTTTACATGTGGATGCCCCGCTGTCTCGGCATCAGTTTTTGAAACCACTGAGTGCCTTGCCCTGGCTGGTGTGGCCCAGGTGGTTGGGGGAAGTCCCGCAAAACAACAAGTCGCCATTCATTCAATTCCAGGTCAGGGCACATACCTGGGCTGGGGCGTGTGTGGAAGGCGACTAATTGATGTTTCTCTCTCACATCGATGTTTCCCTCCCTTTCTTTCTCCCTCCCTTTTCTTTGCTCTAGAAAAGAAAAAAACAGATCATTGACTGTTTTAACACCCTTGTGGAAAATTGCTTGACCATAAATGTAAAGGCTTATTCCTGAACCTTCCATTCTCTTTCATTGATCTTCATTGATTTTAAGGAAAAAAACCCAATTAACTGATGTTTGCTTGCTACTTTCTCTGCAGGGAAAACTGGGTGTGGGGGGGGCCAGAGCGGGGAGGCCCCTGCGATGTGGAGGGGACCATGGGGACGGCATTCAGCCGTGCGAATGGACTGCCGCATAGGCTTCCGGGTCGTGGCCTGGAACATAATTAAGCGTCTGGGCTTGCAGAGAGGTTTCAGACTCATTCAAGATCTTTTATCATCTGGCTTCTGGCTAACTTCTCAGACTAATGAGTTATCATCTTTCAGGTTTAGATTTTACTTTTTTAGATTTGTATTTATTTAGATTTTTAATTTTTTTCTGTCTAAACTTGCCTATGGAACATCCCATGAACATGTGAATGCTTTTTGGACTTTACGCATTTTTTCCCCCAACATTTCTCTTAATGTGCAACATTTATCTTCTTACGTTGTATATTTAATTTTACAGAATCCCGTTGGTAGGCCTGGCAGTATTCCGAAAGTGGAATGGGGCATGACTTGTCTAGAGGCCCACAGTTCTTGTTGTATTTTGTGTTTTTAAGTAACTGCTATATTTTTATGCACCCTCATGTCTGATGAAGTTGCCAAAGTGAAACCACATCAGAGATACCATATTTATTTTGAGATATCATGGTAATAACCAGGAATCCTAGAATGTTGGAACTGGAAGGAACATTGTTAGTTTAATGTTTTTATAAGTCAGGGACTTTAAATCAGCAAAGCTCCAAAGATGTTAAGTTTCTTGTCTACAGGTACAGATAATGGTAGAACCGAAACTCTAGTTTATTTGTTTATTTTTGGAAAAATTTTCAACTGTATATCCTTTTTGTTTGGTGCAGAGCTAACATTCCCAGGTGGTTTTTTTCTCCTCTTTTTCTTTTAAGCAAATTTTAATACTCTTTCTGGTTTAGAAAACATCTGTGTACCTAGTTTCAACCCATAGGAATGAAAAAAATCTTTTTTAAAAAATTGATTTTAGAGAAAGGAAGAGGGGTGTAGAGGGAGAGGGAGGGGGAGAGAGAGAGAAAGAGAAAGAAACATCACTTTGTTGTTCTACTTATTTATGCATTCATTGGTTGATTCTTGTATGTGCCCCTGACCGGGGATTGAACCCACAACTTTGGTGTATCAGGATGTGCTCAAGTCAACTTAGCCATCGGACCAGAGCCAGTCTTTTTGCTTAGTACCCTGCCTTGATAAAAATACTATTTCATAAGATGTGTCTGATTAATTAAATGATTAAAAAGTATTCTATGGTTAGAGGCCATAGCCCATTTTATGCTTCTTAATTTACTAACAAACCAATTTAAATTATGCTTTTGGTGTTTAAAGCTTAGTAAGATTAAAGTTCATTTTATAGAAGCAAGATATGCATTTCGCACTGTGCACTGTTCAGCCCTAGACTGTACCCTGGGGTTTTCTAACCATGCTTAATTAGCTCCTTAGGAGAACAATGTCTATATAGTTTGGTTTGGCATCAGATGGCACCGAGCTCAGTATCCAGCGTAACTCTTCCTGTTCTATTCTTTCAGCTTGGATTTACTTTTGGCAACCTGGTCGGAATGTATCTGGCTCAGAATTATGACGTAAGTGGCCATATTCACCTCCTCCATGATCCCGTGTAATTAATTTGTAGTGACCTGTCTGTGTTGAAGTAAGATGCCCCCCAGTGTAGATGGGGCCCACAGGTCTGAGGGAAAAGCCCTGAATTTTGTAGAAAGATTTTTACGAAGGCACAGGAACATCTGTCCCTCATAATTCCACAAGAGGGCAACATCCCATCACTCTAGGTGGTCTCGTGGTGATACCAAGCTGTGTGTGTGTTAGCCCAGAGTAACATTAAGTTAGATTCTTACAGTTCTATGGCATAACTGTGTGGTAAGTGAGAATTTAAAGATTAATCGGATAATCTTTTCAGTCCCCATACCGGGAGTAGAGATGACTGAGAATTTTGGAGGCGGATCTATATAATGCAGCATATTCAAGGGGGCAGAGTTTTGTGACGTGGGCATTGTATTAGCCTCATTTTATAGATGGGGAAGTTGAACACCAGGTGGCAAACTGCCCATGAATGGTGATCCTGGAAAGGTAATGCTCGTTTTAAAGAGACAAGGAAGGGAAACATGGTATGAACTTTTGTTTTGAAGCTTTTAGTGGGACAAAGGAAATTCCCTCTGTCAACCTTCACTGGAGTCATGTGATTGCCTAGGCAAGGGCGTTGTCAGTTTGTACCACATTTATTGTTTCTGTGTAAGTCTTTTCACTGGGCACTGGACTGAGGGCCTGAGTGGGTGTATAAAAGTCAAAGGCGGGGTCTGGCTTTCAGGGAGGGAGCAGCTCTAACTTAACAACATCTGCGGTCCTTCTACTGCAGTTAGGAGGCCAAAACCACCACTATTTAGCAGGTCTCCTTCAGGGGAAAATAAACACTCGTACAATACCCTTTATCTTTGGAAGAAGAGAGGTGAAAGAATATTGATTAGATAGATGCAAAATTATAATAATCTCTTTTCTCTTTAAAGATACCAAACCTGGCTAAAAAACTTGAAGAAATTAAAAAGGACTTGGATGCCAAGAAGAAGCCCCCTAGTTCATGAGGCCGCTCCAGCACTGCCCCCAGGGAGTCCTGAGTCTGCTCGCCCCACGGGCCTCCTCTGCCACCTGAACCCAAAGCCTGTGTCTTATTTCTCTCCAGCCTCCGCCTTCGCTGACCCTGCGTGGCCTTCGAGCACACATGGGGCCCCAAGTTAAGAACTGTCCTTACTTTTCCAACATCCTCACGTCTTCCCTTCCTCCCTCCAGTTGCTTGGGAGGTCCTGAGGGTGGAATTATGGTGCTAGATTAGTAAACACGGCCTTTCCTTAGTGGTCTTTCCCTTATTCTTTGGGACTTCTACTGCCTTTTTCATAAGAAAACTCGCCGAGGTTTGTATAGCAGGTCAGATATAAATAGTGCTGATTTCACAGTTTAGCGACTGTGATGGGTGTTGAAACATTTGGTACTAAATTATGTTGTTTCAAGGTCATTAAAATTAAAATCTAGAAGCCAGTTTCTGGTGAATTACCCATTTATTTTATACTGTTCTCAGTATAACTGACATATATAACTCCATATTTGCTAATTTAACCAATAAATCAATTTGCTACTTATCAGCTGAGAAACTGCATTCCGAGAACCCCATTGGGACCTGGGGAATTAAAAAAATACGTAAAATAATGGCCTTTGTCCTCGGTAGACATCACAGTCAGGCGCACACATTTTCCCTTCATGATGCATTTGATCAGGCTCTTTCCCCTCAAAACAATAATACTTATTTTAAGGGATTATAGGTACATTTGACATTACATGATGGATAAATGACACCTTTTCACATTAAAAAAATGCATTTACACTATAGCTTTATAGCGATTCTCACAAGAAAACTTCTTGTCTTTTTCCTTCAATCAGAAATTATTATGATTTGTCAAATGTATATTCAGTCCATTTGTAGAAGTGAAACAAAAAAATGTTTAAATATATCGCTTTCCTGAAAGTGATTCAGAAGAAAGGGCCTCTCTCGCTCCGTAGCTCCTAGTTCCTCTTCCAGGAGGCAGGCACTGTCCCTGGGTCCCTGCACACTTTTGAGAAAGATTCTGTGCCTGAACAAACATGCGTGCACGGGTTTTTTTTACCCAAATGATAACTATAAGTAGACTTTGCCCTGATCTTTTTTTAATCCTCATTCCATGTCAGTATGTAAGGAACAAGGGGTCTCCTTTTTTGACTGCACAAGATTCAACCGAATACCATAATTTATTTAATCTGTTACTGAGGAATACTTAGGTGGTTTCCTGTCCTTTGCTGTTACAGTGGTAACCCTGAACCTTATGTTGTTACACGTTTCTAGGCAGGGTATAGTCATAAGCTAACGCCCTAAAACTGTAATTTGCACTAAATAAAAGTAAAGTCCCATTTCATTGCATGTTTTTGTTTTAGAGGGCCTTTTGGGCAGCTTCACTAGTAATGCCATTTCTGAGGACACTTTAGCAGAATCAGTAAACTGGAAGTTTATTTAGAGACACCTTTTTCCAGACAGCGGTGACACTGAGACTACATGCAATTATAAAATGGGGTGTCTCTGCTGCTCTTTGAGAATGTGCAGCCCTCACTGATGGAGACAGGTTTTATCCATCCGCTCATCCTGGTGTGGGAGGCAGATTAGGAGCATAGTATGGTTTGGCTTCCCTCCAGCAGTGTGATCGTGGGCAGGCGGCTTACTTTTCTGCAACTGTTTTATTCTCTGTAAGAGCTGGACGCAATACCTACCTCATAGGGCTTCCATGGGAAACAGTGGAGATGATGTATGTGATGCACAGTGCTTTGCAGATTTGCCCAATAAATAGAAGATCTTAGTCCAAACATGCTGCTTTGGGTCAGAATACTTTTCATTTCTCCGCAACCGCTTTTGGAACTAGCTTATGAACCGTGCACAATTTGTCATTATTCTGTGGTCACTGTTGGTTGCTGATGAAAAGCCACGATATCCACCTTGATCATACCACCTGGCTCCCAAGACTTGATCTGAAATGACTGAGTTGTCAACAGAAATCACAGCCTTGAAGCATAAAGGTTTATCACCCTTGACGGGGTTCCAGCCGCCGTGAGCGTGGGTGTCCATCGTTATCAGTCACTGCAGCCTTGTTACCGTGTGTCTCCCACAGTGGCTTCTTTGGGGAGCAAAGTCACTTAGATGTTAGGAAAGGGGCTCTCTATATTGTACCTTGTAAACAAAGCTCATGTGGACATTAGGACTCCTCTCAGGAGTGACACTTCATGTCGCCGATGGCATCATTTCTGCCTGTGGGAGCCACCCAGCTGTTCCACAGTGAACACGTGCTGACCTAGTGGGCTCCGGTCACATACCCTCTCCTTGGAAGCTCCTGCAGCAGCGAAAAGGTGCTCGGAGTTCTCAGGCAAGATCATCTTCCCTGAGGTGCTGAAGGAACTCAGAACCAGTAGATTTTAGGGTGTAGTTGTGGGTGGGGTGGCAGCAGTTGTGATCGTGGAACTTACGTTTTCCCTGGGTATTTTGTAGGGACCCTCGCCTCACAAACCAACGGAATAATGGGAAGAACCACGGCAAGACATGCCTTTTTTTCCTTTAAAAATGTTTGAAAACTTCCACTGATGGGACTTTAGAAAACTCGTTGCCACACCAGACCATAAAGGGAAGGTTTCTCAAAGTACTACCAAGGGCTACTCACTTGTGACATGTAAGACTTTAGGACTGGTGATGGAAACCTGAGAGAGACATTGAACTTAAAAAGCTTACCCTTAAACTGTAACCCTCCCAAACAAACAGGGAGAGAAAAGCCACAACCCCCTTAAAGTCATCAAGAGGGGCTGTAGTTTGTTATTGTATGTATTTTAGTTACTTGATGTCCTAATAGACTTCCTCAGATTTAGTATTTTGTGCAGTCCAGCAGCTGCCTGCTTCTGATCCAAAGGCAGAAGTTTGTTTCTTTTTGTAACTCATTTGCTTAGTTTTCATCTGGGACTGTGAAGTCGGGTGGCTTTTCTAGCTGTCTCTGCGTAGGGGTTCGCAGAGCATAGGGACATGTGCACAGTGTGTTCCTTTCCACCGAGCGGCCCCCTCCCTGGACGCTAACCCTCTTTGCTTTTCCATGGAGGCCTCCGCATCTTAATGCTTTTTCTGTTACCCTCCTGAAGGAACACTGTATACTGTACTGGAGCAAATGAGGCTTTTCTTAACCTTCCCATCTTGGACTTCGCACATAGCATTTCCATTCCTTACGCAGATGAATGAGTTCTTTTTTCCCCCCTACTATTAAGGCCTTGTGGAAAGGAACAGGGCGGTGAAGGAAAAATATTTTGAGACGTTGCCTGGTCTTAATAGGGGAGTTAGTGACATTTAGATTTTCAAGTATTCAGTTTATACCTTTCCTACATCTGGGTGCAACGTATTCAGTCACATACTGAAGATCTAATGAATGGCATGTTTTGCAAGGCACAAAGAGACAAGGACAAGCTGGGGTTTAGTGGGAAGTGTATGGGACGGGGGCGGGGGGGTGCACACGTCCAGCACCAAGTCCTGGGCCTGCCTGAACCATTGCCTCTGCGGAGACGCCTGAGGAAAGGTGCAGTGTGGGGGCATCGTCCTGACACGGACAGTCGCACAGGATTGGGACATGGGCACGGGGCCATGCACATAGTGCGGGCAGCTGTGCTCAGCATTCATTCAGTGAGGGCAGCCCCAGGATGAGCTGCCTGTGGCCGTGGGCGGTCTCCATTCCCTTGTGTATCAACACCTGGCCATACTGGGGATTCTACTGTTTAGATACACTTTGTCGAACATGGGCCCCCGAATGTGAAGCCAACTACTCTCTTTGGTACCTAGCTGAAGAAACAGGGATCTAGTCTGACATCGGAGGGAAACTAGTTTTGTTTTTTTTTAAATTTATTAGAAGATGGCACATGAATCTTTGTGCTGTTTAAAAGTAACGGAAAAGATTGTATACCATGCACTTCACGGGTGACTTGAAGGACATTTAAAGGTGATTTCAACTAAACAAATTGACTTAAGATGCAACAATACTTAAGAGTCTTGGTTTCTGATTTTTGCCATCTGTCAAGTGAGCTGGTATAAGTTGACCATTTACAGCTTTTCCATCCATATGTCGTTGTGACAGAAGATAAAAATCAAACTATAATACACTTGCAAGAGACAAAAGACTACTAAGGAGAGCTGCTAGCCCCTGACGCGGAGTGGTTTTAGATGCCCGGGAATCGTTGGTCGCTGTAGTGAGCGGCCTGGTTTGGGCGGAGAACAGTGCTGTTCTGCGGAGCAGTCGGCAGGCCGGGCTGAAACAAATGCTGTGTCTCGGCTGGCAGGTCGGGAGCCATGGCTCCTCAGGGCGTCTGGCCGCAGCTGCCCTGGGGAGTCTCACTGCTTTCCCTGCAGGGCGGGTCAGGTTCTGCAAGAGCTGAACAGTGGCCAGTAATTCCAAGTCAACTTTCTTTCTCCTTTTAGCTATTTATACTCCCAGAATCTTACTGACTAGCTGTGCCTTTGTCTTACTGTCCGGTTCAGGGGCCGAATGCCTGAGTTATATGACGGGTCAGCCATTTGGCGACACCCCTGACAGCAGGAGTAACACCTCGACTCTTGCAAATATCTAAAGCAAAATAACCGTGGAGATGCTGGCTCAATCCGACCAGCTATACTAGTCAGATTATAAAACACCTCATACTGGTGTTTTATTTGGGCTCATGAGGTCATCACTTCTATAAGTGGCCAAGTAATTTGGCTTAAGCCCATTGACAGGGCAGAAACAGGAACATTCCTGGTTAAACCTGGTCAAACATATGCTGTGGTAGGAGCATGAAAGTATTGACCAGCACAAAAGAAATTTGACAATTCACAGATATTTGATAAACCAACGGAGTGACTTCATTGATAAATTATTGTGGAAAAACGGCTCATGCTAAGATGGCACATGTTTTAAAATCAATTAAAACAATGTAATGATTATAGGGCACTCCTTTTCCTATAAGATGTGTTTAGCAAGTAACTGGTGGTAGGAATCATAAATATACTATGCCAGGGAACCGGGGGGTTTTGAGAGCTATGAGGGGGTACCCCAAAAAAACCCCACCCAGAATTATCTTCTGGTGGGCGGGCCCCTTGGAGTACAGGCTTCCTCCATTAAGTGAGTGTTCTGGGAACCCATCTGTATCAGTGTGCCAGCTGGTGTTGTTGTGAGAGGCTGTGTTCGGCTTCAGGGCTTCAGTGAAATTTATTTTTTGAAGGCTCTTCCAATGTGGAAAAGGTGAAACAAAAAATGGCAGAAGCACCAAAAGGCATCAAAATCAATGAATTCAAAAACTATTTTGAGCAGTGGAAAAAAAGCCTCGATAGGTGTATTGCATCAAATGGAGAGTACTTTGAAGGCGGCTGAAGTTTAAAAATGTAAGAATAAATACACAATTTCTAATAAATAAAATCTGTTTCTGGGGGCAGTCCCCGTTAGTATATCCAGTCATACAGAGCAAGGACATTCGTCCTGGAGAAAATGGCGGGGTTTTCAGGAGGAAGAAGGAGGCTTTGATTTCTAAAGTGATTTTTCTCAAGGAAACATTTATTGAGCAGGTACAGTTTACTATATTATATAAGTTGCTGGGGACTTTCAGAGACGTGAGACATCTCCCTTCCCCTCAAAGGGCTCATCGACTTACAGAGAGCGACTGCTGGGCTTGGCCCTCTCTGTGCTTGTCTTCTCAGGAATGAACTACTCAGTACGTCCAGAAGAAAGCCAGCCACGTGTATCATCAATAGTGGTCTCAGTTACAGTTTTGGCCTCCTTAATAAGACGATTATGAACATTTTCCTCCCTCCCAGCACTTAACCAGCACAGTGGTTTTGATGGCTCGTAGTGCAGAGAGAGATGCTCATGGCAATGCCTTTTTCTCTACTTCTTTTCCTTTGACAGAAAAAAAAAAACAGCACCATCCTTTTTCGAAAGGGGAACAGCATTTCTAGGAGTTTGGTGCCAAGGTAAAGAGAAGCCACTGAAGAGAGATGCTTAACAGGGAATCGGAGCAGTGGTAAAAGAGTTCCGACCGCCACAAAGGGGACTTACTAAGACTTGCTTTTCTGTGGCGAGAACTTAGGACTGAAAGGAGCTGACGTGAGGTCTCAAGTTCTAGGTGAGATTGTCCTACAAGGAGGGAGGCCACTGGTTGCACTATCTGTGCCCAGACAGGATGATCAGGATTCCTTCTTTGACTCCTACAAAGGGATTGAGAAATTAAGAGTAAGGTCAAACCGAGTGAGAGGAGTCGGGGCGTGAGGCTTAGCCTCTGAGGGGCGGCTCCGGCAGGCTTTCTCCTCCTGTCTTCTGGAAGGATGGGTAGCAGAGACTAGATACAAAGAGGTGACGAACTGGTAGGTTTTCTTGAGCTCTGGTTGTGTGGGGGAGGCGTCCTGCCCTGCACTTGAGGCGGTAGATGGCAGAACCTTCTGGTGGGGGTTGTGTGCTCCCGGCGTTTCCTTGGCCTGTCCCTCCGTCATAGCCTGCTGGGGGCTGGCCGCTCCCTTGGTTGGCCGTCCGCCCTCTTGTGTTAGGCCTGATCAGTGATGTTACTGATCTTGGCCCAGGCTGGAAAAGTGTCCAGGTCGAAGAGGGTAACTCCCCATGTATTGATAGCCACCGTCACTATCACCAGGCCAATGACATTGACGCCCAGGCCAGCTTTCACCTGCAGGACACAAACCAGCACACCCTCGTCACTCCGAGCAGGCAGCGGCACAGCACCCCGAGTGCTCCCCTCTGTGCCCCTCCTGAGCCTTGCCCTGACTGATCACAGCCCACCCGCTGGGCGCCGCTTTGTGCCCGCACGACCTCCAGTGTCCCAGGGTTGCCGTGCAGGGTGGCACGGGACTGTGGAAGACCAGGAAGGGGTGTGCAGGGGGAGGCCCTGGGCTGGGAGAGGCTGTTGGAATCCTTTCCACTTGTAGCACCCTCACGTCGAGAGGAGGCCCCGAAGGTAAATGCTCAGAACACCAGAGATTTGAACATTAAGAGTTCCACTAAAAAAGCATCCTGCAGCTGCATGGTAGGCAAATGTGTTAAAATTACCCAGGTCTCTTTAAGGCAGGAACTTCTCCGAGCCTTTAATGTGCTGACAGGTATGGGGCACTTGGAGGAGGGGCTGTGTTCCATGGAGCCTTTGCCACTGTTACCCTTTTCTTTTTTTCCCTCAAGGAACAGCTCGTGGGAGTCGTATGTCTTGGGTTCACCTGGGGGAGCGGGTCAGCTGCATCTGCTCAGCCCTTCCACGGGAAGGTGACACAGGCGTGCTAGCTTTGCTTTCTTCTGAGTGAATGTCACCTCAGGAACTCTGATCCCTTCCCTTTCTGCCATAGTGCTGGCATTCACAGGTGAGGGGGCATGAGGCATGGCGGATGGCACAGCGGGGGCCAGATGGGAAAATGTACAGAAAGGCTAACTGATGCCCTACCAGGGCATAACCAGGCCCAGTGTGTAGACACAACAAGCCCACTAGCTGGCGTTCATTTGGGAAAGTTGCAAGGGAAAAATGAATGCCAGGAAATTGTTCTGGCACAAGCCCTGGACGTATTAATCATTCTGGCCCCCGGGGCTTTTCAGGGTGGAGAATTGCCCCTGTTTCCTAGCAGGCGGGAGGGGGCAGTTTATCAAGGAGCTAATTCGAGGTCATTTAGAGCCGAAGGGGGCCACGTAGAGCATTCTAAGTGTGCCGGTAAAGAAATTAAAGTCTCGAGTCAGCGCCCCAGCTGGGAATAGAACCAAGCACTGGCTCACTCCTTTGTTTTTGAAAGTTCCTGCCTCTGATCATTTGATTCCAGGGTACAAGGCTGGGGCGAGTGGTGGGGGCACACAGCAGATGGTGCAGGGGGACAGTTGGGGCAGAGCTCAGGATGAGACTGAGGGCTGTGCAGTAAGAAGGGGAAAGGGGTGGCCGTGACCTGGCTGAAGTATTACAGGCGCCCTAGCGAGCAGCGTGAACGCTAGAAGGATCTGGATATCTGCTACCAGCTCCAAGCTCTTTCTTTTCTTTCCTCCGTGTGACACTTGACAGGGCTGCTGAGAATGAGTTTGGACTCTAGTGAAAAAAGTGTTTGAGACCCTCAGCAAGGGTGAATGGGCCCTATTTCAGACAGGCAGTCCCCCATCATCTGTATTAGTCTTTTTCTCCCTTCCCCCAGCCCGCATCAGCCTGGACATTAAGCAGCGCAGCAGCGGGTAGAGATGGCAGAGAGGGAGGCGGACATGCCCCACTCCACAGGGAGCCACAGAATGCCTCCTCGCAGCCCTCTTTTGTGGTCCCAGCTGAAAACTGAGAGGTGAGGTGTGGGTGCTTCATATTGCCAGTGTTGCTTCAGGGGTTTCTTGCCTGGGGGAGAAGTCAACAAAAGGATGCCGTTCTCACAGAAGACATTTTACGTCAGGTTCGCACAGTTGCTTGAACTTCACCTTCTAGGAATAAGCCAGCTTTGTGAATAAATATGCCGCTGGTCGCAAGAAGAAACTGAAGCAAAGGCTGTTGGGACTTTTTTTGAATCTAGCTTCAAGGCCACAGGAGGTGGCCTTCGGGAGCTGGGCCACCTCCTGTGTGGGGTCCAGCTCTCAGTCCGTGGCCCCCTTGCTCCCAGAGAAGAGCTGGGGAGAGCACATTATCGCCCTTCTTGCTGCTTACGGACCCCAGACTTTTTACCAGCACCGGTCTTTCTCCCACACTAGACTGAGTGCGGACAGTCCAAGGACAACGGCTGCAAAAGAATAAACTTTAAGAGGAGACTGTGGAGCTGGCTGCCCCTGTCGGGCTGGCGGCCGGGCCCGGCAGGAGGAGGGCCCCTGGCACTCACCATGTCTTTGATCTGGCAGTGCCCGTAGCTGAAGACGATGGCGTTGGGGGGGTTGCCCACAGGCAGCATCACTGCAAAGGAGATGCACATGGTGACCGGGATCAGGGTGTAGAGTGGATTGATGTGCAGCGTTTCGGACTAGAAGAAGAGAATTCACAGAAGCATTAGCGTGGGTGTCAGACGGGCATCGCCGGGGTTTAACATCACAGACGTGCTCTAAACAATGGCTTGGTGCTGGCCAGCCTTGGCTGGGCCCCTTGTGCGGGGGGTCATTAAATCACTGCCCGCAAGGGCACGCAAACGTGCTCACGCTCCTCACTCACTCCCCACGGGAACACGGCTCTGAGTTACTCCTACGAGGGATGTTTCATTTCTCGGTGCTGGTCTAAGGAAGTGGTTTTTAAATTTTGTTTTTAGCTGAGAAATTCTTTTTCTTCAAACACAAACCTCAGCAACAGGCTGCTTTGATTGAAGTAGCGATCCCTCACTCTTGGGGTACAGAACTAAGGGGACTTTTCTTCTGGGTTAGCTTCTTGCTCTGCATGGATATGAACCCATTGGCTGGCCTGCAGGGCTGCCAAGTTTTAACTAAATGCGCTCCCGTGCTCGCCCTAACGAGATGCTGCTGGGAGGCGGGGGTCGGAGGAAGGCATCTGAACAAGGAGCAAAGAGTTTGGGGTTAGAAAGAGCAGGGGGACATGGTTTCGTTGGGGACGGGGGAGGAGCCTTCATTCCATAGATTCCGCCTCACAGAATGGACATACTGTGTCTGGTGCATTACCTTTGGGGCTGCTTAGGCTAAGATCCAGCAGCTGCCCCCCCCTCCCCCACCCTATTCCACTAACAGCACATTGTTCTGAGGCCATGGAATGAGGCTGGCCTTGCTCCCGATCCTCAGAACCTTCTGGACACGGAACTTGGGTGGAGGTGATGGTAGAGCTGTGGTCTTGGTTCTTGTCACTGAGTATACTGCTGGGAGCATTTTGTCTCCATTTTCTGTAGTTACTTCTCCGGCCCTGCCGTCAGGTCTTATCTCAGGAGAGAGAGGTTGATGATGATTGTGGGGAGTTGGAATCCTAGGGTTGTAAGGTTTCTGTCCAGGGCTGCCCGCTAAAGGAATCCTAGTCTTTTGGGAAAGGGTTTCTAGAACGCTTGGCTGTGGCTTATTAACTTATCTATTTACTTATCAGTTGCTATTTGAAAAACGTAATTTCTCAAACTGTGGTTTGAACACCAATGAGTGGAGGTCGTGGAAATGACCAGAGGACAGCCGTGGAAACTGCTCCCTGGCCCAGGCCTGCCGCCTCAGGCCCCGGGGTTGCCTGCCAGACACCCGAGAGCCCCGCGCTACTCACCAGGCTGCAGAGGATGGGCAGGAAGATGGTGATGGTGGCTGGATTGCTCACAAACTCTGTGACAATGGACACCAGGATGCATGCCAGCAGGGTGACCGCCCACGGTGGGAGGCTGCTCAGGGACAACATCTGGTGCCCAATCCATGTGGAGAGGCCAGAGCTCTGCAGGCCAAGGCACAGTTAGAAGACAGGAGGAAAAGCCCATTCCCAGGGGAGCTCAGGCTCCAGGAGGCCAGGGTGCTGGGGGGCTGGAGGAAGCACCGGAGCGCTCGAACTTGCCTCCCTGTTTTCGGGCAGACTGGACACAGCGGCATTCTTGATTTTTACGAGTGGATCATTTTTTAGCCCAGCGATTTTTTTTTTTTTTTTTTTTTTTTTTATGATTGTACAACATTCAGTCTTAGGGTTTCCTGGTCAGTTGCTGTCATGGGAATGGAGAGCCTCCCACCCTAATTGCCACAATGGTTTGGCAGGGGCTGGAGATCTTTGGGGCGATGGGCCCCTCCGCCTCAATCTCATTACTCTCTGTCCAGCCTCTGACATGCTCATTGTCTGCATCCAGTCGACAGTGCCCCCTACAGTGCCAAGTGAGATCCTCCTGCTTTTAAAATATTTCTCTCATCTCCTGAGAGAGGGAAAAACTATGAAGCTCTTTAGATAGTAGCCTTTCCTGCGTTTTCAGGGGGAGTGAGCAGGCTGAGCTGAACATTAGGAGTTTTACAAGAGCAGTGAAGGGGAGAGGGATCACTAGCCCATCTGCGTTTAGTGGGGAAGGTGCTCCCTCACGGGCCGTAAGCGCAGGCATGCAGCTGCAACCGGCTGTAGGTGCAGTTCCCATCGTGGCTGACATCAGGGTCTACACCCCGCCCATGCTTTCTGACGACACCAGATATGAAAGCATACTGCCACTCTTGAGCCTTTTCCATTAGCAACATTTATACATGTCCAAGAAATGAACATTCCCACTTAGAATGATGCACTGGGGTGGAAGCGGTTCATCTGGCCATGGGCAGGGGCCTGCCCCTTCTCTAAAAAATGGAGAGCAGTGTTTAGTTTTTGTGCTAAAAAACCCCAGGTTGCCTTATGCAACCCTCCCGCCCTCCTCTCACCTCTCCCTCCTATGGGTGATAGGCTCTGATTTTTCCCTGTCTGCCCGAGAGGGTGCACACGCAGTAAAGGAAGGAGGGGAGGGCAGAAGGCAAGGCGAGGCGAGTTACGGTCCCTCAAGCTGTATTCATGTCTCTCAGTTAAAGACAGCCTCTCTGTATTGTCAGCAGGCTGCGTTTTCTCCTCTTCTCCAAATCATCCAAAGCCCACTGATCTCCCCAGGACCCTGGCCACCGTACGGAGAGTTTGTAGAGAGCTGGTGACCAGCGCCTTCAGAATTCTCTCTGTTGTAGCCATCTTTACCTTGGAGTACTTCCCCCACCCCCACCCCTCAACCGACTGTCGCGAATCCAATATGTGGGGACTGTGGCATTTCCTGGTCGGTACAGAGCCTGAAGCCCACAGAGACTCTGTAATTGTCAGCACTTGTAACATATTAAACCCGAATCATGGGAAAAAGACAGGGGATGGAGAGCAGTTGGCTAAGTGGAAACCATACATTTTTTTTTTAAATAAAGAAATGGAGTTTTACTTATGTTATGCAAGCAGCACTTATAAGTAAAGTGAAATAGTTTAATAGTTTCCTAGAAGAACTATTTTATACTATAATTTGAGATAAATTGATAAAGTAGGCTGCAAACTTAGGGAAAAAATACAAAAGAAGTCTTGATTGTTTAAACCTTGGTGTGAAAACATTTTGCATCAGTTTTCCTCATTAATGTCAAGACTGAAATTATTTCAAACTCAGTAGGAATTAAATATATTGTACCTGAATTATATTATTAGAATTATTGAGTCAGGGTTTCACAGAAATATAAACTGTACTATCTATTATATATGCCCAATTTTGGTTAAAAAGGTAAAGATCTTGCCAGGCTAGGCTCAGAGGCCCAAACTAACCACTGAAATTCAATAAAGACAAATACGAAATCCTGAACTTGGAATTAGAAATATTGACAGCATATTTACAGAACTGACGGGAGGACTTGAGGCTTAATAGTGGCTAACAATGAAAAGAATGGAGAATTTAGTTTACTGCAACTCCAGCGTAAGTGCTGACATGAGAGCCAAAGAAACATCTTGTCAGCTCTTCCACATGGATACGGGATGGTGCTTGGATCAGACGTGAGAGATGGGGCGTGGGTGATATAACCGCTTTCTCCTCACTGCCTCTGAACCACGTTTCAAGAAGGCCAAGGGCAAACCCCTGAGTCCTGGGAACCAGCATGGTCAGGGGTCACTACTTCTGAGGGATAGTTAAAGGGACTAAGGAGTTCCAGTTGGAAAAGAAAATGACCTAGGAGGATTAATAACTTACTATTTTAATAATTATCACCTAGAGGGGGTTTCCCGAGAACAGAGCCAGAACCGTCAGGGGAAGACGCCCAGAAGACCTGAGCTGAGAGTGGAGGACAGCTATTCTTTTTTTTTTTTAATTTTATTTATTTTAGGGAGAAGGGAAAGAGGGGAGAAAGAGAGGGAGAGAAACACTGATGTGTGAGAGAAACATCAGTTGATTGCCTTGGCCTGCAACCCAGGCATGTGCCCTGACCGGGCCTCGAACTGGCAACCTTTTGCTTTGCAGGATGACATATAACCAAATGAGCCACACTGGCCAGGGCCGAGAACAACTATCCTTTGTTCCCCGCTCTAGGAGTGCCCTGTCACTGGACAGGTTCAGGCCCTAACTGGGCGTCAGATCTCACACTGGGTGGGAGATGGGACTCAGGGCAAGTGTAGGCTTCCACGACATACTAATGATGCAGACAGCAGTGGCCCACAAGTTTAGAATGGGGTTATGTGCACAGAGAGGCTGGAGGGAGAACCGGCGTGACCCTTGGCCTGATTCATTCTTAAGGCCATTTTAGGAAGGGCTAGCACTTAGGACATTCAGCTATTTCCCACCAGCCCCCTTTAAAAAACCTCATCCCAAATTCTCCCAATCAGGAAATAATATGGGGGTATTTGCATCAGCTTTAGCCTCTCTTCTCCAAAGGGGCTCAGTATATGCATATGGACTGACTGTGGGATGATTTGTTGTGCGTCATTGGGAGGACGTCCCTGGGCCCTTACAGACACCTCTTCTGTCACCACTGTCAAATCAGAAGGGGATGGCTACAAAATCCAGTAAACCTTCTGCTGTGACAGCGTGAGCGCATGATGAGCCGTGACCGCCATGTGCCATGACCCCGTGGCACAGCTGATCTGCAACTCTGGTCCCAGCAACGCTAGCTCAGTAGCTCCGGGAACACAGCATGTCTGTTCCTGGCTGGACCGCTTCCCTTCCCAGTGACTTGGGCGAACGTTCACCTCTCCCTCAGCTCCTTCGAACCTTCCTGCCCAGAACCGTAATGATTCAGTCGATAAAACAGCTGGAGAAATATCTGGTCAAGTAAGAAGAGAATTCAAGAGCTACCTTGCTGCCGGAAGCCAGAGCGTAGCCTCCTCCCACCAGGATGACAATCTCCCAGGGCATGGTCTTCTGGAAGTCCTTCCACGTGATGATGGGCTCCATCCTTGGCGAGGGCTCCTGGTCCTCCCCTGGGTCACAGGTAGACAGGGAGGTAGAGCCAGATGCACCCTAATGGGTGTGGTTTGTGGAGACAGGGGCCGAACTAAAGAACCGGATGGTTTGGGAGGCTGCCCTGCTCTGTTTGGGCAGAATCAGAGGGCCCTGGTCGGGCTCCTTCTGAAAATTCTGCCTTGGGTATTACTTGACTGGAGCCAGCCCCAACGCCTCCCCTCGAACTCTCTCACCATCCTTCTTTTTCCCAAAGCAAGGCTTCTTCGCTGGAATCAGGAAGAGGAGGAAGCCAAGGAAGACGGAGACTGTGGCATCAGTGCGGTAGCCTTTCCTGGCAAAGAGACAAGCAAGCAGCACGGGAGGGTCAGGACACCCCGGGGCAACACGCTGTCTCGGGACAGGCTGTCTGAACACAACTCTTGGTAGGACAGTCTGGAGGAGATGTTGCCAGTTTTGCTGGCTATGCAGCAGTGGGTTTAATGGGCAACGGTTACCGTCTGGAGGCAGGGCCTGGCTAGGGTAGATGCCTCGGTGTGAATTTGTGGGCCTGCGGGCTGGGGCGAGTCCTAGAAGGAGTGACGAGGAGTTGCGTAGATGAAGAATAGACAAGGGTGGGTCCTCTTTCCTGTGGGGGTCACATCTCCCTGTGTGTCTTTTCTCAAATGGGACCCTGTGTCGGGAGAGCTTGAAACCTGTGGCCCTGGCTCGGGGAAGATGCGGGGTCGGCCCAGGTGCCTCCGTTTGCCTTTCCCTCCACAGGCCTCAGCCGCTCGCAGGCTGTAGTCTCTTTACAGTTGGTGTTTTACTTTATGGGCATTTCCCCTTTAAGTCTCTTAGCAACCCATGAGACAGCTGAGGTCCCAAGAGCTTGAGTCACAAGACCAAGTTCACAGAGCTGGAGAAGTGGCTGTGCTGGATCCCATCCTGTGACTCAGACTCCACAGACTGTCTCTTCTGCCTGAAGCTCCACTGAAAAGAGGGGACTTCCGCAGGATCAAAGTGGCAAACGTCTGTCCCTGAGAGTCTAGAAGGGGGTGCCAGTGGGAGCAGCCTGGAGAGTTTATGTGACGGGGTTCTTAAGGAGGGGGCGCTGTCACTTACTTTTCAAAGAAAGAATCCCAGCCAGGAACAAAGCCAGGCTCCCGGGTGAACCACAGCACGGTCATCAGGATGAAGAAGAATCCAGTCACCATTTCAGGGTAGCTAGGAAATAAAACAGGACGATTCCTGGCAGCGCTGTCACTTGCTTTGTGACGCTCCTGTGCCCAGGGCTCCAGCGCTGGAGGCAGGAAGCAGTTACTGCTTGGCAGCTCTGCACGCTGGAGTGAAGTGGGAAGAGGGCCGAGACGACGCCAGACAGCGTTAACCGCGTGCACCGGAGACGTTTAGGTGGGGAGGAAAGGATAACAGCATCACACGTTTACGAGATGATCGAAAATACAGCCTGCAGACGCGGCTGGTCCAAGGAGGAATTACCGCAACCTTTTTGAGGCAACCTGACCAAAAATCTCAGAAGCCTGAAATTCAGTCATTCCGTTTATCTAAGAAAATAACCAGAAATGCTCATCGAAGCATTATCTATTTAAAATCATTTTAAAAAGGAAACAACCTACTTATCCAATGATGTTCCATGGCCTTGGATACCTTTCAGCATAGCTGTTACATGAGATGCATCTAATAATGGCGTTTGCACAGCGGAGTTAACCCCTGGGCACACGTGACCGCATGACAGTCTAATGCTACATGAAACAAGGGAGGCTATAAAGCTGTTTGGTGGGGACGGAATTTTACCAAAAATGCATTGAATTTTGCTCACACACATAAAAAAATAAAATAAAAGCAGGGAAGGAACAGTATATCATGTTAACAGCTGTTAATGGTTAAAGCTGGAATGCTGGGAATACAAGTCAGTGTTAACTCTTTCTCTATATTTCTCTGCATTTTCAAAGTGCTCTACCATGAACATGCATTCCTTTTATGAATTACAGATTTAAAAAAAAAAGTACAGCTTAAACCTGAATCCTTTCACCCAAAGTCGAACGTGCCAATTGCCATAGAAGGAGGACCAGCAGGGGATAGGGCCCAGGGCCACTGTGGGAAAGTGAACGAATAAAAACAATCAAACAGCAAGAAAGGAAGAAAGAAAAGAAAGGAAAAGGAAAGGAAAGGAAGAAAATGACCGCGAGTTGGTGAGTGGATTCTCTGACGCTCTGTCTTGAGGTCTGTCTTTGATGCTGCCTGTGGCTCTCTAAATACAGTTCAAAGTCCCCAGCTCCCTGGGGGTGGCCACTGGGCCGCGGGGGCCCACCCCGAGCGACGTGGGGAGGCCTGCCTTCACAGAATCCAGCAAGAGTGTGGCTGAGCTGCCTTGTCCCCTTTGTCCTCCGGCTGCCGGTCTGCGACACTCCACCCCCGCGCCTGGGCTATGCTATAGACCAGAATATAGTGAAGGGGAAGGGTGGCCACCTGGAACCTGATCCAGCCAGACTGTGGCAGT
The DNA here is from genome assembly GCA_004026545.1 of Mormoops blainvillei. Lineage (NCBI taxonomy): Eukaryota > Metazoa > Chordata > Mammalia > Chiroptera > Mormoopidae > Mormoops > Mormoops blainvillei. The sequence continues at coordinate 303,141 of PVJD01001066.1, forward strand.
AAGTAGCGCCTCTCGATGCCTGGGTTCGTGGTTGTGGGGACTCCGCCAGCTCCAGGGATCGTCGGGACAGGGCTGCTCTGTGCTGGCTGCGCGGGCCACGCTGTCCCTCCCAGAGGACAGAAGGTGAATGGCGGGTTCTTACCTGATGGCTCCCAGCTTTTCGTATTCCTCTCGGATCCTCTTCTCTGACAGCTCTTCCCTTTTGGTCTTATTCTTCTTGCTCAGAGAGCACGTTTCTTTAAAACTGAGAAGGGAGAACGATCCAAAGCAAATGCTCAACTGCGGGCTTACTCTGAACACGTCTCTCCACTCACACGCGCTGCCTGCCCCCACCTGTCATAGGACTGTTACGTGCCACGTTACGCAGCCTCTCACCAACCTGCTTCCCTGGCCTTTGGGTTACCCCTCGCGTGTTCGATCGACACGAAGTTCTGCCTTGTGGACTCATGCCGATGCATTTATGTGAGGCCGTTTCTATATACTTGTGCGTTACACACACACGTGTGTGTGAGTGTGTTTCTCTGTCTAGCGTGCTGGCTTTCTCTTTGCAACTCTGGAGGTAGAGAAGCAGCCAGCTATCATTGACTTGACAACAGCCTCTGAGTCGGAAAATGCGTGTCCGCTCAGGGACCGTTCCTGACCGATGGGAGCATTGAATCCCATGGACTAATAGCAAAACTTCACATATATCTCCCCTTTATGGGCTTGAAGCTGGTCAGACTTGCAGTGGACTTAGACTACGGGTTGTGAGGAAGGGGCTTGCCAAGCAGATTGATGTGCGAAATAATGTTGCAAGGGGAACGTCCAACTTGTTATTTTGGTGGAACTGAGCACATCCCATGCCAGTGCTACATATAAATCCCTCACATTGAAGGCAACTTGTACTCGGAATCATATTTCTTTAGGATTTAGTCGAAATTACTCTATATGCTTTGACCGCAAAGAAACGACATTAAACACTCTTCGATTCAGACTCTATAAATCGACCGTTCCTCTGACCAGTTAGCCGTAATTAAGAACGTTGCATTGTGGAGCGCAGAGTGGCGTGCAGAGCTCACGACTATTTTGAGCGCCGAGAGCAGACCACGCCTGATGCGCCACCTAGTCCACCGCAGTCTGCTAGGGGCATCCTTGTCGGTTCCTCGGCAGCTCCCCGATGAGCGGCACCCGCAGGAGCTTGCGCTGTGACCTTGGGGGAACGGGAGAGCCCCTGCCATGCCGGCAGGGCCCCGGCACTCACTTGCAGCCCAGGAACAGCCAGTGCATCCAGAACCAGCTAACCACCAGCATGATGAGGGAGATGGGGAAGCTGAAGAGGAACCAGGTGCCGAAGTTGACCACCTCGGCGGCTGGATACTGGCTGGAGGGGAAAGAGCCAGGTCAGCGATGAGAAAAGGTGGATTTCCATATGCTGTTTTGGAGAGTAATACGCTAAATGCTCCTTCAGAAGGCAGGCAGCAGGACTCACATGGAGATAATGGTACCAATATGGTGAAGCGTGACCTAGAGCTCGCGTACTGGACAGTTGCAAGTGTGCGCAGCCCAGCCAGGAATTAGGAAGTAAGCTTGAAAAGGCATCTAAGCAGCCAAAATTGGTGTCACTTAAGTGTATATACTTTGCATTCAGGAGAATCACTCAGGAGCTGTTTGCTCCGAATTTACATAAAGATTCTGATACGTTTACTTATTTGGCTTCCAAGACAACGGAGAATGGAGGGGGCAGCCTGGTATACATTAGGAGTTTTGATTCTGGGATACAAAGCGTCAATTCTGGAGAACTTTGGACTCTAGAGCCTCATGAAGATTCCAGGAGCCCAGTGGAGAGCCAAGACTTGGACTCTCTAAACCCATATCTGCTGCTGTCTCAGGATGCCAGGGGGCCTGCCCACGACTCCTCATTTATCACAGGTCAGAGCCGCGGCGTTTCCTGGGAGTCCGGGATGGACCATATGTGAGCCCTGATGTCAGCCCAGTGACACCTACGTTTCTTTACCCTCGGGCCCTGCTGCTGGGGCTGGGCATAGAGAACGTCTAAGGTGGGAGCAGACCATGCCCCATTTTTCCTGCTAGGCCCTGCATGGGGAAAGAGAGCAGGCTCCCGCACAGAGAGGTCGCAACAGGAACACAGGGAGTGAGAGTGTGTCATCTGCGGTCATCACCGGGACATCCACTCTTTTGCACTGTGGCCTGGTCACGGACCTACCTTTACTAATACCTGTGTGCCTGTCAGAGAAGTTACGACAGCCTGTGTCCTCCCTAAAGGCAGGTGTGGGTCACTGAAGGGGGTGCTGGGAAGCAGGGCTTTTGGATCGAGACATAAATAATTCAGTGACTCACTGCACTGCTTTGGGCTCACAGGCATAAGTCTGTTGTATCATTTCTTTTGTGCACGCGGAAGCCTGGGCCCTGGACCCAGGGAAAGGAATGGTGATTTGCCATAGATTAAATAGACTTTCATGGATAAATAAAAAGCCTAATACTGTTTATAGCATTTTAAAAAGTGAGAATATGTATATTGAGTGTAACAACTAATTTGTAGGTGTTGGAAATGAATTCTGGGGGTGGTCTGTTCACCAATGCCAAGAAAACACAGTGGCACTTTCAGACCATTGGGGACCCAGGGAGCCCACCTTCCTGTCACAGAATCCGCTTGTCCAGGTAAGCCACAGTTATGTCTAAATGTGCCATTTACCACCCAAGAAATGGACAAAAGGAATGTGAACTGGCCCAACCACAAAGTGGAGTAGAAATTAAAGAGCAAAATCTCAGATGCTGGACAGAGTAACAGGGCGTGAGGGGTCCGCGAAGGTCAGATACTGAGGAATTAGGTCCTAGACGCTCACCCATCCTCCTCCCTCCCTCCCTCCCCTCTTCCTTCCTCCTTTTCTTCCCCTTCTGCTAAAGATGAAAGATGTGTTTCTCCTCTTGTCCACGATCAATTTGTTCACTCTGCTCTGCGTCCATTCCTTCCTGTTTTCCCAGTGACATCCCTCTGTCAATTATCCCCTCCCTCCCAAACTTTAATGTTCCTCCCCTTTGGGTCTTCCCAGTCGGCACGCAAATGTCTTCCATCTTAAAAACCCATTCTTGGCCCTAGTTCACTTCTTTATGTCCCGTATCTCTCCTCCCCTCACAGCCGACTCCCCATCTCCTCACCTCCTCTAACTCCTCAACTGACTGAAACTTGGCTTCTTTCCCAATCACTTGACCAAATTGCCCTTGCCTAGGTCACCAGGAACCACCATGTCACCAAGTCAGATGGACACAGTTTTGTCCTTATTTTGCTCGATCATTCAGGCAACTTGAAAATACAGACCACTCCTTCCTCCTTGAAACACTTTCTTCCCTTGTGTGGAAGGTCACCAGATTTTCCTCGTTCCCGTCTAATACTGTTTCATTCTCTCATTTGTAGTCTGCTCTAAAAGCTCGAGCTTCATGTCTGCGCCCGCTGCTCTCCTTACTCTACGTGTTTCCCCCGAGGAATCTCCTTCACTCTCAATGGCTTTAGTTCCCACATGCACACCACCAGGACCGACGACCATCTACTCTGTGGTGCTCAGGACAAATTCAAATGTGGGGCTCCTTATTCAAATATTATTAAAAATTTCACCCCGGCTCGTGTGGCTCAGTGGGTTGAGCGCTGGCCTGTGAATGGAAAGGTTCCCAGTCAGGGTACGTGTCTGGGTTGCAGGCCAGGTCCCCCGTTGGACGTGTGCGAGCGGCAACTGATCGATGTTTCTCTCGCACATCCCTGTTTCCCTCCCTCCTTCCCTTTCCCTCTCTCTAAAAATAAATAAATAAAATCTTAAAAAAAAAATTTCCAACCCTGGCCAGTGTGGTTCCATTGGTTGGAACGTCATCCTATGCACCAAAAAGCTGCAGGTTCGAAACCTGATCAGGGCACATGCCTAGGTTGCGGGTTTGGTCCCTTGTTGGGGCGCGTATGGGTCTCTCCCTCTCTGTCCTCCCTCTCTCTAAGAAGCAATGAAAAAAATATCCTCGGGGGAGGATAAAAAGAAATTTCCAGATGGTGACAGCGGAGCATTAGCCAAGCACAGGCCCCGTCTGAGAGCAGTGGCCCTGTGACTGACTGCAAGGGTTGCAAACCCATGGAGACAGCTGCATAGGCCACAGCGAATCTACGCTTTTAGCCTAAAAATTTCTCCTGAGAACCAGAGCTGCTTCTCCTAGCTAGACATCTCAGTGTCTACATCAGCGTCTCCCCACCCTTCCCCTCAGGCAGGTCGAGGGCAACTGTTCGCCCCTGCGGAAGCCAGGAGCCAGGCAGTTAGACATGGCCCTCCCCTCTCTACTCCTGCCAAGGCCCCTCGGGTCTGCCTCTGAATGCCTCTCAGATGCATCATTCTCCTCCCCCTGCCACTGTCATCCAGGCCACCATCGGCTCTCTCCTGGGTAGCGTCCCGAACTGTCTTCCTGCTGTCCACTTTCTCCTTTCCCATCCATTTTCCTTTCTTTTTTTTTTTAATCCAAAATGAGCTTTCAAAACTCTAAATCTCATCACCTCGCTCCAAGCCCAAAATCCTTCGAAGGCTTCTCATGGCCTTTTGAATGAAGGTTTCTTAGAGCAGGGGTCCCCAGCTCCCAGGCCGAGGACTGGCACTGGTCCCTGGCCTGTTAGGAACTGGGCTGAGAGGCGGGAGGTGAGCAGCAGGCAAAGCCACTACCACCTGAGCTCCGCATCCTGCCTCCCCTCGCCCCCGCCCTGCCCCAGCCGTGAAAATATCGTCTTCCATGAAACTGGTCCCTGGTGCCAAAAAGGTTGGGGACCACTGCCTTAGAGGACCTGGCGAGGTCCTTTGGGGTCCTGCTGTGCACCTCCCGGCCTCCTTTCGCCCTCTCTCATTTTCTTCTGTGTGCTCTGCCCTCCTGCTCTGAGCCCTCCCGCATACCGTGGGCTTTGTGGAGACCCCCTTCATCGAGTTTACTCCAGCTCATGCTTCAGGTCTCTGACTTGCATTGTCGCCTCTTTGGGGAGGCACTGAGACTGGGTGACCTCCCCCAGCGGGGCTTTCCCAGCGGAGTCCGGCCCCTCTCTGGTCACACTGAACCGTCATGACTCGATCACCTCCTTCCCCGCTTGGTGCAGAAACTGTTCTAGTCCCATTTTCTGCTGTATCCTTAGCACCTCATCACGGTCCTGTCATACGGTGGGTGGCTGGTAGATATCTGGCGGCCAAGGGAATTACTTACTTGTTGAAGTGTTCCAAGAAAATGAGGCTGGTGGAGGTGCCAATGATCGTGGTCAGGCCTCCGATGGTAGCGGCGTAAGATATGCTCAGAGAGAGGCACTTGCAGATCATTCGGTCGTGGTGGGACTTGTACTTTCTGTTGGGGTCCTGGTTCCTGGGGCGGGGTGCCAGGACCCGTGGCTTTTCCTACCACAGGAAAATCAGTGAATCTCTTCGTCCCAGCTCAGACTGTCCGGCCCATAAAGCATGTAAAACGGGCACCATGGTGCAGGGGAAAAGGCTTTGAACTTGGGTGTCAGAGAGACAAAGCCCAATGTCAGTTCTACCATTTCCCGACCCTGGGGCCCCTCCGACTCGCACTTCCTTCTGTAAAATAGGGAAAGTCCTATGTTCTCAGCCAGATTGTTGTGAAGAAGAGTCCATTGCTTGGAATGTAATACATATATTACATATATATGTAATACACATATATATTACATATGTACTCCAGTCACTTGGTCCTGGCACTTAATGAATGATAAGCTACTGCTATTTTTGTCCTTGCCAAGGTTACTGTTAAGAGTAACAGCATGTCCCGCCTCTTACTTGAACTCCAGTAAAACTGGTTGCTCTCCACTTTGTGTCTGAATAACCAACAGAAGACGGTCGATCTGTGTGGAGTTGGAATGACAGTCCTGACGGGGAGGCGACTGAAGATAAGCCTTGGATTACAGAAGGAGCCCCGTTTTCACCGGGCAGA